>JAOQMP010000208.1:318543-346252 GCA_027563575.1 Erythroxylum pedicellare
AGGACATGATGAAGGGGACCATGTAAAAAGAGAAGGGACCATATACAGGTAGGTAAGGTTTTACCGAAACCTTACAGAAGAAATACAATACCAATCTCAAAGCTCCCAGAGTTGTCAACAATGGCTGAAGCTTCAATCTTCACTACCCAATTCACCATTCTCCTCCTTGTCTGCTCTTCTCTTGCCATATCTCCATCCAACGCAAAAGAGAATGTCCACTTTGCAGAAACCATGGACATGAAGCTACTTCGTCTAAAAGAAGAAAAGGTTAGCCATTTTAAGTTATATTGGCATGACGTGGTCACTGGTCCTAGTCCAAGTTCAATCCAAATTGTGCCACCACCACATAACACCTCAAGAACAGGCTTTGGATTTGTGAGAATGATCGGTAACCCTTTAACCATAGGACCTGAATTGAGCTCTAAGATGGTGGGAAAAGCACAAGGGTTCTATGCACAAGCTTCCCAAGAAGAGATTGGGTTGTTGATGGCCATGAACTTTGCCTTCACTGAAGGCAAGTATAATGGTAGCACCATCACCGTTCTAGGGCGGAACACGGTGTTTTCCAAGGTTAGAGAGATGCCGGTTATCGGAGGAAGCGGGGTTTTCCAGTTTGCCAGAGGGTATGTTGGGGCAAGAACTCACAACTTTGATGTTAGCAAAGGAGATGCTACAATAGAATACGATGTGTATGTGTTGCACTATTGAGGATGCATTTCCTGACCACCTTGGACTTCGTGAAGTAAATCAATTACTTGTCTGCTTTATTTGGTGTACTTCCAAGAATGACGTTACTCGGTAACGTTGAATTTGCATCATAACAAATCTCAATCTCCAACTAACTTCAAACATTGCTTGAGATCTCGAAACAGCAAGAGACTTATCATATGTCGGTTTCTCTTTAGTACCAATTTTCTTCACAGGAATATTAATACAAGAAATAATATCTCAAACGAAATGACACTTAAATTGCTTGATAACATTGGTAGAGTAATTTTTAATAAAGATAAAGTATTTATTAATTATTAAAAAATTCAACCGATTTAATCGTGAAAATTTTGAATATCTCAATTGAAATGATAATTTTAATGTGCTTGATCACCTTGCTAGAGTAATTTTTAATAAAGATAAAATATTTACTAATTATTAAAAAACTCAACCGGTTCGACCGGTTTAATCGTAAAAATCTTGAACATTTAATAACTCTTGTTGTTAAAAACTGATCAGTTTATTAATTAATCAGTTAATTTTTTAAATTAATAATTCTTATAAGCCAAAATAATATTCAACAATCTTTTTTAATTAAATTTCAAGTTATTCGACTGATAAGAACAATCTCTTTCAATCATATTTCAAACTATTTAATTTTATTTAATATTTAATGAATTTATGATAGCCTAATACCAGTTAAACCTTTTAAACCTTAAATTTCTTGTATTATCAGTTTAACTTTCAATCTGGTTTTAATTTATTGGTATTTTATTGAGTGCTACCTCTCAAAAGAATTTAAACAGGTTTCCAATGATCTAAATAGGTACAATCAAGACTTTTTTTTTAATTATGTGAATCAAAATTAAAGTTAATTCTTTTTCTGTTTTTCAAAAATGCAATACTTAAAAAAGTCTAAATTTAATGTATGATTTACTCCTAACAATCTTTTCTTACTCATTAAAGCCATACCTTTCTTGTTCATGCATATCCCAATTTCATATGTCATAATCTGGTGGCATCATAATTTTACAAAGAAAATATAATTAATAAAATAGTAATTCCATCCAGACTATATAAAATACCAATTTTCTTAATTTTCATCATGATCATAACACCATTTACGACTTTTAGGGTTCCATTGTCACCGAATACTTAAGGAAATTAAATTTCATTTCAAATTTATAATCTGTTGTGTATCCATTGGAGGTCTCACCACAATCACACCTCTTGATTTAGATTGTTTCTACACATACGAATATACGATTTTAAAATATCATTTACTAAATTGAAAATTTTAAAAATTTTAACACTAAATTAAAAACCTAAAATATGAAGCACCGTCTAATTTGCTATGCCTTTATTTTTCTAACTTGTAACTTGCTTATGGGAGGAAAGCTAAAGATGAAATCAGGTTTCTCTAATCACTATTTAGATCCGTATAATGAGTTCATTCATCATTAGGAAGTGGCTGGTTATGATTGTTCTTTATTCTTTTGGAATGAAATTGATTTTTATGCTTAGGATACCATGGAAGACCCTTTTTATTTATCACAAGAGCCTTTGAATTGGTGGGTCTCCTATGATCTCTACTTTCTTTTCTATCGTCCTCATTCTCTCAATCTATTCCATTTTCCTCTCCTTTTCAAACTTTTGAGGTATCTGGCAATTAGATAGTGGAATGATTCGGCAATTATTACCTAACACTTTATAATTATAATAAAAATAGAAGAAAAAGGACCACTATCCGTCTTTATGGTCTTATGGTTGGTAGTACTAAGTGGCAAGAATTGTTTGGAATGACAAATCGGTCAAGTTCAATTTGACCTGAGTCCATGGACAAGTTGATTCAATTTGGAATACAATTGATAGTTGGGTCTGACTTGGTTAGGTTTGACCGATTTTAAGTTAAAGTTTGGATTTGAGGGATTAACCTAAAAATTCTTAAAATTACATCTAAAGCGACTTTGTTTTCAACTCCAAAAAATGGATTCAACATAGTCTAAACAACTTGAATCGGTTGGATTGAAATGCTATAACGATAATATATTTATTTGAAGTTCAATCAAATTTTTAGCAGTAAAAAATTTGATTTGAATCCGAACCAGCTCATTTTTATCTTTATTAAAATCAGATTTATTAAGGTTGAAGTCGCTATCGACATCAACCACTTCATTAAGGAGTTGGCTAAAAGTTAAAATAATATACCAAAACTAAACCAATTAATAAATGTCTTCATCTGCTGTCGTATTTGAATGAGACAGCATGTGTTCACCAATGTTTACAAAATCCATTAATGTTAAAAGCAATTAGGTAGTGATGGAAACTTGATCGATCAGGTGATGCACGGCCAAATCAATTACTGTATTAATCTAGTACGTCAAGCTTAACTAACATAAATTTAATAATTAAACTAATTATTTTTACTCTGTCACATTTCATTTCAATCATCTATTTTTATGGGACCTATATAAATAAATTGTTGAGATAAAATAAAACAAGATTAGGACAGAGTAAATGAGACAGAGAATCTAAGGAGATTTTAGTATGCTATAAGAAGGAAGGATTGGTTACATTAAGTTGGACTGATTTAAATGACTTGTTTATTTTCTTTCAAATTCAACCCAAATTTGATTAGATTTAGGTTATTCAATTAAGAACTAACCTGATTGATTAAACAGCTAGAAATTGAACATCTGAGTTAAAATAATATTATTTTTGATATTTTGATAGAATCAGTTAGGAATATACATATATCCTTAAATTAGTTGTCTACTTGGCAATTAAGGATTCAATGCAAAGAAGATAAGAAAAAGCTAACAAAAGGTGACATGGACCACCTTCTCAAAACACCAACTTTTCCAAATATTATGCTCCTCTTCCTTTTGCCTTCTCTAGAGTCTACCTTTCTCTTCCTTATTCCTCACATCTTCCCATGTTCTTGTCCATGGTCGGCAGTACGTGGCAATCCTCAATTGCTCGGTGCCTTTACAGCTACGAATCTCAACCATGAGAAAACTCATCACCGTCCTTGGCAAATTGGGGCCGAAAGAGAGCATCCCGATGGGAGAAGTAAAGCTACACAAAACCATATATTTATTTTATCTGGAAAAGTTAAACTTATTTAATCTCTAATCCTCAGAGATTAGAGGATTATTATTATTACCAAATGCTAAATAACACTCGACAACTCCATAATTGTGTAATTATGCCAATGACCATAAATATTTAACTCTCGAAATAGAACATGTCGCTCTTTAACAATTTATATAAAACAAAAGCAATAACAAAACATGGAAGAATATGTTGGAGAAAAAGCATTGAGAGGACCATGCAACCTTAGAAGTCTAGTAATTTGAAAGGAACCATGTCCTCCATCTTCAGCAAAGATCCCTACTTTTTCTGTAGGGTTTCTTTATTTCAAAGTTCCAACCTCTAATTCATAATTTTAACTCAAAGTCTTAACTAAACTAGCTTAATACGGTTTTAATTACTTTTCCATCATTCACATTCACTTACATCTGCAATATAACTTGTAATCCACAATTTAAAATTTTTAATTGATGCTGTTATTTATATAATTACGATTACTTTAAAATTTTTATAAACTTCCTTTTAAGCTTTAGTAGATAAAAGCAAGTGTTTAAAGAAAGATTGGCACCAAGTGGGTACGTAGTCTCATGCCCCTCTATAAAGTAGTCATCTTCTTCACTAACAAGTTCATTCTAGAGAACATTTTCAACAGTTCCTTTTTTCTAAAGCTTTCAACTTTAGTATTTGCTCTCAATATATATAGAACAAACCCAGTTCCTCATTTCACCAAAACTCCCAAAGTCTCGCTTAACCATGGCTAGGTACTACAACGATTCCATCTTCAACTACTTGCACTACTTCTCCATGCCTATCCACCTATGCTTCTTCATGGCAATACTGTTTCTTGTTCTTGGCTTCTCGTGGTACATCAACTACGAGTCAATGTTCGAGGACTTGGCGAACCAAGTGAAGCTCTTTCTCATGCTCTCTCCTCTGCTTCTACTGCTAGTTGTTCAGTTCCTCTCAAGTGGGTTCCCATTTTTTGTCCCTTTCCCTGAGAGAGATTCACTTCATAGAGCGGGAGGGTCTCCATGGGGTGTTGCTCTCTTGCTTGTGTTCCTCTTCTTCATGATCTCTTTCCAGTCCTCTTTCCATGAACGTTGGTTCCCTCTAATTACTAAATGATGGAGTAGTTCTGTATAAATTTGTTTTATATATTAGCAAATGATGTTTTCGTTCCCAGTCCATGGGAAGAGAAATCGTTCCTCTCTAGCTTTGTTAATGTTGGTATAGAGAAAAATATAGTTGCTGCTTCTTTTTCTGATAGCTAACTTGTATCATGGAAGACATAATTATTTGTATCTCTTCGTGATTTTGGATTTGCTTGTGGGGTGTATGTAATAATTCATAATCACACATTTTAAGTTATTTAAAGAATTAATTATTTAAATTTAAATGACGGATTCGATTAGTTGATAAATACTCAACTAATTGAACATAAAGGCTTTAAAATGATAAATACGCAAAAGGCAAATTCCATTGGTTGGACTGTCCCTTAATAGGCAAGAGGGGAAATACTTTATATTGTTAGTGGAGAAGGTGAGTTTTAGTAGACCAAGATGGTTCTTTTCAATGTAAAAAGCCTCGAAACCAGCATCAAAATCAAAGTTTTTGCAATCCAAGTTTGTATTTCGGATTAAAATGTTCCATATCATTTACGTTTTTCAAGAAGATGCGAGCTAATTACACGGTTTGTGTTCGTTCCGCACAGTTCGAGAGGGAGAAGTTGTTTTTCCTTCTCCAATTGGTTCTTCCATGCATCTTATATCCCTTTTTAAGTTTTAGATTTTGGTTCAAGTTGATATTAACGGTAGTGAAAGTGCATTTTAATTCTCAACGTTTACAATAAAACATGGAACAGCCCTTAACGTTTTGAGGAGTTTAAATTGAACAAAACATTTAAAATAGATACTAAGTAGATGGAAAATTTAACGAAGTTAATGAAACAATTTGGAACTAAAATTTGGAGAACGAAAATCATACTCTATTGAGCTCATAGTGCTCTCTATATATACTGATTATAGTTAGTCAAAGTTAGTTACAACTAATTAACTAAATACGTAACTAACATAATTCATAAATATAATTATAGTTAACTAGCTCTTCCACGTGTCTTTATTGGTGCGTTCTTCATTCAGCTTTTTACGTTCACACTCCACCTCAAGATGTGCAGATAAATTGAATATGCTCATTAACCCTTTATATCGAGTTGGATGAAAGACTTTTGTAAACAAATCTGCCAGTTGATCTTCAGGTCTCAAGTATAGCCTTTATAGTACCATCAAGCACTTTCTCTTTATAAAAATGATAATCCAGTTCTATATGCTTTGTCCTTTCATAGAATACTAGATTTTTAGAAATATGCATGGTAAAGATGTTGTCACAATATAATTCCACAAGTTCCCGCTGTTTAAATCTAAGGTCGTTTAACAAATATAGGATCTAGATAACTTCATAAGTGGTTGTTGCCATTGCATGATATTCGGCTTCTACTAATCTTTTGGACGTAGTGCTTTGTTTCTTACTTTTCCAACTCACCAGAGAGTCGCCAGCAAAGATGCAGAAACTAGTTACTAACTTTTTAGTTTCTCTACAACTGGGACAATCACTATCTGAATATGCTTTGATCTTGTAATATGATTTGTTGTAATTAAAATTCCTTGTCCCGATACCCTCTTCAGATATCTCAAAACTCTGTAGGCTCCTGCTAGATGCTTGTTAGTTGCCTTATCCTTGAATTGTGTGAGAATGTGTACTCCATAGCAAATATTAGGCTCAGTAATTGTTAAGTATAGCAGCTTCCCAACTAATTGTCTATAAAAAATAGGATCTTTCAACACCTCATCTATGTGCATTAAGCCATAATTAACCTCTATGGGTGTAGCACTTGGTTTTGTTCCAAGTTGCCCATAATCTTGTAGCATTTTAAGCGTGTATTTCCTATGACAAACATGGATTCCTTTTCCAGATTTGGCTATTTCGAGTATAGGAAGTATTTGAGTTCCCCCAGGTCTCTAAGCCTGAAATGAGACCCTAGAATGTCCTTTAACTCATCAATGAGAAACTTGGTGCTGCTTGCAATGGCAATATCTTCTATATATAATAATTAATCCTTCCTTCATGTGTTTTGATTAAAGAGTAGTTCGTCTTGGATTGCTTGAACCCATGAGCCAATAAGCACTTAGTAAATTTTGAACTTCGTTGTTCAGATGCCTGCTTAAGCCTATAAAGTGACTTTTATAACTTGCAAACCATTTTGGAACTATTACTATTCTCCCCCTCAAGGAGATAACCTGGTGATAGCTACATATAAACATCTTTTAGAAGATCGCCATGCAAGAAAGCATTACTAATGTCTAATTGTGAGAGGTAACAATTGTTAGTAGCAGCTAAAACAAGAAATAATCTGACGGTCGTTAGGGATGTCAATCTTGGCTTGACTTGAGTTTGGCTATGGGCTAAGACCTCTTAGCCCAATCGGAATGTGCAAAATGACGTCATTTTATCAAAGTTTTTTTAAAAATAGTGTAGATAGGTCGGGCTGGTTGGGCCGAGCTGGCCCATTATCATCCCTAATGAAGTGTGTTTAACTACTAGATTAAATGTTTCTTGATAATCAAGGCCCTCCTTTTGGTGTAACCTTTAGCAACCAGCCTTGCCTTATACCTTTCTATGGACTTATTTGGTTGATCCTTCATTTTATACACGCCTTTGCATCCTATAACTCCCATATTAGGAGATAAAGGAGCAATAGACCAATTGTGATTAGCTTCAAGTGCACCTGATTCTTCCTGTATGGCTTGCTAGGTAGAAGTTTATGTATAAAAGTTGACAGAAACATTAAAAGTATGTTGTTGAAGAAATAACTTGTCATTGGAGAGTTGATTTTGGATGGGATGAGTTGTAATGTGTTATGTACATGCTATGGTAAAATTGGAGAGAAGATTAATGTCATAATATTGCAGGTAAGATGGTGGTCTGTGGATTCTTGTACTATTTCTAAGAGGAATATGAGCTGATGAATCAAAATTTTGCTCTGGTGTAATGTCTATACTAGATTTAGGAAAAGGAATGACAATTTTTACAAAGTGTTATGTGTTATTGGACGAGTCAAGTATTGGAACATATGGAGATAAAGTAAGGAGGACAAGATTTGGAATTTCTATAAGGTTGGTTTTGGAAGTGGTATGGTGTCATTTTGAAAGGGAAATATATTTTCATAAAAAATGACATCTCTAGAAATGAATGTAGAATGAGTATGAAGGTCATAGAGTTTATAACCCTTAGTACCAGTAGGATAACCTAGGAATATGCATTTTCTTGCTCGGCTATCGAATTTCTTTCTATTGGCAATAAGGTTTCAGGTAAAACATATGCATCCAAATGATTTGAGATATGAGTAGCTGAGAGGGTTATAAAATAGTAGTTGATAAGGTGACAAGTGATTAAGTTGGATAAATGGAATTCGGTTGACGATATATGTTACAGTGAGAACAGCTTCCCCCATAATTTGATAGGAAGGTGAGCATGAAATAGTAAGGCTTTAGCTACATTAAGGATATGTTAATGTTTTGTCTCAACCACCCCATTATGTTGAGGCTTATAAGTATAGGATGTTTGGTGGATGATGCCTTTAGAACTGTAAAAGGTTATGATTGCAAACTTTGTGCCGTTATCATTTCTAATATTCTTGATAGAGGTCTAGAATTGGTTTAATATGAGATTATACAAGATTTGAATGAGTTGAGGTACTTCGGTTTTGTGTTTAAGCAAAAAAGCCCAAATGCACTGAGAGTAATCATCTAACACCATCAAGAAATATGGATTCCCTGATATATTAGATTGAGAATAAGGACCACATCGGGGCATGTGCATAAGTTCAAATGGTTATGAAATTGATGGAACATGTTAAGGGAAAGGCACTCTTTTGCTTTGCTTTTGGACAATATTACAAAGACCATTATTCACTATTTGTAAATCATGAATTCAAAATGACAGAGATTTGAGTACATGAATTGGAATGTGAACTAATTTATGGCGCCAAATGTCAGAACTAACACTACGTATGACACTGTTATTGATTGAATTGGAAAAATTGAACTGGTTAAGATGTTCTTGAGAGTTTTGTCATAGATAATAGAGCCCATCCATCATGTTATCCAATCTAATCCTCATCCATGGTGACAGGGCCTAGATAAAATAACAATGAGATAAGAAAATGAGGTAAATTTGATGATCGACAGTGATTTTACTTAATGAAAGTATACTGAAGGTACTGGAAGCACATTGTGCAAAATAATACAACAATAAAAACAACAATAACGTCTAGTAAAAATTTTGCTGAGACGCATGGACTAAGAAGGTCTAGTAGTACGCAACTTTACACCTAACTAGTAGGGAAGTTGTTTTCAAATGACCCATTTTGCAGAATAATGTTGGAGTTAATTATGACAGTTCCTATGTGAGAAACTTTAACATTTGTGTCATTTAGTAATTTGGCAAAGAGGTTTGAGACTAGAATGCACTGTGCAAAATATTCAATGGAGCAAGCTATATGGTTTGTTGCACCAGTATCTACTATCCAAGGAGCAATGTCAAATTTGGTGTTCAATAATCGATGATAAGTGGCAACATTCATAACTAAAAACACTGAGCTGTCTATACTTGCCATATTGGACAAAGGCATATTATTATTGGTATTGGAGAGATTTACATCTCCAGGGGTACAAACTTGTTCATTTAACAGCAACAAAAGCTTCTGAATTTGTTCTTTCGAGAGGTTTAGTGAGATTCTAGCATCTTTGTTGTTCATATTTGTTATTATTGACTCCAGTCTACTGACCTATTGAGCCAAGCTATAAACGTTGCCTTAAGTCTTTGCTTTAAACTTGAAATTTGGAGGATAGCCAATCAACTTAAAACATTTGTCCTTGGAATGTCCTAGTTTCCCACAATATGCACGTACCAGTCCATTAT
The DNA here is from genome assembly GCA_027563575.1 of Erythroxylum pedicellare. Taxonomy (NCBI): domain Eukaryota; kingdom Viridiplantae; phylum Streptophyta; class Magnoliopsida; order Malpighiales; family Erythroxylaceae; genus Erythroxylum; species Erythroxylum pedicellare. The sequence continues at coordinate 328,321 of JAOQMP010000208.1, forward strand.
CCCTCCTGATAGCCATAACAATAGATTCATTAAAGATTTGAAACTGAATTAGGACATTTTTCTGTGTTTCCTCCTTCAACACCATGTTGTAGGTTTGATCTAGGGAAGGAAATGGCTTCATAGCTATAATCTGTGACCTTACGGCCTAAAAAGATTCATTTAACCCATTAAGAAATTTAAAAACTCAATCCTTCTGCTCTTTATCAACATATACTTGAAAACCTTCGATGTTGCATCCTTTACAAAAACAATGCGATAGAGGTCTAAAACTCATAAGTTCTTCCCATATTCCATTCAACTAAGTAAAAAAAAAAATCCCCAAATTTGTTTCCTTATGTTGTTGTTCAAAGAAGCTACTGCAAGTGATAGATTCTTGAGTCATATCCCTCACATCTTCCATACAAAATATTGTATAAGCAATAGGAGGAGATATAGATCTCAACAATCACGCTACAATCAAGTTATTACACCTCATCCAAAGATGGTACATTGTATTATCTATGCTTGGCTTTGGAATATATCCATCAAGAAAGCCTTCCTTGTTTTGAATGGAAATAGCAAGCAAGAATGATCTTCTCCACGCTACATAATTTGTAGGAATCAATTATGGAGTAACCATCACTAAGCTGTGATTTTCTGAAATATGTGGAAAATATGGTGAAGATGGATCTTTGGTAGGATTAGCTGGAGCTGCCATTGTTGAAGTCTTCGAATCAAGAAAAATTGCAGAGAATAGCGAATCAAGAAAGCTTAAAATATTTCGTTATGAAAGAAATAGCCTCCTTAGATCAAGGAAAAAAAAGGAGGATCCATAATCTCTCAAACTCTAATACCATGATAAATTTAGATCTAACTCCACCTCAAAAGACACCTTGTAAGGGGAGGTTTGACATATGTTTATAAATTACTTTAAACATTTTTTACTTGTTCAATGTGAGATTCTTAACACACCCTCATAGACCAAAGCATTGCTGGATATCTGATGGATATATTGAGCAAAGAACTATAACAAGCCAGCACCAGCCCAAACCACTAAGATAAGTTTAGGCTCTGATATCATGAAATAATTTGGAACTAAAATTTGGAGAATGAAAATCATACTTTATTGAGCTAATAGTGCTCTCCATATAAAGTGATCACAGTTGGTTTAAGTTTGTTATAGCTAATTAACTGATTACGTAACTAATATAATTACAGTTAACTAGCTCTTTCACGTGTCATTTTTGGCACCTTCTTCATTCAGCTTCTTACGTTCACAGTTAACTTTCTGTTAGTTAAATGCCATGTTAATGTTGATGTAATATTATTTTTTAATTTTAAATAAAAAGTGAGCCACAATATTACTTAGCAAGTGAGACTAACTATATAAAATATATAAATATAGGCCCATTGTCAAGTGACAAGTGGTACTCCCTGTTTGAAACGTATGAATAATGGCCCTGTTGTCGTGTAGATGTGAGACGTACTTTTTGATTAATTAAAAAAATGTAATAGGAAGACCCACTTTTTATTTAAAAATATATAAATAACTTTTTATTTAAAAATATATAAATAATATTTTGTTAACACTGACATGACATTTAATTGATAAAGAATTAATTCTCTTAAAATTTTCATCTACCCAATGTATGTTTTAAACGTTTTGAAAATGTTAAAATTCAATTCGAATGTTTCAAAACATTAAAGTTTAAGTTATACTTTAAAGTGGACTTTTGGCTAGATAAGATGAGAAAGTTCCATGTTCTTTGAAGCTAAAAAAGCACTAAACACTTGCAAAAGCTTGAAACTCGTTAGATCCAATCCAACCAAAATTTAGATTAAACTCCAACTCCTTTAAGCTATCAAGTCCGACGCCATAGAGATCTCTATTAATTATGTATATGGTCATTTAAAATTTAGAGTAAGAGCTTTGTCTCTCATAAAAGATCTACTTGATTCGAGCGAGGATTAGCCTGAATGTAAATGGCTTAAAGATGCCTTATCATAATTAGGACATACCTAGGGCACCTTGTCGGGGAAAAAAAAAAAAAGAAGTCAAACGTGTTAAAATCTGGAGGATATTTCGTCAGAAGCCAAACAGCACCGTCCGTTGAGAGAAATAATGCATGACATTTCTGACAATTATAGAAAGAAAGAAAGAAAACCAATAACAAGAGAAGTCTGTGTGTCTTTATTACACGTGACAAGTGTCAGGTCAAGTGAGTCTCATCTCTTTGACAAGTAGAGTTGGACTTTTGACTCGGTTCGTTATTCTACATCTTACTTCATTATAGGAACAACAAAGCTGGCTTTTGTGTGTTTAGGTTTGTTTTGGAATAGTAGTAGGGCTTTGGTGTCATAAGTTGATGGAGGGGGTCCTTTTTACCATGGCCACTATCAAATGGTGAGTGGTCACAAATCAAAGAGGAAAAAGAATAAGAGGTACTACTTTAACTTGTTTGATCTTATCTCTGGTCAACTTCAAGTGGCAGGAACACGTAGAAACAGACAAAGGGCATAGGCAAATGTGCTGGATTATTCAAACCGGACATGGATGCTTTGTAGTAGATGCAGATGTAGGTCGTTTTAAAATACCACTGGGCAGATATGTAACTCTCTGTCGTTATTTCTAGTACAAATATTAAACCCTATAAAAGAGTATAATTTAGAGTATAATGAGTGCTGTTTTAATAGTATTAGAGTGGAATCACACCTCTCCGACCTGTTTAATTATCAACTAATCATAATTCTCCATGGAAGGTGATGTTTGTGATAAGACAACATCACAACAACACTTTCCCTTCCATAAAAGAACATTCAGAATAAGATTACACAGTAAATGATACTTAACCACTCAAAACAACACTTAAACACTTGCTAATTGACAAGTTATTACACATGAACTCAACTAGAAGACTAAACCATGGAATGAAGGTTGGTAATAGATGAGAAACACAAGGAGAAGGAGCACAACAGCCACACCCCACGGTGAGCCACCGGCACGATGGAAGGCACCGGGCTCGGACCCCGGGATCGGAAAGCTAAAGGTGGTACCAGAAGAGAGCCAGTGCACTGCAATGACCAGAATCAATGGAGATATTACCAGCAGGCGTTGGAGTAGCTCTGATGCTGTGGACATTATTGCGTCGTAAACAATGTAACCTAATAACCCACAGATGAGAATGGTGGCCGCCATTAGCAGCCAGTGCTCTGACAGTGTGAAACCTGAAGAAGATCTTGGTCCGGTCGATGAAGAAGCCATGGGAAGTGTGAGTGCGTTGAGGGTCAGACTTGTGAAGACAAAAAAAGGAGCCTCAGTGTTTTAAGGGTGAATTGGGCTATGGAAGTAGATTATATAAAAAAAAAAGATTAAATGGTCATACCCGAGCTTAACTCAAAGCCTAATTAGGTATAAGACTCTTAGCTTAAGCCCAAGCCTAATCCAACTTGATCGGTTCAAAGCTTGATCGGTTCAAATCAAACCCGATTAAATGTTTTTACATTTTAAAAATTAGACTGAAATTTAAAATAATAAAATAAGAGATTTAATGTTTAATAATTTCAACGAAATTGTTATCCAATCGGTTAAAGATTGAATATAATTAAAGATTTTAAAATATAATTGAAGAAAATTGTTGTTATATATTAAAGAATTTAAAGTTGAATTAAAAAATAAAGTTGTTAAATAAAAATTAATTAGTTTATAAAAATAAGTTAATTTAAAAAAATAATTAATAAATAAATTGACTAGGTTTTAACAATAATAGTTATTAAAATAAGTTGAAGTAAAAACTAAAAAAACTAAAATAGAAAATTTATGAGTTCAAATTTTCACAATTAAATTAATTATTTGCATTTTAATTAAAAATAAAAAACAATATTATTTCTTTGAAAAGTTTGAAATTTGACCTGGCTTGCCAAGCTGGCCTGACAAACGTTACTAACAATTTTTTTTGAGTTGTCTTCGAGGTATTTTAGGAGGGTCCTAAATATAGGAAGATATTTTAAAATCATTCACACTCAGACTAATTCCCACTCAAATTAGATAAGTTCTTTATACGAGACAAAGCTTTGACTTCAAATTTTAAACAATTGTATATATATATGAGAGTGGTTTAAATCTGCGACCTCACTTAAATAAGGGGACCTTACTAACTAACCAAGGTTAAACGTTACTAACCCTAGTGCCAGTACTTCTTCTAAGATGGGTCCCACCGCAACCCCCCAGACTTCTTCTTCTTTCATGTTTCAAACATGTTTTGAATTGGTCAATTGGGCAGTAGAGAGAGAACACACAACAATACAAACAATAGTCTTCGCTTTTTCTTCCGTATTTCCAAACCCTAACCCTAAATTCCTGATTGCCAGTCTCTCTTTGTCTTTGCAATCTATCGAGGCAAAACTTAGAATTAGGCCACCAAACTTACGTCTCCCATTCTCAATTTCATTCTTCTTTTGAAATTTGATTCCTTGGAAGTAATGGATAGCTCAATTTCACTATAATGATAAGCGCCGCTTCGCTGTGGTTATTCTCGCTTTCAAGGGACCAAGTGTATGGGCTTGAGCGATGCCTGAGCTTCGCGTAGGCGCACGCAGAGGCCGCTCGTCGAAGTTAGCGCCGGAGCCGGGGCATTACGTGAAGACACGCGCCGCCGTAGCCAGGCAATCGTCGAAGAGGCCGAGGACGAGATTGGAAACCAGAAGATTGAAAGAGAGAGAAGAGGTTGGTAATGATAAGAAAGCTGTTGATGGTGGTAAAATCATTTTGATTTCTGAGAGAAAAGAAGAAGAGGAGAGTAGTGGGCCTTTGGGTTTGGAGAGTAAAAAGGGGAAAAGAAAGAACTTTGATTCGCGTGTTGGTGGTGAAGAGGAGAAGGATAAGAAAGTTGTTGAAATGGGTGATAATAGCGGTGGTTTAAGTGCTAACAAAGCTGGCCAAGAAGAGGAGGGTAGTACTGCACCTTTCCCCGAGACGGTATGTAATTGTGTTTTTGGGTTTATTCTTTTCTATGATTAATTCATTGTCTTCTATGAAATTTGTATTCATTTCATTGAATTCCCTTGTGTTTTGTGTTTAGTGATCCTTTTTATTTCGTTCATTTTTTGTGCAAATATGAGATTATATCAGCTGTGAATGAGTTTTAAGAGCAATGACGATTAATTATTATTTGTTGGAATATATGGATGTTCCGCTGCTTTGTGTCCTCGTTTGTGTTGGAGTGGAGATGTTTGTATAGAGGTACTTTAATCTGTATGGAGGTTAGTTAGGTTCATAGATACGATCACCTTTTGGCTGCAAAGATATCGCTCATTTTTGGGAGTCGGGAGGTGCATGTATTTCAATCAGAATGTTTATGGAAGTTGTTTTTGTGCAGAATCCTAATTACTATGTTAAGAGTTTCACTTGTGTTACACTCGTGGAATTTTTATTGCATGGAGCAGATCCACTGCATCAATTAGGTAAGGACATGGGGCCTCATAGTTAGCTAAGTCATTCGAAACTTAGTGCGAATCACTTACATGTAAGGGTGGTTCCATTTGTCCCTTTTAGGTGTTACTATAATTTAGGATTTATTTGTGCTGATGAGGTCGGACCCGATGTCACTACCTTTTACCACATCATTTACTAAAACAGTAATCTCATTATTGCCTATTCTAGCTAAACTGTCGTTCAAAGCCATCGTTAACCATTGGTCGAGCAGCATGTGGGGCTTTTTCAAAATTATAATAACCTATTTTATTCAATCGTCAAACTTGAACCAATGATTTTGTGACTTTAGTTATGGTTAAGTTTCACTTTTATAGTTTTGCTAGCTTTTTTTTCCTGGAGTGATCGATAGGGTTATGACATGCATGTGGGAAATATGTTGGTGATTGTTCAGAACACATACCAAAATAGTCAAAAGATGATTCTTTCTTTTCCTGGGTATTTACATGGGTTGTTCTTGTCACTCGTATGTACAAAATTATATAAGATGTTTAATTCATATAAAAGTTGGTTATATTTAAATATGCATTCGTTTTAATATTGCTTATAAATTTTCTTAGTAATTGTGAAATTTTTTATTTTTTTCCTTTTCCAAGGTTCAAGTGGGAGGATCACCTGTATATAAGATAGAAAGGAAGTTGGGTAAAGGTGGATTTGGTCAAGTCTTTGTTGGACGTCGTATTTCTGCTGGAAATGACAGGCCGATGGGTCCTGGAGCTTTAGAGGTAAAATTTTGTTAGAATGATAGAACTATTTCCCTAGATGTTTAATCCTTGTCATGCAATATATTTATCACTTTTCCTCCTTGTGTTTCTTCAGGTAGCTCTGAAATTTGAGCACAGAAACAGTAAAGGCTGTAACTATGGCCCTCCCTATGAATGGCAGGTCTACAAGTAAGTGCTTTTGTTTTACTTTTTCTTCATTTTACTGTATAAATGATTCACCTGTGGCATTTATTATGTTGGATTTGGGATTTGGGATCATTAATCTATTTAATTCACCTTATACTTTCATTTCTCAGTGCTCTTGGTGGTAGCCATGGGGTGCCTAGGGTACACTATAAAGGAAAGCAGGGTGATTACTATGTTATGGTACATGTCACCAACTTACTTCTCTTACATTTGTCTCAGAACTTGTTCACTTTCTTAATGTTTACACTTTTCAGGTCATGGACATGCTTGGACCGAGTCTCTGGGATGTATGGAATACTTCTGGCCAGGCGTGAGTATATCTACATTAACATCTGTATCCATTCGTTTACACCGATGAATAATGCTAAACTGATACATACGTTTCTGTTTAAATTTTGATGGTCTCTTAGTTTGCCTGTCATGAAATTTGGATCAACTGTTATTTTTGAGGTTGTCTTGTTGTTCTGTATCCCTCCCTCTGTTTTTTTCCTTTTGTTGTTGATAACTTCCTTTCTATTTTTTGACATGATTTTTGATGTATCATGCATAATTTTTCCCTTTTCATGTACAGGATGTCTCAAGAAATGGTGGCTTGCATTGCAGTAGAGTCATTGTCAATCCTAGAGAAGATGCATGCAAGAGGGTATGTAATGAGAATGCTTTTGTCTATTCTATTTTAATCTTGGAAAGCTTGAGAAGTTGATATTGTTTCTACTGATTCTAGCTTCATTGACTATTCAGTCCATTTAGCTGCTGATTATTCTCAATGTAACCTGTGAACTTAGATATGTGCACGGGGATGTTAAGCCAGAGAACTTTTTACTTGGCCAACCGGGTACACCACAGGAGAAGAAGTTATTTCTTGTTGATCTTGGTTTAGGTGACTACAATCTCATTAACCTGGTGTCTTTTCCATTCAATAATTTTGATATTTGTCTCATTGCTATTTAAAATTGCAGCAACAAAGTGGAAAGATGGTGGCAGTGGGCAGCATGTTGAATATGATCAACGTCCTGATATGTTTAGGTGAGAATGGAGTTGATACTGTGGCTAGTGTCCAGTGTAGGTCCTTGAACATTATCTGTGATATTTTTCCTCCTTAATATCTGTAGGGGAACTGTTCGATATGCCAGTGTTCATGCCCATTTAGGAAGGACTGCTAGTAGGAGAGATGACCTTGAGTCTTTGGCATATACACTTATCTTTTTGAATCGAGGCAGATTGCCGTGGCAAGGCTATCAGGTGCCAATTCATTTTGTGTGTATTTGAACATTTATGTAACATGTAGGCACATTATCAATGTCCTAAACAATCCTCATGTATTTCCTCTTTGGGTTAGAATAGCATTCTAACATCTTTTGTCTCTTCCTTTCTCTTTCTAATCATCTTAGGGAGATAACAAGTCCTTCCTAGTTTGCAAAAAGAAGATGGCAACATCTCCAGAAATGTTATGCTGCTTTTGTCCACCGCCCCTCAAACTGTTTCTTGAGGTTGTGGTGAATATGAAGTTTGATGAAGAGCCTAACTATTCCAAGCTAATTTCTTTATTTGAAGGCTTAATAGAAGCAAATCCAGCTATAAGACCAATAAACACTGAGGGTGCTCAGAAGGTAATATCTTCAGTAATATATGCAATTTTTCTGTACTGTTTCATTGGAGTCTTATAAGTATTTATTCAACTGGCAGATTATTTGTCAAGTTGGTCAAAAACGTGGTAGGTTGAATGTTGAAGAAGATGATGATGGTCAACCTAAGAAGAAGGTTCGTCTTGGAGTTCCAGCTACGCAATGGATTTCTGTTTACAATGCTAGGCTGCCTATGAAACAGAGGTATATTCATGTTTTGATGCATAATCTGACTCATGTCCCTGAAAGGAAATTGGTAGATATTTAATTCATAATAAGCACTGCATTTAAAAAGACGAGTCTTTATTTTCAGCAATCAGCAAAAAAAAAGTAATTGGTTAGGTTTGGAGGAGATCCCTCATTGTGTTCCGTCATGTGTTATTCTTAATGGGGATTTGCGTCAGTTTAAAATCAACTTAAGAAGAATATGGGAACGGTTTGGGATCATCATTGAGCCTTTTTTATGTTGGTTTTGTTAGATTCTGACACCTGCCAATTTTTTAGTTTGGTGTATGATTCAGCTTCTTTAATGGGCCTTTTTATTTGAGAGTTATTAGGTACATTGTAATGTTACTGCACTTCTGTATTTTTCGGTACAAAGAGTGAGCATAGAATCATTTGTTTTTATGGTGTATATGCTTACCTGTTCTTTTGTATTTTTAGGTACCATTATAATGTTGCTGATGGACGGTTGGAACAACATGTGGATAGGGGAGTCAATGATGGGCTGCTTATCAGTTGTGTCGCATCATGTTCAAATCTTTGGGCACTAATTATGGATGCTGGAACTGGATTTACACAACAAGTTTTTGAATTATCACCATTTTTCTTACACAAGGTGAATATGTACAGCAACACATCAGTATATTTACGTATAGATAATATATGAACATGTTTTCATTTTAACCACACCATATTGCAACTTATTAACAATGTGTAATTGTCTGCCCAATTTTACAGGAATGGATTATGGAGCAGTGGGAGAAAAACTATTATATTAGTTCTATCGCTGGTGCTAACAATGGAAGTTCCCTTGTAGTGATGTCCAAAGGTTTGTTAGCGTTAAATGAACTAAAGTGTCTATAACGTATGTATTTTACAAGCACAAGAGGACTGAGATGGAATTAATCCTTGAACTTAAAACTCCAATGAGGTCGTTTTTTTTCAAAAAAAAACCTTTATTTAGACTTTTAATTTATTCATTTACATTAAACTAGTCTAAATTTGACTTTCAAACAAAGTTTCAAGATATGTATAGACATAAACAGTGGCATATACCAAATTAATTAGAGTAACAAGTATCATTTCTGTTCTTTACTGCATTCAATAGTTCTTTGATAGATCAAATAGTACTGATTAAATGTGAAAATTGAAGTTGAAGATCTAATTGATTCTAAATAAAGTTAGGAGATCTAATTGGGCATTTGACTGAATCTTGAGAACTAATTTTGAGTATTATCCTTGTTATAATCATTGTAGTATTGCTGCCATTGTACTGTTTATCACAAAATTGTCATTTTGCAGTAAGTGTGTCGCTTTTTCCAACTTAACTTCCAAAGAAATTTAATTTTAGTATGCAATTTGTGTTTACTTGTACAGGTACTCAATACACTCAACAGTCATACAAGGTCAGTGACTCTTTTCCCTTTAAGTGGATAAATAAGAAGTGGAGAGAAGGATTTCATGTAACCTCAATGGCAACTGCTGGATCTCGATGGGGTATTGTCATGTCTCGCAATGCTGGCTTCAGTGACCAGGTCACAGTTTTTTCCCTGAATTTTTTAACTGTTGATGTTTGGTGTACATAATTAAGTAGATGGTTCTTGTGAAGTTTTTCTTGATCTAGATTTGCATTTCATAAAGCCTCTCCAACTAAAGAGTGAGCACAGATGCTTCTATTTGAATTTCATGGATATCAAAATTTCATTTCATTTGTTTCCAGTTACTTTCTTAATTTTTGTTAACGTGAAACCTTCATTTTTTCTTTATTTTTTGTTCTTTTTGCATTATCTTACGTTGTCACTTGCTGTTTTTGTACTTGTCATTTGGATTTAATAGGTGGTGGAACTTGATTTTCTATATCCAAGTGAGGGAATTCACAGAAGGTGGGATAATGGCTACAGAATTACATCAACTGCAGCGACATTTGATCAAGCTGCTCTTATCTTGAGTGTGCCCAGACGCAAACCAGGGGATGAAACTCAGGAAACTTTGCGGACTTCTCAATTTCCTAGCACACATGTTAAGGTACATAATCATGGAGTGCAAGAGTTAATCTAATCATATGTAAAACTGAAGACTGATTCCGTTAATTTGGTGGTTGTGCACGGACACTGTGTTGGCTAGTTTTGGGGAAAAGATATTCTTGGTTTATTATGCTTCTCTAGTTACTCAATTCATGGCTGTTTCTGTTATCTCTGACCCAGTTCTTATCAGTATAATTTCTAGACACTACATTCCAATTTGTGGTACAAAATTTCATTATTCAACTTTGTTAAAAATTAGTTTCTGGGATGCATTCTTACATCTAACTTTGCTGCCTCGTGTAGGAAAAATGGGCGAAAAACCTCTATCTTGCTTGCTTGTGTTACGGGCGTACCGTTTCTTGAAGTGCATCTGTAGTTGCAGGGAAATTTTCTGCAACAAGAAGAAAATTGAAAATGATCAAGTAGTTTTATGTTCCTCACTCCTACCATATGTCTATCCAATTTTTCTTAATTTTGTACAAAATATTATAGGAGCTCTGGCCTCTTGTACTGGAGAGCTTTTGATATGTCAAGAACAGTTCACATTTGCAGATTTAATTTTTATCTTTTATTTTTAACATTTACTGCAACAATTGCACATTTGCATTGCACTTGTTTTGAAGGAAGTTGATAAGTATTGGCTCCATAACCAGCCATTGAACACCAACTTTTGAGGGTGTGTTCTTGAATCTGGAAGATATTGACAAAGGATAAGCTACTGAGATCCAACCAAAGCAATTATGAAGCATTTAGTCATTTATAGGACACATAAGATGGCGGGTTGGTTTGCAGACTTCTCCCTTGTAGTTTCCAATTTGCTCTGAACAAATATCTGCAACTTACTACTAATGTCTAGGATGACAGTAAGCTGAGTTTGAAATAGTTTGGCCTAAAAACAATTGAGCTTCGGCCGGACCTCAAGTGTAGACTTGTGTACAGTCAGTCCCAGCAATGTCAAAAGTTGACTTGAGTTCGTTCAAGTTAGGGCTGTGTTTAGGTTGATTTCGGATCAAATTCAGCTCAATGAATGAGTTTTTGCATTTTTTATATGCTTGAAGCTCAAGCAACTTCTAAGTTTAAGCCTGATTGTTTCAAACCGACAAGGTTCAAGTTCATAAATTATTTTGAATTCGACTCAATCCGAACAATTACTATCCTCTATACTTAGAGGTATGACTTTTAATGAAGCCAAAATCATAGATCCATGGTAAATAAAAAAAGAGAGCAAATAATGATTTGTGGGCACAGCACTTTCCTTGAAAAATCAAATTTTGTATGAACAAAGAGAAAAGTTTTGTTTAGGGCTTTCCAAATATGTTATTGTTTTTATTATATAAAAAAAAAGAAGCTTGTAAAAATCGTTGAGCAAGTCCGGACGTCCTAATTCAAGTCGAAACAGTTTGTTTCCATTTAAGCTATAAACCCCATTAAAGTTTCGATCTTTTTGTATAAACTATGGACCACTGCGTCTATCCATCGATAGACAAGACATAAAAGGACTCAACTTCACTTGTAACCATCTCCCTCCACACGTTTTCTTGTAGACTAACCAACGGATACAGTTTTGTTTGAGCGAGAGAGATGATGGCATCACCTAGTCCTCATCTCTCAGCCATTCCACAGTGCTTGTCTTTATCTTATGAAGCCTTTAAACATAGCTGTAAGTTCTTTCCCATGACGACCCTTCTCGGTTTTTTTTTTTTTTTGTCTCTAGTATATTGTTTTACATGATTATTAAGTGAATTTGAGCTTTTTGCAATCTTGGTTCATTGTCAAGTTATCATCTTTTGATTGCTGCAGTCAGGCTCAAGAACCTTTTTTAAATATAAAAATGTTAATATAGCCAAAAAGCAGTTGGCAGGATTGAACTATGTGGGTAGCTTTTGATCTTGGCTGAATTGTCAAAAAGGTCTCATCTTTCAGGTTTATAGTTTAGTTCTAACCTCAATTTCGATTTTGTTGGCCTAGAAAAAAACAAGTTTCAGTTTCGTTCTTCACATCATCTTGATTGTCTTCATGTGTTCAAACAATTTTGTTAGTGTGGGTTAAGCATTAACCCTCTGCTCAATGTTCACAGCTCTGAAATCGAAGGAAGTTGGGTTTCGTGTGAGGTCAAGTTTGGAAAATGAGAGCTATAGTTCCAACTTTTCTGATGATTCATCAGAGTCTACCAAGAAGAAGGTATGGTATTCTTTTAGTATGACACTTGACCATTTCCATGTTGCATTGTAATATTTGTAGTTCAACTTGTTAAATGTAAATTGAGACCCATGTCTGAATTTTGCTCATCACCGATAATTGAATTCTTGGTTGGACAGACAAAGTGAAAAACTGATAAAGGGAAGGGTGAAGATGCATGATTACCCTTTCAAGTTCATAGTTATGAACCATCAGAAGCAGACATCCTTCGATTTGTGTTTTCATTAGATGGTAGCTGTATCTTTTTAGTAACTGATTCTATGGTTTATTACTGACCGAGTAACAACAATAATTTTTGTGATAGGTACCTCAAGAATCAACAACAAGGCGGTGGTGCCTTACTTGCTTATGTTCATCTGTGATCTTGATTAACAAATCTGGGACCTCCATTGGCACCCCAAAGGCAATTGCTTCGGACGGAAAAGAAAGAGCTGTATGTCGGAACTGTCTCGGCAGTGGTGCTGTCATCTGTAAGTTTGTTCTTCTTCTCTTTCACGGTTCTTAGTATCTCAGCTACTTGTTGTACCTATGGTAACTGTATGCTCTTGGTAAAATCTACAAAATGATGTGCCTGCTCGGAGAAAAGTTTCAGGTGGTTACTGTTACTAGTTAGATCCTAGCGAAGTAATGATTATCAATTTCTTATGCTTTTTATGCATACAGGGTCTGTAATAGCTTCAATGTTTGTTCATATATATCTGGCTTTGTCTATCTTTTAAAAGTGTGAATTAGATCTTTTTATTCATTTTGTGTAGGCGATATGTGTGGTGGCACTGGAAAATGGAAGGCTCTTAACAGAAAACGTGCAAAAGATGTCTATGAATTTACAGAATGCCCTAATTGTTATGGTAAATTTGATTTCCTCTTGGTCCCCTTCCTTCACATTACAACATACAGGTCCTTGATCTGCATATTATTTTTCTCGTCTCATTTTTTCGGTTTCAAAATCGATCTTCACATTGCATTTGAAAGCATGGATCCAAAGTCAATTACAGTTATTGAGCAGATGCCTTTTTTAGTATGTAGCTTCTTTATGACATTTACAGGGAAGGATCTGAATTTGAAGCAGGTTTTGGTTCTGTTGTTGGGTGCTTCATATAGTGATGCAAATAATAGAAATTGTTGAAGATTTGTGTGTATTAAACTGGAAATTGTTGACGTTCAACTGAAAAATCAAGTAATTCTGGTAAAAGTCTAAAATGTTCTTAGAATCGAAACATTTTACGTTGTAAGTTGTTCTCAACTTATTTGATCATAGAGGCATCAACAGCTGCATCCAATTTTTTCTTCCTGCCAAACAAATTCTTCTCTCTTTTTGGCTAAATATTTGAGGATACTTTCCTTGAAGATTGACAGATTCTTGGTATAATCAGGTCGAGGAAAACTTGTGTGCCCTGTCTGTTTAGGGACTGGTTTGCCAAATAATAAGGGTCTTCTTAGGAGGCCTGATGCGCGGAAGTTACTTGATAAGATGTATAACGGCCGGATCCTCCCCAGCTCTTAAGTCACTCCTTCCGCTTTCCTGATGTACCTTATCGGTAGTTATCTCTATGAACAGACCATACTTCAAGCTATCAATTCTATATAGCACAAGCTGATGTTTCATCTGAAGTTGTTGCAGTTTGACAGGTTACTTCTCAATCAGTGATTTTCAACATGTTACTCTCATGAAGTTTTGTCTGTTCCATAAAACGCCTCATAGTGTGTCAAAAACGATTTAACCTGAACAATGCTCCTCAAGCTGTTCATATGGTGGTTTCTGCTCAGCCTCATACTTCTGCTGTCTTTCATGGTCAAGCAATGGTGATTTCTAGCTGCTGCCGACTGTCAACCCTCCCATGTCCAACCACCCAATTCCAATGTACCCATACTAACGGCCTCTCTCTGTATGTCAATTTTCAAATATGTACACGTACATACTAGAGCAGTACAAGGACACCCTTACAAGACTGAAACTTGCTTAGTACTGTATCACTTCCATATCATTTATATAGTGGTACTTCAATTTCTTTAACATTGTTTTTTCCAGTGTATTGTACTGCAAAATTATATCTTCATTAGTATCCTTACTCCACCATACAAGCTTTGAATATTTAAATCAGGCGACGAGATGAATGGTCGTTGAAAGACTTGAACTTGATACTGGAAGCAAATGGATCCCTTCAAGAATCTCCATGACTTCACTCAGTCACCTCCTCAAGATTAAATTTTAAATTAGCAAAGGCTTTGTTATGAATATTGACTAGACACACTAAGGAAGGGTACTTTCAAATTGTGCACAGAGGTTCATCCTTGGTAGTTGGTAGAGAAGAAAAGTTATGCCATCAAAGATTCAAACTTTTCCTCTTTTACTTTGAAACCTTTGAGGAAAGTGATGGGCTAGGGTTTAACGAAGTTATGATTCTTCAAAGCTTCGTCGTATACCAAAAATGGACAAGTCCCCATAAATTGAATCTGGAAGTTCTGATAGAAAATTTCATGTATATGAAACCTTTTACATTGTTTTACTTCAATAGTAGGAGACACTAGAAAAGAGCAGAACAATTGCCCAACAATTGAAGAAGGGCATTGAACTTGCTCTATGGTTCCATTTTTTCTGCTTTCTGTCAACAACTTTCACAACCTGAAATTCCTACTCAGGCTCAAGTTTTGTGACACTTTCTAGTTTTTAGACATCTCCAATCTGCATGCCATTGACCTGCGTCGTCTATTTGAATGATCTCATTACTTCCACCAGACAAACTCCTGTGTTTGTAAACACGTGAATAGTTTATGCTGCCTATTTACAGGATTGTGATTGCTGTCACTCTTTTATTGCTTGGCTTCAATGTTCTTGATGTTCTCAACATTGTTCTTTCCATATGCGCCCGGCAATTTTCAGCTTCAACTCCTATCTGTCACCGCCCGAAAAGAAAAGTGCCAAGTTTCTTGGAATGATTAGCCCATCTTGGCTGTCTCGAACCTTCTTATGACCATCTCGAATGCTTCGCGGAATCCCTTGCCATGTAAGCTTTCTGCCATTGCCACCGACCTCCAGACTGTAGCTAAATTGTCTTGCCTCATCCTCATTTCCCATGAATCTCAGAAAGGCCATGTAAACAGGGGAAATTCCCAGCTGGAACGCCTCGAAGTGCAAACAAAACTGTCGGCCAAAACAATTGAAAATCTGGACCAGATAAGAAAAGATCAAGCTTGGATCAAATGATAATAAGATGTCCATGATTCGGTTCGCCTAGAATGAGACTTTACCGTTAACATCCAAGTCGCATTGTCAATTTCTCTGGGATTGGACTTAACATATCTGTGATTGAAGGTGCATCCATCATGCATATCAACCTTATGATCATTCTTGAGATGCATAACGAGATATTGGATGTCACCTGTGACAGGACACTCAGCCCCAGCATAAGGGCAATTGTATGGACGATATCTGCAGTTCTTCTCATGTTTCAGCTTGCAGTAATATGGAAATATATCACAACATCCCCAATTCTGGTACTTGCAAGACAGCTCTAGCGACTCAGCAACTTTCTCGAGAGCCAAGCACCTTATGTTTCCAAGCTCTCCACGGCAAGTTGGGCACGAATTGGATACTCTAGCCTTGCAGCTTGAGCACAGTGTATGGCCATTGGCACACTGACATAACAGGTTGACGGATTCATCAATATGGTAAGTCAAAAGTCATCCAAAACTACTATGCTGAATGACAAATCATAATGCCTCTCAAAAACTATCTTTTCAGAATAGAGAAGAAAAGCTTGCTCTCATTTAATCATTAACAAGTTCAGACAGACTATCTTGACATGTTCTTATAACAGAAAAAGCAAACCTGGTAAATCGGAGGGTACATTAAAGTCATGCAAACAGGACAATCAAGTAGGTCTTGCACATCATTTGACGATGTTCCAACATTTCCACCAAAACCTGACAAAGATTTTCTGAAGGGGGAACCTCTTAACTCTCCACTGGAAGTTGCTGCATCATAATCTGCAAATACAACGCATGATTCAATCATTTTGTTGTAGACAACACCTCCAGGAGCCATTTTCTTTTAGCCACCAATCCTAGACAGATCAGTCTCTAGGTGCTAGATCAGGATTGCGACTTAAAACTTTGAGCTATCCACAAATGACTCCGCCTGTCAAATCTAGAAACCGGTTAAAAATTCAGCAAAATTCGTTCTTTATGAAATCAAATTTGGTTGTGATGAACATCTTCCATCAAGATTCATCTTTTCAAGATCATAATTTAAGCTATGTTGCTCAATTTGTAACAAAGCAAGAAGGAACGATCAATCGTTTAATAATATCAGTAAGAATAAGTTCAAGTTGGTTATGCATCGAAAGTGTAGATCTTTGAAGTAAAGTACAGAAAATTTAACAACAAACCACAAAATCTTCTGACAGATTTTGTTTTTCTCTAGAGCTAAAACAAACGATCTGGTTATGTCAGGATTAAAAAACTAAACCAAGAACTGGAAAGATTTGCAGAAGGAATCAAAGGCAATATGATAAAGACAGAAAATAACAGAAAGAGTGTGGTTCTTGTGGTTAACAGACTCTTAGAACAAAAGATCAAAATGACAAAAATGGCAACAAAATCTAACATCTTCCATTCAAAACTCCACATTTTCAAAAAAAATTCCAGGATTACAGAAACTACCCAGAAGAAAACTGAGCTAAAACTCCCTAACGAACTACAGAAAAAGAGGAAAACTAAAACTCCATTTCACCGAAACTCTACAAACAGGAGAATCATCTCTCCACACAACAGATGAATGTATGAAACTATAGACCCCTGCACTTGATTCTCCAACATGAGTCAGTGAAAACTAACCAAGAACTGAAGAACCAATATGAAGATTTGGATCCATAATCATGATCAGCCAACAAAGAAAGCTGATCAAATGACCTTTAAGACTTGGAAGAAATGCCAAGTCCAAAATCTCGAATATTCATCAGCTTTAACCCCTCCTCAATAATTGAATCATTTTTTGACACCAAGAAAACAAAAAGGAGGAGAAGGGAAAGTGGAGACGTGGAGGAATGTCCGTGATTGAAGGTCTCAATACGTTGCGTGTCCTAACTTGCCTAGGAACATCAAATGTGAATAAGAAACATTACAAAAACTATGTTTTATACACATGAAGAGTCAAAGAAAAGGATTATGGGATCTGCCTATATAGCAACTGACAGGTATATCTAGTGACATGAGCAGAGCTTGTACACCTCTGCATGTACTGATGTTGAGATTTTAAGACTTATTTTTTAAGGTATTTTAAAAAATTTACGTATATATTTTTCTATTTTTAATTTAAAAACAGATTTTCTTATACTTTAATCAAATAATAATAATAATAATAATAATAATACAGATAATATATACATCACACATAAATAATCAAATAATACTTATATAACATTCTAATACTAATTCTTAAAATTGAATTGAATTAATTAAACCCAATTTAAATAAATTATTAAC
>JAOQMP010000208.1:353996-370084 GCA_027563575.1 Erythroxylum pedicellare
TCTTATATCACGAAGTAGGTTTTTCTATACCGTACACAATTATACACACGGGCTGTGTAAGTGATCATATCTTTTTAGCATCGCTTCACTTGCAGATGTACACAGTCACAAAAAGTTACATAGTTGTTATACACGACCTGGTAAGTCATGAACATGGGCATATATACAACCGTACATGTCATGAATATAGGCGTGCATACGATTGTGTTTGTCTTCAATTTTCATATCCTTCTCTATACGATTCTAAACACTTATATGATTGATCAACACGACCGTGTAAGTAAAAGACAAGGGGGTGTGGTGTGTGCGCTCAAGGTGTCTTGCACTTTAGAGTCGCTTTTGAAATCACAACAATATATTTGTGGGATGTTTTTTATATATTAAGGTCCTTTTCTTTCAAACTAAGTTAAACTCTTTTACTTATTGAGACTAACAGTACTTTAATAATAATTAAATATCACGTGTCACGTTATAAATAATCATTATAAGTAAAAGAAAAGCTGGTGATTATTTAACATTTAAGTGACATATACTATTCTTGGTAAGAAAATACATTTCCATTAACCATAAGTAATTAACCCAACTTTGACAATGTCAAGATTACGTAAATCACACGATATTAATATTTAATTACATTGCAGTTTCTTGTTCTATACCATTTTCAACCATGCAGACCTATTTCAGACAATCTGTTAAGCCTAATTTACTCAGTCTATTTCTTGTTTATGATTGATTTGGGTGGTTCTAACCTTTTTATGATTAGCATTTGCTCTCGTCATTGCAATGACAACGTTTAATTTGTATCCATATTTTCCCGGTCGTTACATGTATTATTTGGAAATACTCGTTCTATTAGTTAAATATAAGATTATGTATTATTGAATTTTTCATAATCTAAGTTTTAACGAGATTTATAGTTTGTTATTATGTTTTTTGTAAAAACTATGAAGCCCTTTTTTAATATGGATGGTATCATAATCGTCATCTTTTAGATACGTAGTGGATAGATCGCATGCAACAATCCTCAAATTGGGTATTTTAGATCATTTGATAAGTTAATTGTTCAAAATAAGTGATAGGTTCGATCAAAGTGATGTTTTCAGATCCTAACTTATCTCTAATCTTAGGCTTGGTATTTTGGTCTAGACTCAAGAGGGTTCGCATGAAGGACCTAGATCAAGACCAAAATATATTATTTTATTCAATAATTAAAGAATCAAGTCCAAATTAGTCTGAGCCGGTTGATACAATCGACCTCATTTTGTTTAAAATCTGATTAACCCAGTTGCCAACCCTACCCACGCCTAGCCGACCATACCCTATCTTCAAACAATTAACAACTGTAAAGCCATGTTTTTAATACTAATACTAAATATAGAAGTTGACACCGACAGAAAAGTCTTACGTTTGATGATTGTTTTCAACATAATTAAGGTAAATTTCAAAAGTTAGTACTCAATTTCTTCTTAGACTTCTGCAACTTATAAATGCTTTGTACTAAACCTTTGTCATGTCAAGAGACTTACTCTATGAATTCACGAAACTGTATCTTTCTCTTTTTGCACCTAATAAACTAATGTAGTCACATCCGAACCTGGTTTTCAACTAGAAATTTAAAGACAAATCAGACTTCCAAGTAATAACTTGGACTTCTTTTGTATTTCACTTTAGCAAGAAATGGAGTAGACGGGAAGAAAGTGACGAAGATAATTACATTACCCTGTAGCAAGAAGACTATGAAGGATACAAGTGTAGTAATATGAAAAATAATGACTTTGGTACGTGTCCAGTGAAGCCTCCAATATTGAAATTAATGTAAGGAAAAAGTAATTACGATTGGCAAATTAGATTTAACCCGAATTACCCTGCACAAAGTCGAAAGATTAGGTTCGAGTTCATCGAATTGTACTTTTGATCCAAATGAGTCCAAACTTATTCAACCAACCAAACGCCCATAGTTTCTCTCATATTCTCCTTTACTACATGGTGAAGCCTAAAGGAGAATATTCCTCTTCATGAAGTCATCTCATATACTCAACATATTCCTGTGTTAACATCATCACGTTCATCATCTAGTCTTTGATTTGGTTGGCATTTCGTCGCAAGCCCCTATATCCGAGTGAATAACAAAATCCATTTTGACTACAATTTAGATTAGGGTTAGACCTAAAAAAAAATTCTTCAGAGTTTAACAAATTTGATTTTACAACTTGATCCGGCCTGACATCATTTTATTAAATGAGTTAAAAAATGAAATTGATAAAAATGTTTTATTAAATGATAAATTTAAAAAACTAATCAAAATAATATCATTTTATTTATAAAATATATAATCGGACTCTTTGGATCTTTCTGACTCTAATCGAGCTTGAACTTTTGGCTACATATGGGACAAAAAATATAAAGGTTAGCCTAATCCAACATATTGCCATCCATAATCTTTGAGCAAGGATGTGCCAATATTCAGTGTTTCCCACAATTGAGTACTCCTCGTTCACAGTTGTCATGATATCTGCAATTATTGCAGAATCCTCAATTCGCAGTTTATTACCTTTTAGTCGACAAATTTACTTGGAGAATTATTGCAACCATTGCTTTAAAGCTAAGAAGATTGTAGTTTTGGAGTAAAGAATCTAACTGGTTATTCGCACGCTTCATCATTTATTTGTCTTCTTATTTTATTGGGACAAGTAATCCAAGATAGTATACCTTGCAAATTTGTTTATTCCAATCTTACAATTCATAACCAATAAGTGATTCAGAACAAGCTGATCATATTCTCTGGAGAAAAAGCAAGACATTTTAGTTGACCCTCTTACAATCAGTCCTGATCTCTCCCTGATTTCCTGTCAGAGAATTGATATTCCCCATATTGATCATTGATCTACTAAAGCTAGCAAAGAAGTCTCTCTGGCTACCAGCAAATCGGTTGACAATGGAAGCAGTAGGAGCTCCATTAGTAGAGAACAAAACTTGATCAGATATTAGAAGCCCCCGGTTGTTCTGAAGATTTATGAAGTAATTGTTGTCGAAGGTATTTGGAGAGGAAGGATCAAGGTTGGTTGTTGTACCATCATTAACACCTTGAGGACATACCTGACGAAGCTGTTGCAGGTAGGCTGTGTCCAAGGTTTCATCAGGATTTCCATTATTGAAATTGTAGAGACGTGGACCGAAAGCTACGCACCGAGCAACCCCGAATGTGTGTGCTCCTAAGCAAGAAAAAAAAGAACCAAAAAAATCAGAGAATGTTGGTAAAAGGGTGATAAAAAATTCGAGGTTTTAAATTGCAGACTCCGAATTACACTGCAGTTGCTGATAAAAGGTGAAGTTACCTGATAGAGCAACAAGATCAGTAGAATCTAGTCCAACAGCATCGAACTTGTCTGTAAGATTCCTAAGGTCCTCGAAAGGTCCAGGAATGGCACTAGTTCCACCTCGATTCGCAGTCCTGCTATCTTTTCTTCCTAGTGGTACTTCCCATGCTGGACCGCCTGCCTGTTAATATATTAATTTCTATTAAATTTCGGTTAAAAATAATAACAAAATTTACGTAATATAAATATTATATGTGAACTAATCAAATGATACTGATCATATAGCACTCGGGTTCTATTTATTACAGGAAAACATTATTTGGGCATTAGATACTATATTTCATTATTTTCCTCTTTTTTGAATAACAACAAGTGTGTATGCAAGATTTTTTGAAGAATGAATAGGCCATATAAGTTTGAATTAGGTTATAAATAAATAAATAAAAATTTCAAATGAATTTTGTGAAAATTAGTAATTAAATTTTAGCGCTTCAAATTTAATATTTTTCCAAATAGATACTGACTTATATAAATTATATTTGACTGATATCTTAATCATTTAACTTTAATATAATGTATATAGGTTGTAACATTGTATTAAGGAGTATGTTTAATTTATAATTTACAAATTTAAAGCTTATTAATTAATAAAATGTAAGGTTTAGAGTGATAATTGAATATAAATTGAGTTTTCTCAAATAAAATTTGGGAAATTTTTGTAATATTAGAGATTTAAAAGTTGTGTAAATACCAATTCAACTAATATCTCAGATGCAATGGCCAGTATATCTGCACAGGAAACGACACCAGGGCAAGCACTCTCTAGTGCCGTTTTAATGTCGTCGACCACTTCATATCCAGTCACTGTTTGATTTGGGACTGCGTCTTGCTCACTGTCTATACCATTCCCATCAACTAGAAGAATGGAACCATCACAACCCTGCAAAATGAACATATTATAAGTATTCGTATGTATACATTGATACTATCTTAAGATTTGAAAGAAAAGGCAACTGTGGCCTAAGTAAGCATGAGTATCTCTATTGTATGCTCAAAGAAGTGAATGATGTATGATTATGGGTAGTTAGGGATGGCATGGGCCATAGTAGCTCAATATCCTTCTTTTTGCAACCCAAGCCTAGTCTAGAGCTTGATCGTCGAGATCAAACAATGGTGTTTGAATTTATAGGTTCTTCAATTGTATTAACTTAAAGAACATCGTTCTGGTCTGTTATACCAAAATGATGTTAATATGCCTAATCGACTTTGGTTGGGTTGGATCAATCCCCAAATCTAATTGCAACTTAAAGTCCGATCAATTTAGAACCAACCTCTTTAGTTTCGAGTCTAGCCTAATTGACTTAGGTCTACATTAATACCTTAATTTGAGTCTAATTTAAAATTTGATAAATTCAAACTTAATATTTTAACATTGGGTCGAAACCAATTTGTTATCCCAATAAGTAGGGAAGAAAAATTAGTCTGAATTCAACTTAAAATAAATAGATCATTTTGGTGTGATTAAGGTAAAAAAAAAGTTTAAATAATTAAGATTAATTAGTTCAAGGCTCAATCTCAAGTTTGAAATTGAATATTCTAAGTTCGATCATTCTCGAACTCGAACTCGTATAGATGAGCCACAACAGTCAACCCTAATTATGTACATATCTATAGAGATATTGTATATATAACTATGCCTATGTACATTGCTTACATTGACAAAGCAGTCATGGAAGTGCATGCGAATGAGCTTGGCTCCAATTCGAACGTCACTTTGAGCAGCTCCCGCGACCACCCCACGTACTATGGCCGTAACATTGGGGCATGTACTAGCATAATACGAAGGGTTTAGGTGAGCATGAGACCTTCCAAACCACGTAGCTGCATAGAGAACTATAACTAACAGAAAAGACATTTCAAACAAATCAGCTTTTGGTACGTAGAAAGTGTTTTTGAGAAAAGCTTGTTATGCTATACTCCTTCTACATGACCTTTATATATTGCATGTAACATATGAAAATGTCAAAACGCGTTATAGAGAAGCTTCGAGTTCCGATTAAGCAGACACAACTGGCGAACACAAGCCTTAGGCCTTTAAGTTACATGTTAAAGTGTTTTTTCAATGAACAAGAGATATAGAAATGTTCAAAGGAGGAGGATGGAATAGTTCCTATCGAATAGTTCCCTATCGAAGCCTACAAAGTCTTAGGTTTCTATTTAATGCGAAATTAATTTAGAGTAGGTATTTTCTTGAATATTCAAATTTGTTAAATTTTAATTTAATGCGAAATTAATTTAGAGTAGGTATTTTCTTGAATATTCAAATTTGTCAATTTTTAATTCAATGCGAAATTAATTTAGAGTAGGTATTTTTTTGAATGTTCAAATTTGTCAAATTTTAAAAAAAATAAATAGACCAAAACAACTTACATCCAAATTAGAAAATTTTTTAAATTAGCTAATTAATTATATTTACTCTAATTATCTATTATTCAAAAATCAAACAAATTTGACCGGTTTAATTGTAAAAATATTAAACTAGCTAATTTTTCAGTTCAATTTACCTTAATAACTTTTTTTTATAAAAAATCAATTGATTTATTAATTAACTAGTCAGTTTTTTTTAAAACCAGTTGGTTTTCATTTGATAGCATTCTCGTTCTTTAATTAAACTTCAACTTCTTCGATGGACAAAAATATTTTATTTCTTCAATTCTATATTAAACTCTTTAATTTTGTTCAATCTTTACTATATATCAATTTTATGAGAGTCTAATACCGATTAAATTTTTAAATTATAAATTTTATATATCTTATCAATTTAATTTTGGTTCAATTTTTAAAATATTGATAATTATATTTACGAAACAAGTTAAACTTAAGTTTCTTGTTCGTAAAAGTAGTAAAATATTTCTTAATGTTGAATTATAATATATTTCTAATTTTAGCTCCTCATATAATGACTTGAAAGGAATCTACCTTATGGTGCTAATACTAATTTTCTTAAACAAAATGATAAATTGTCACTCTGGTCCGCCTAAATTTACCAACTCTGTGTCTTATGTTGTGTTAAAGTCAAGTCTTTGTAATGTCTACTTAGAGACTTCTTCAACCTAATATACAGTCAATTGGATGGGGACGTTACAGTATATTTCAAATAGGCAGAAACTAAATATAGTTTTTGCGATTGTAAGATTACTTTAGATTGAAAAGTCATTATTTGGTAGGAATAATATGCAACGTCTTGAATTGTCTTCCAATCGGTAGGGACTACTTATTTATTCATTCAGGATTGAAATGTTCACTACTGTAAAAACATAAAGATTTCTTGTAGAATTCGGATCATCAGATTGAAATGACCATCCATGAAAGATTTTCTGGGATTCTTCTCCATAAACAACTTAAGAATTTACCACCCTACAGTTCTTCCTGATCTGTCCATTTGATCCTGTGAGTGGACTTATATTCCCCATCTTGATCATGGAGTTTGCAAAAGTATCAAAGAAAAGGTTTTGGTTACTGCTAAAGCTCTGAACAAGAGCTTTGGTCTCCTCATTACCACCCGAAAACAAAATCTGATCAGAACTGAGAAGGCCCTTATTGTTGATTAAGTTCTGAAAATAATGGTTGTCAAATAAGTCAGTCGAGTTCCGATCAAGAGCTGTGGTTGCGTTCCCATCACTAGTTTGAGGACACAGGTTTTTCAAGTCAGACGCCATAGTTGATTCCATTGTAGGATCAGGAGCTCCAGTTCCTGAGAAGTTGAACAATCTACCACTGAAAGTTGCACATCTAGCTAATCCAATCGCGTGACTACCTACAAGTCAAAGAACATCATGTTAGAAATTTTCACAATTCTTATTAGACAATTATTAATTATTAGTTTTATAAAATCAAAAGTTAAGAAAATTAAATTTGATACAAATTAAACATAATAGGAAAGTCTAATAAAAGATTTGATTAAATGAGTTAAAATTTAATTAAAAAAATGCATCTTAATCACTGTAAGTCGTTTATTTGTTGGGTTTGTGATGGAAAGACTATACAGAGTTACTATAAATGGTATTAAAAAATGTGCAAAAAGGTGTTAATATTATAAAGTTATACAACTTTTGTAAAAGTTGACTGAAAGTTTTTGCAGCTTGTTCACAGAGCTTGCTTAATCAGTTCAACAGCTTATTTATTGAGTAATGTATAATAAAACAGGTATTTTTTCTACATCATCTTTGTTTATACAAGTTCATGATTGATCTTGAGCTAATAATTAAACTTTGTATTATGTTGAACACATTTAACACTTAAAAACCATGTTTACACAATACAAAAGAAACTGAATACGAAAATGGAGTTACCTGATAAGGACACAACATCTGTGAGGTTAAGACCAACGTCAGAAAACTTGGAAATGATTGAACTAAGTGAATCAAATGGAGAAGGAAGTCCATTGTTTGATCCTGTCTGGTTAGCCACCATTCCATCTCTTCTTCCAAGCAGAACTTTCCACGAAGGTCCTCCACTCTGCAAGAAAATAGGTCTGTTAGCCCTAAGTATGAGGCTTATAACCAACTTGGATTTAGATTCAGAGCCAAAGCCATAATCCTTCCCTAATAAACTACTTTCCGGAAGGTTCATCATGTGCTACCATATTAGAACACGAAATATTGCGGTGGCGGTTCGGATAATTACCGTGATTTGATAGCGTCACGATCATATTTTCTGTAATTACGTTGGTATCGTTTGTAATTATTGTAATCGTTTGCAACCATAATTAGTAAAGGAGATATAATAGAGTTTGTTGTATACCATCAATATACAAGAACAATATCATACTTAAAGTAATAATACTTATAATTGACAATAAGTTAAGTTAGATTCAAAATATTTATAAATTTAATTCCGACCTAAAACTTGATTAAGTTTGAGTTAAAGAGATATAAACCTGAATATGATCTGATTTTAAGTTGTAAAGTCCAAATTTAGGTTAATTTTGAAGATTGAATTTTTAAAATTTTGAGTTTGAGATTAGCCCAAACTTAATTAACGAATTTTATCTATTGATTTCAATTAGGCTGAGTTAAACTATGATTAAATCAAATATGATCAAACTTCAGGACAATAGCTGAGTTTATGAAAAGAAAAGAACATCATGAATATACCAAGACTACAGAATATCTGGCAGCTATGGCGAGTATGTCAGCACAAGACACAACTCCACTGCATTGACTCTCGACAGCACTTTTTATGTTATCAACAACTTCAAATCCTCTTGCAGAGTTCAGATTAGGAAGTGCAAACTTTTCCCCATCACTCCCATCCAACAAAACTGATCCATCACAACCCTACAACCAACAACACACAAAACCAGTTTCTTCCTTTTTCTAAGTCATTCTTGAACCAGAATATGGATTTTAAGTTAGTGATCTCACATTGACAAAGCAGTCATGAAAATGAAGTCGAAGCAACGAAGCAGCCATTCGCATTTCGACCTTGATAGCTTTCTGTACTTCACTCCTCACAATCTGCAGAACTCTTGGACAGGTAGTGGAATAATAATCAGTTGTTAGTTGGGACCTAACAGCTGTGAATAACATCAGATGTATAACTAACACTGAGCAGCCATTGAAGCTGCTTATTGGCATCTTCATGTCTAGAACTCGCTGGCTCAAGGGTTGAAGAAAAGTTTGTAACTTAGTCGATGATAAAGATAGAGCTTTCCAAGAAGATATATTTATAGTCCAATACCATTCACAGCCATTGATGCTTAATGACACTATGTAACTATTGTTAATTTACGATAATAACATAACATATTATGATAATTGTATGCAAGTGCTGGTGATGTGTTCACTTTTAAATTACGAATCGCAAATTATACTGAGATTACGGGTAAGTAATTACATTACGACAAATTATGGTTGCATATTGACCTAACGGATTAGCTCATACTAAACATTAACGGCGAGCTAAGGAATGGAAAGACAAGTTTGCAACTTAGTGGATGATAAAGCTTTCAAAAAAGATATATTTATAATCTAATATCCTTCACAACCATTGACTCTTCTGATCGATCAAGCTTCAGGACGAATAGTTGAATTCTAGTCTATTCATTGTCAACCGTAAGTAAAAATGACAAGGAATCAAACTCAACTAACTTGATCAAATTAAGTAAGCGAGTCTAAGCTTAAGTAGAATCAAGTTTTGAGTCAGGCAAGCAGTATTAAATTAGTTCTAAAGACCCTTTTATTTTAGATTCAGCTTAAGAACAATTCAAAACTCGATCAAAACAAATTTTGCTGGTTGATTTCTGTGAAATTAAGTCGGACTGATTATAATCCAATACCATTCACAACCATTGATGCTTAGTGACACTATTTTACTATTTAATCTCCATAATGGCATAACATATATGATAATTGTGTGCAAGTGCTGGTGATGTGTTCACGTTTTAAATTACAAACTGTGGGTTATATTGAGATTATGGGTAATTAATTATAGACGATGCGAGTAGTTACGACAAATCATAGTTGCATATTGACCTAATTAACGGATTAGATGATATTAAAAATCACCTGAATGGAAAGAACAGTGGGTTCATAGTTATCAAAATCTGATGAAACTTAAAAGCTTTCCATGCAAGTTCATGAATCAAAGCACTAAGTAAGAGCACTATAGCTTAATTAAAGACTAGTCTCACGCATGCTTCATGAAGAAATATTTTTTGAGGCCACAAATGTTTTGTCAGTATTTGTACAAAAAGGTTATTGGATACACTTAACGAAAACTCTGGATTAACATAATCTGTGGACAAATCAGAGTAAAGGGTCATGCTTGAACTAGACATTTTCATGCATATACCTTATTACATTAACTAATCATGATTAGTCAATTTGGGCTTCCAAGAATTAATGCTTTTTCTCAATAATCAATTCAAAATTTTCTTAAATTCACTTTAAGGTCAATGATTAAAAAAATAGACTTCTTTCAACATAACTCTCATTAAATGTTGTTATTGATTGAAAAACTAGCCTGTGAACTGACCAAACTTTTAGTTCAATTTATATTAATAATATTTATTATTAAAATTCGGTTGATTCTCGTAAACTAATAGATTTTGATAAACTAAAACAAATAAGTTGATTTTTTTGAACAATCTCATTTTTTAATTAAAGTTCAACCTTTTCAATATGTAAGGATAATCTTATTTTAAATCCTTTATTTTCTTTCAATATTTACTCTATATCAGTTTTATGAAAGTCTAACATTGTTGAACCTTTAATTTTTAAATTTTTGTATTATTGAAGAGATTTTTATATATCTTATTGAAAACTTTCAGACATGTTTTGATGCTTTTGTCAATTTTATGATTAAGCTATTGGATCGTATGAATAAAATTGATTTATTGTTAGAAATGGAGATTATTATAGAATTGAATTAGAAGAAAAAAACAATGACAACAACGATTTTCCAATAAAATAATTCATGCTTAGTGCCATTATTATTATAATGTCTTTGAGAATTTAAGTGGATCATGACATTTTTGAATTTGAACAAGATAGTTTATATTATATTTTACTTGTTTAAGCATTATTATACACTCAAAAATGATTTTGGGTATTAGAATGATTTACTATCAGACTTGACAATATCAAATACAGTTTTGAATAATTTTAATCTCTAATCACTTAGCTACAAGACATATATAGTGTTCACACACATAACAACTAGAAGATGAATATGCTAATAAGAACCTTCATAATCAGACAAGTTCTTAGTTGATGTGATGAATCCAACTTTAAGAATGTCTTCTATATATTACTGTGAATATCTTAGAAGCACAAGGGTGTGTGTGAGGAGGATTTTGAGGTGCATGGTGTTAGAATTACCTACACCAACTGAAGTTTTAATTGATCGAGTGCACTACTAATTTGTTTAGCTGTTCCTACTTTTTAGTAAAATTGGTTTGTATTCTAGTTGTTCCTAGTCATTAGGAAGTATTAGAGTTTGTTCTAATAATTAAAGAAACAATCTTCTCCTGTATGCCTATATAAAGGCCATTATTTGCACTGAATAAAATATAGAGTGATTCCTATTGTCATCATTTGGAATTAGACCCGCTAGTTAGTGGGCATATTTCTTTTTCTTTTGACAAAATGAGTGATTTCTAAGTCGTTGGCAGAGTTAAGAAGCTTAATGACCAAAATTATAATTCTTGGTATACATGTATGTTGTCATACATGCAGGGTCAGGACTTATGGGAGATCGTCATCGATAGTGAAATGATGCAACAAGTGGTTGAGGATGCAAATGTTACCTTGCAGAAATGGAAGATAAAAGAAACAAAGTCATGTTTATCTTGAAGACAACGGTTGAGGAATATGTGTTAGAGCACATTCAAAATGCTAAAACACCTAAAGAAGCTTGGGATACATTCGCCAAGCTGTTCTTTAAAAGAAATGGCATGAGGCTCTAACTTCTTGAGAGTGAGTTACTGTCAATAACAAAATATGACATCATAGTTGCTCAGTATTTTTACAAGGTGAAGTCATTATGTTATGATATTTCTGAGTTGGATCCTCAAGCACCAATCGGAGAAACCAGAATGAAGAGAATAATTGTCCATGATTTGAGACCTCAATATAGAAGTTTTATTGTTGCAATATAAGGATGGAAAAATCAACCATCACTTGTTGAAATTGAAAATTTGCTTATTGGACAATAAGTATTGGCTAAGCAAATGGGAGGGGTTTCATTGAAGAGTCAAGAGAAAGCACTCTATGCTAGCAAAGGCAGGTGGAATTCTAGGCATCATCGCTATAGTGGTTCCAAAAAGAATAGTGATGAAGCAACAAGTCATCATGGCAAAAGGAGTACTCATGCTAGGGGAGGTTCGAAGAACTATCATAATAATAGAAAATTTGAAGGGAAGTGCTATAATTGCAACAAGAAAGGTCATGCAAAGAAAGATTGTTGGTTAAAGGAGAAGATCACATAAAGTAACACTGCCACTTCCAAAAGCGAGGACAAATGGGACATTGAAGAACTTTTTTCCTACAGAAGAGGAGTTGGCTCACAAATGGGATGAAACACTTTTTACTGCAAAAGAGGAGTTAGCTCTTACAGCAACAATATCTGAACATAGTGATTATCAAAAAAATTGGATCGTTGACTTAGGTTGCTCAAATCATATGACCGATGATAAAGGGAAGCTGCCGAGTTTATCAAAATATAAAGGAAGTTGTGTGTTAGTGACATCAAATAGTTCAAAATTATCAACAACTTACATTAGTAATATGGTAATTTCTCCCCAGTGTAGTGATAATGAGGTGCCACTTCAAATGTTTATCATTTCCCAAGAATAAAGAAAATCTCATTGCAATAGCACAATTAACATCTTTAAGCCATTTTGTTTTGATTGGTCCACAAGATGTGAAGATATATTGTGACTTAAAGAAGAACTTGTGATGAAGGGACAGGCAAGATTCAGTTTAGGGATGTCAAAAAGGGCGCAGCCTGGCCCAATTATGGCCCTGGTAGACCAAGCCATAGACGGGCCACGAGCCAAGGTCGGGTGGGCCATTGGCAAGCCCGTGACCCGACCGTTACTTCAAAACGACCACAAACCAAGGTCAGGTGAGCCATAGGCCAGCCCATGGCCCGACCATTACTTCAAAAATGACGTCATTTTGTAAAAAAATAATGTCATTTTTAATGTTTTTCTTTTAAAAAATATATGGTAAGTCGGGTTGGTTCGGTTAGCTCATGTTTGGGCCCAATCACAGACCAACCCATTGTAGCTCATCTGGCAGGGCTGGCTGGGCCAAGAGTAGCCCGAGCCTAGCCCATTGACATCTTTAATTCAGTTTATGTAATGTCTGTGGAAGTTGCATATTTAAATAAAACGATGAAGAACAAAATAGCAGATATTTGGCATATAATGTTAAGTCACACTAGCTATTCAAAGCTAGATGTGATGATGAAGAAATTGATGGTAAAGGACTTTCCCAACTAGAAGTACGGACATAAACTATGTGTGCAGGCTGCCTATTTGGAAAAACACATCAATTACCATACGAAGAGTCCAGATTTAAAGCAAAGGAGCCATTAAAGTTAATTTACCCCGATGTGTTTGGACATGTTAAGCAAGCTTCCATTGGTGGAATGAAGTACATGGTGACATTTATTGATGATTTTTCTAGGTATGTGTGGATGTATTTCATGAAGGAAAATTTTGAAACTTTTCCAATATTTAAAAACTTCAAAGAATCAACTGAAGCAGGGATTGATAAGATAATCAAATATCTACGCATTGACAACAGCGGAGATTATACCTCAGATGAGTGTTCAAGATCACTTCAGGAGTGTCGAATACACCATTAGTTTACATGTGCCAACACTCCATGGCAAAATGGCGTAAGGGAAAGGAAGAGCAGGCACTTAGCCAAATTATGTTATACTATGCTTCATGCAAAAAAAAAAAGGACTTTTTAAGGTGAAAGCAATAAAGACTTCAACCTATTTGATCGATGCAAATTCCTCAACAAAGGTTCTCTTTTCTTTCACCTTCTGAGAAATTATGGAGCCTAACACCTACTGTTAGTTATTTTCAAGGTTTTGGATATTTATGCTATGTTTTTATTCCTTACCACTTACGTAACAATATGGACAAGAAAGCTACTAGATGTATCTAAGAAAAGGGTGAAAGTGTTGTGATCCTACAATTAGGAAGTGCTACACATCCAAAAATATGGTATTTGATGAA
Source organism: Erythroxylum pedicellare (assembly GCA_027563575.1). Taxonomy (NCBI): domain Eukaryota; kingdom Viridiplantae; phylum Streptophyta; class Magnoliopsida; order Malpighiales; family Erythroxylaceae; genus Erythroxylum; species Erythroxylum pedicellare. The sequence goes on from JAOQMP010000208.1 coordinate 368,073, forward strand.
GTGTTGCTACCAAACTCGAATGATTTTAAAGAAGAGGTGGAATCTTCTCAGGTTCAGTTCAGTCTAGATAGAGCAAATGATACAAAAAATGGAGGCAATATTTCAGAGTGAGTAACTAAAAGCCCTTAGTAAAGTATTAAAGAAGAGGTGGAATTCTCAATACAAAAGTTTTATTGCTGCAATATAAGGATGGAAAAATCAACCATCACTTGTTGAGAATGAAAATTTGCTTGTTAGACAATAAGTATTGGCTAAGCAAATGGGAGGAGTTTCGTTGAAGAGTCAAGAGAAAGCACTCTACACTAGCAAAGGCAGGTGGAATTCTAGGCATCATAGCTATAGTGAATCCAAAAATAATAGTGATGAAGCAACAAATCATCATGGCAAAAGGAGTACTTATGTTGGGGGAGGTTCGAAGAACTATGGCAATGGTATGAAATTTGAAGGAAAGTGCTATAATTGCAACAAGAAAGGTCATACAGAGAAAGATTGTTGGTCAAAGGAGAAGATTGCAGAGAGTAACACTACCACTTCCAAAAGCAAGGACAAATGGGACGTTGAAGAACTTTTTGCTACAGAAGAGGAGTTGGCTCACAAATGGGATGAAACACTTTTTACTGCAAAAGAGGAGTTAACTCTTACAGCAACAACATCTTAACATAGTGATTATAAAAAAAAATTGGATCATTGACTCAGGTTGCTCAAATCATATGACCGATGATAAAGGAAAGCTGCAGGGTTTATCAAAAATATAAAGGAAATTGTGTGGTAGTGACATCAAATGGTACAAAATTATTAATAGCATATATTACTAATATGGTAATTTCTTCCCAGTGTAGTGATAATGAGGTGCTGCTTCATAATGTTTATCATTTCCCAAGTATAAAGAAAAATCTCATTGCAATATCACAATTAGCATCTTTAGGTCATTTTGTTTGGTTTGGTCCATAAGATGTGAAGATATATTGTGACTTAAAGAAGAACTTGTGATGAAGGGAAAAAAGTAAGATTCAGAGACTTAAAGAAGAACTTGTGATGAAGGGACAAAGGCAAGATTCAATTTAGGGATGTCAAAAAGAGCGCAGCTTAACCCAATTTTGGCCCAAGTAGACTACGCCATAGGCGGGCCACGGGCCAAGATTGGGTGGGCCATATGCCAGCTCATGGCCCAACCGTTACTTCAAAAAGATCACTGGCTATAAGTCGGCCCGTGGCTCAACCGTTATTTAAAATTGACGTCATTTTGTCAAAAAATGGTGTCATTTTTTACGTTTTTCTTTAAAAAAATATATGGTGGGTCAGGTCGGGTTGGTTAGCCAGTGGTTAAGTCGAGCCACGAGTCGACCCATCTTGGCTCGTTGGGCTGGGCTGGGCCAGAAGCAGTCCGAGCCCGACCCATTGATATCTTTAATTCAGTTTATGTAATGTTTGTGAAAGTTGCATATTTAGATAAAATGAGGAGCAGCTCGAGCCCGGCCCATTGATATCTTTAATTCAGCTTATGTAATGTTTGTGGAAATTGCATATTTAGATAAAATGAAGAAGAACAAGATAGCAGATATTTGGCACATGAGGTTAAGGCCATCTCCAACCATTACACCAAATTTGGTGTAAAATGGAATATTCTCATAATCTTTTTACACCAAATTTGGTGTTACTCCAACTATTCTATACCAAATTTTGACACCAAAATTTTTCAAAGAATATACTACAATAATTTAGTTATTAACTAAATTAATTTATATTTATACAATCACAATAATTTAGTTATTAACTAAATTAATTTATATTTATACAATAATTTTTATTTATTTATTTTTAAAGCACATATGCTTTATATGAAGATGACCTTCCAAACTATTAATATATGCTTTATTTTTATTTTTAATAAATAAATAAATAAATATAAATTATTGTATATTATTTACAATAATTTATATGCTTTATATTAAATTAATATTATTTACAAAATATATTTAATATTATTGCAACAACAAATTAATAACATACAC
>JAOQMP010000208.1:370184-392268 GCA_027563575.1 Erythroxylum pedicellare
TTAAATTTATGTACTTTTTATTCTTAACATATTTTATTAATAAATTTATAACACTTATAAATAAGAATTAAAAATAAATATAATATTATATTCAATATTAGTCTCGTTTTAAATGTCTCAATGAGATCTTTGTAATGATATATTTTGTATAAAGTAATATATATTTTAAATTTAATTACTTAGTAAACTATGTAAATAAATCAATTTGTAAAAAGGACATAAAAGGAATATGTTAAAAAATAATTGGATAAAGTTATCTTTTTGTACTTTTGGTGTAATGAATAGTAACACACCAAATTTGGTGTGTTACTATTCATTGCACCATTTTAGTGTGAAGATTTGGTGTCTTCCTTATAGTGGATTTATTGCACCAAAACACTAAATTTGGTATTTTGGTGCCTTGGTTGGAGATGGCCTAAGTCACACTAGCTATTCAAAGCTAGATGTGATGATAAAGAAGTTGACGGTAAAGGGACTTTCCCAACTAGAAGTAAGGACATAAACTATATGTGTAGGCTGCCAGTTTGGAAAAGCACATCAATTACCATACGAAGAGTCCATATTTAAAGCAAAGAAGCTACTAAAGCTAATTCATTCTGATGTGTTTGGACATGTTAAGCAAGCTTCCATTGGTGGAATGAAGAACATGGTAACATTTATTGATGATTTTTCTAGGCATGTGTGGGTGTATTTCATGAAGGAAAATTTTGAAACTTTTTCAAATTTTAAAAACTTCAAAGAATTATCTGAAGTAGGGGCTGATAAGATAATCAAATATCTACGCACTAACAACTGGGGCGAGTATACCTCATATGAGTGTTCAAGATCACTTCAGGAGTGTCGAATATACCATTATCTTACATATGCCAACACTCCACAGCAAAATGGCGTAGCGGAAAGGAAGAGCAGGCACTTGGCCAAATTTTGTTATAGTATGCTTCATGTAAAAAAAATAGGACTTTTTTGGATGAAAGCAATAAAGACTTCAACCTATGTGATCAATGCACTTCCTCAACAAAGATTATCTTTTCTTTCACCTTCTAAGAAATTATGGAGCCTAAAATCTACTGTTAGTTATTTTCAAGGTTTTGGATGTTTATCTTATGTTTTTATTCCTTAACACTTACGTAACAATATGGACAAGAAGGTTACTAGATGTATCTTTGTAAGATATAAGAATCAAAGAAAAGGGTGAAAGTGTTGTGATCCTACAACCGGAAAGTGCTACACATCCAAAAATATGGTATTTGATTAAGCGTTACTACCAAACTCGAACGATTGTAAAGAAAAGGTGGAATCCTCTTAGGTTCAGTTTAGTCTAGACAGAGTAAAAGATACAAAAAGTGGAGGCAATATTAGAGAATGAGTAACTGAAAGCCCTTAGTAAACTATTATGTATCAACAACCGAGAGAAGAAGGTGATAATAATGTAGCTAAAGCACCCAATACGCTCAGAAGATCAACATGAACTAGAAAGCCAAACTTTAAGTATGTCAACCCTGCCATCATACAAAAAACACATACAGGGGGAATCAGAGACTTTTGAGGAAGATTCTTAGTGTCCAAAATGGATCAAAGCTATGAAAGAAGAGATTATTGCATTAGAAATGAATCAAACTTGGGAGCTCATGCCAAAACAAGGAAATGTCAAACCTATCATTTTTAAACGGATTTACAAAATGAAGCATCGAACAAATGGATCAATTGAGAGGCACAAGGCTCATCTAGTAGTTTGATGATTTTCATAACAATATGGACTAGAATGTATGAAACTTTTTGTCCAATTGTAAAGGTTACAAATGTACGAGTCCTACAAACACTTGCAGCTAACAAAAATTGGAATGATTGGTAGATGGATGTCAACAATGCATTTCTGCATTGTGAGTTGGATCGGGAGATCTATATGAATCAAGTAATGGGTTTTCAGAGTCAAGATCATCTTGAATATATATGTAAGTTACAAAAGGTAATCTATGGATTAAAACAAGCACCTAGGGCTTGATATGATAAGATCTTTGAATTCTTGACTCATAATGGTTATTCGATAACTTTTGCAGATCGTAGCTTGTTTATTAATATTAATGGAGATATGCTAGCTATTGTGTTGGTATATGTGCATGATTTAATCATATCAAGTGATTATGAAGAAGAAACTCTTCAAAAAAAGGAGAATTTATCAGTTCGTTTTCAAATGAAAGACCTCAGATAGCTCAAACATTTTCTTGGTCTAGAAGTTGACACAATTCAATAAGGAATTCTTCTAAGATCAGTAAAAGTATTCTAAAATTTGTTGGAGAAGTTTAGAATGCTTAAATGTGAATTTTGATACCAATAGAGCCAAATGCCAATATTTGTGCTTATAAAGGGAAAATTTTGGAAGATGTAACAATGTATCAACAATTGGTGGGTAGTTTGATCTAATTATCTGTAACTAGACTTGATATTTCATTTATAGTTGGTGTGATGAGTTAGTACTTGCAAAATACAGAGAAGTCTCACTTGGAAGCTATTCAAGGAACCTTGAGATATATGAAAAGAACATTTGGCTATGGTGTTTTGTATAAGAAAGGTGGAGATTGGAAGTTAGTTGGTTATTGTGATGCTAACTATTTAGGTGATCATGATACCTGACGTTTGGCCATAGGATATGTTTTCATGCTAAGGATGGGAGTAATTTCTTGGTGAAGCAAATGCCAACCAACTGTATCTCGATCAACAAAAAAGCGGAGTACAAAGCTACAACAATGGCAGTTCAAGAAAAAAGCACCTGACTCATACAATTGCTGACGGATTTGCATTAACCAATAGACTATCCAATATCTCTATATTACAATATCCAATCAGTAATATATTTGACACAAAATCTAGCTTTTCATACTAGAACCAAACATGTAGATGTAAGGAAAAGTTATGCAAGAAGAAATCGAAATGAAACCTATTGCCACAAAGATCCAAGTTGCAGACTTGTTCGTAGAAGGCTTAAGCGACAACAAGTTAGAAAACGTTTGTTGTCAGCTTGGTATGATGGAAAGAGCATAAGCTAATATTAAAGGGGAGTGTTAGAATTACCAAAATTAAGTAATGTTTGAATTGACCAAGGATATTGCTAGTTTGTTTAGCAGCTCCTAATTTTTAGTTAAATTACTTTGTATTAAGTTGTTCTTAGTCATTAGGAAGTAGTAGAGTTTGTTCCGGTGGTTAAGGAAGCAATCTTCTCCTGTATGCCTACATAAAGGCCATTATTTGCACTGAATAGAATATAGAATGATTCCTGCTGTCATCACATAGTCAGTGCAAAACCTGAATTTTTACTTTTGAAATGTGAGTCAACTTTGACGAGTCATATCTTTTTACAAATGTTGGATTATGAAGCTTATAATATATCAAAAATATTTATTTGAGTCTATTATAGCAGAGTTATAATAACTCTTATCATTGTAGGCTGACTTTTAAGCCAAAATTTCATCATTTTCTAGCTATCAAAGATTGTTACAAATTTCAAGATGTTATTTCCTATTTTATTAGGATTCTAATTAGTTATCTTCTACGTTTTTAAGGTTTTTTTTAGACATTTAAGGATTTATAACTTGTGTAAGGCAGAAAAAAAGAGAGATTCAATTTTCCGCCATTTATTTTCTCAATTGTCACGAAGAGTGTTGAGTCAATTTTGATAGGTCATATCTTTTTACAAACGTTAAATTATGAAGCTTATAATATATCAAAAATATTTATCTAAGTCTATTCTAGCATAGTTATAATAACTTTTATCATTGTAGGCCGATTTTTAAGCTAAAATTCCATCGTTTTCTCACTACTTAGAGCTATCAAAGATTGTTATTAATTTCAGGATTTTGTTTCCTATTTTATTAGGATTCTAATTAGTTATCTTCTATGTTTTTAAGGTTTTTTGAGATATTTAAGGACTTATAACTCGTGTAAGGCAGACAAAGAGATATTTAATTTTCCTCCATTTATTTTCTCTTAGTTGTCACAAAGAGTGTTGAGTCCTTGCATTAACTTGTGTAACCACAGAACCTACAACATTTGGTAAGTTTCTCGTCCAAGTGAAGTCCACTTGTGAAGAAATCTTGAGCTTGAACCTTAGTTGGGTCCTTGCAAGTAACTCCACTCAAAATAACTGTCATGCATGAACACAAAAAAAGGTGAATAATAACACATGGATATGCAAAATCTATTCACACACGCACACACATATAGATAGATAGATAGATAGATAGATATACCTCAGCTAGATGTGTCTGCCATGTAGAAATCTTAAGTAAGTTTGAATTTACTACCCTGCAGTTGTTTCTGATCTCTCCATTTGATCCTGTGAGTGGACTTATATTTCCCATTTTAATCATGGATTTAGCAAAAGTATCAAAGAAAAGGCTTTGGTTACTGCTAAAGCTCTGAACAAGAGCTTTGGTGTCCTCATCATCACCGGAAAACAGAATCTGATCAGAACTGAGAAGGCCTTTATTGTTGATTAAGTTCTGAAAATAATGGTTGTCAAATAGGTCAGTCGAGTTTCGATCAAGAGCTGTGGTTGCGTTCCCATCACTGGTTTGAGGACATAAGTTTTGCAGGTCAGACACCATGGTTGATTCCATTGTAGGATCAGGAGCTCCAGTTCCTGAGAAGTTGAACAATCTGTCACTGAAAGTTGCACATCTAGCTAACCCAATCGTGTGACCACCTACAAATCAAAGAACATTATGTTAGAATTTTCCAAAATTCCTATTTAACAATTATTAATTATGAGTTTTATAAAATTAAAAGAATTTGATCTAATTAAACATAATAAAGAAGTTAATAAAAATTTGATTAAACGAACTGAAATTTAGTGACAAAAATATATCATAATCAATGTGAACCAGTTATTTATTGAACTTATAATGGGAAGACTCGATAAAATGGTAATTAAGGTCTCTTGCTGTTTGCTTAAGCAAGTTCGTGAACATATAATTTTTTTGGCTCGTTAAGAAGCTCACACGTTAAGAAAGGTGCTGAGAGGCATTAACATCATAAAGTTATATATAACTTTTGTGAAGATAGTTGAAGAGCTTATTCTAGCAGTTCAACAACTTGTTTATCCAACAATGTAAAGCAAAATAGGTTTTTTTTTTTTTGCATCCTCTCTATTTATACAAGTTTATAGTTGATCTTGGGCCAACAATTAAACTTCATGATGTGTTTAACACATTAAACACTTAAAAACCATGTTTACACAATACCAAAGAACTGAATATTAAAATGGAGTTACCTGATAAGGACACAACATCTGTGAGGTTAAGACCAACATCAGAAAACTTGGAAATGATTGAACTAAGTGAATCAACTGGAGAAGGAAGTCCATTGTTTGCTCCTGTCTGGTTAGCCACTGTTCCGTCTCTTCTTCCAAGCAAAACTTTCCACGAAGGTCCTCCACTCTGCAAGAAAATTAAAAGAAAATAGGTCTATTATCCCTAAGGAGGTATAATAGAGTTTGTTGTATACCAACCATATACAAGAAAAGTATGATACTTGGTTAAGTAATAATACTTATACCTGACAATAAGTTCATTCAGACATGTTTTATCTATAAATTTAATTCCGACCTAAAACTTTATCAAATTTGAGTTAGCAGATATAAACTTAAGCACGATCTGACCAAATTCAAATTAATTTTGAAGATTGAACTTTTTTAACTTAGTTTCAAGATCGGCTCAAAACTCAATTAAAACAAAATTTATATGTTAATTTTAGTCAAGTCAAATTAAACTATAATTGAACTCAAATATGAGCAAGCTTTGAGACGGTAGCCAAATTTGGGTCGATTCGAGCCCGACTCAAAAAAAATTTAAGCTTAATCCCAGTATGAAACATGTGTAGACTAGTAAGCTAATATTGGGAAGAATCTAAGTTTTGGGTTAGATCACCAAATTTTGAGTTAGCTTTAAATGTTGAATTTTTTTTAAGGTCAAAACCCAATTAAACTAAATTTTATTGGTTGGTTTTGATCAGTGTGTGTCAAGTCACTACTAAGCCTAAGCTTGAACATGATAAAAATTTAATCCTAAACCCAACTTAAAATTTGGTCCAAAAATAAAATTTTCCCTTTGATTCCAAACCAAAAACCGGTCCCTTTTTTGCCACCTCTAAGATTAATACCCATGAATTGTTGTATCCCTAATATTATTCATCATATCAGGAGTTTGATGAAAAGAAAAGAACATCATGAACATACCAAGACTACAGAATCTCTGGCAGCTATGGCGAGTATGTCAGCACAAGACACAACTCCACTGCATCGGCTCTCCACAGCACTTTTCATATTGTCAACAACTTCAAATCCTCTTGCAGAGTTCAGATTTGGAAATGCAAACTTCTCACCATCACTCCCATCCAACAAAACTGATCCATCGCAACCCTAAAACCAACAACACACAAAACCAGTTTCTTCTTTTTTCTAAGTCATTCTTGAACCAGAATCTGATTTTAGGTTAGTGATCTTACATTGACAAAGCAGTCATGAAAATGAAGTCGAAGCAACGAAGCAGCCATTCGCATTTCGACCTTGATAGCTTTCTGTACTTCACTCCTCACAATCTGCAGAACTCTTGGACAGGTAGTGGAATAGTAATCAGTCGTTAGTTGGGACCTCACAGCTATGAATAACATCAGAGATATCACTAACACCGAGCGGCCATTGAAGCTGCTTATTGGCATCTTCATGTCTAGAACAAGCTAGCTAGATGATTGAAGAAGAGTTGGCAACTTAGTGGATGATAAAGATAAAGCCTTAAAGTTGGCAACTTAGTGGATGACAAAGATAAAGCTTTAAGGTTGGCAACTTAGTGGACGATAAAGATAAGGCTTTCCAAGAAGAAATATTTATAGCCCAACACGAGTCACAGCCATGGATGCCTAATGAAACTATTTAACTATTCTTATTCTGCAATAATAACTCAACATATTATGATAATTGTATGCTAGTGCAGGTGATGATTACGAACTGCAGATTATATATCGAGATGACTGGTTAGTAATTAAGGATGATGCGAACATAACTATGACAAATCATAGTTGCATATTGACCTAACGGATTGGATGATATTAAAATCACCTGAATGAAAAGAAAAGTGGGTTCATACTTTTCGAGAAGAAAAAGTTCACGAGTGAAAGCACTCAGTGAGAGCACTATAGCTTCATTGAAGACTAGTCTCACGCATGCTTCAAGAAGAATTATATCTTTAGGCCACAAATGTTTTGTCGGTATTTGTACAAAAAGGTTATTGTATGCAGTTAACCAAAACTCTGGATTAACATAATCTGTGACAAATCAGAGTTAAGGGCGATGCTTGGTTACCAGGCATTCTCATCCATTTACCTTATTACATTAACTAAACGTGGTTAATCAAATTTGACCTTCTTGGAATTGAAGCTTTTTCTTTCTTTTTTTTTTTGTGTACAAAAGAGACAAAAACACGCTAGCTAACTTAAAGCTCTAGTGTACAATGCTCCTTGCGCATCTCGTTGCAGTAACTCCAGAAGGCATAGCGGAGCCTCCCTAAGGATATGGAGACCTGGACTCATAAGAAAAGCTACAACCGTCAGTCTGTCCGCGCACTGGTTCTCTTCTCGATAGGTATGCTGAAATTGGACCCACATAGACGGTTCAGAAGACCTCTGATACCTGTTACTAAAAAAAGATTCTCAGTCAGTGCAATATTGGAGGACGAGAGGATATTAATAACCTTGAGCGAGTCAGATTCGAAAACGATTCGCCAAAAGCCCATGTCCCAGGCCAATTGAAAACCAGAATAGACGCCCTAAAGTTCCGCAGCCAGCGGTGAAACCCGTCCCAGATTCTGTTGAAACCCTCTACACCAGTTTCCCTGGCAATCCCAAATCAATCCCCCAGCAGTGGCCTTATAGCCCCCTTGTTGTACCGCTCCGTCCGAATTCACCTTCACCCATCCTGGCTCCGATCGAGTCCAGCCCACTAAGCTGTCAATCGGTAACCCCGAGGCCTGGAAGACACAACCTTCCATAGCCCTAGCACGTATGATCCAGTCAACATGCTTCATAATGATCCTAGGCCTCCGTTAGCCATTCAAAATCATTCTAAAAAATGTTGTAATTCCTCCACTTCCAGAAAAATCAGCATGCAACTCCAAAGATCATGGATCACGCTACCTGCTGCATGGTAGTGGGTCTCTGAAGATTAGACATCAGCCACGTCGCCTCGTCCTGAGAGAAGAAGCTTGGACCTCTCACCTCTGGAGGAAACTGGCTCCAAAGAGCTCTCACGCGCGCACAGTCCCTGACCGCATGAATCGAAGTTCCAACTTGGCCACAAGCCGAACAGCCGTTATCCATGGCGATTTGTCGAGTCACTCTCTGCTGATTTGTCAATAATTTCCCTTTTTCCAGGAGCTACAGAAACGACTGGATTCTCTAAGGCCCAGCCCACTTCCAAATCGTTTCCCAGAGCCTGTGGGTGGGGTCGAGGGATCGTTCTTCAATGAGATCATACGCAGACGCCACGGTGAACCTCCCATGGGTAGTCAACCCCCACGTAATTCGGTCTATCTCGCCATCCTCGAAAGTAGGACGGATAGACGCAAACTCCTCACAAACCGCAAAAGGAAGGTAGGCTTGGAACTTGTGCCAGAGCCAGTGTCCCTGTTTATTGGTAAAGTCCGCAATCGTATCTAGAAGAAGGCTATCGGGAATAGGAGAGGATGCCACAAGGATTAAAGGTCCCCATCTTAGAACCCAGTTATCCGTCCAAAAGAAAATACGTCAACCATTGCCCAGGTTCCATGAACACCCTTGCCTTACAACCTGCCAAGCTGCAGCTATCCTCGGCCAAAAAACGGAAGCCCTAGTCCTATCAATCGATCGGGGAATGAGATAAGTGTTAAGGTGATATTTAGCAAGAACGATTTGTACCCAGAAGGCCGTAGGCTTCGTAAGCAACTCCCACTCTAACTTAGCCAGCAAGGCATCATTCATGGTGACAAACAAAATCCCAATTAACAAGATGCATTTTCTTGGCTTCATTCATGGAACCCCAAATAAAATCATGCATGATTTTTTCCAAATCGTTACACATCAATCTCAGGAGCCAAACTATTTGCATCGTGAAGATTGGAAGTGAGGAAATCACCGATTAAGTCAAGGTAACTCGCTCGGTTAATGACAACAACTGTGCACACCATCCAACAAGTTTCTGGTGGGTCTTGTCTAGAATATGCTGATAAGTTTGTCTATTCGTGCACTCATGAATCAAAAGAACTCCCAAATACCGACCAAGGTTATTCGTACAAGTCATCTGTAAGACTTGGCTCACGTGGCTTGTCAGAGCTCGAAGAACGTTCTTGGAAAAAAATATCCGAGTTTTGGCCTGACTAAGTTACTGGCCAGAGATTGCACAAAAAGCATCCAAAGTACGGGTTAGCACCCACGTCTGCACCTCCATTGCTTCAGCAAAAAGAACGAGGTCATGGGCAAAAAAAAGGTGAGAGATCAAAAGCCCTGTACAACTCAGCTTGATAAGTTTCCAGTTCCCCTCCTCTACCTCCTTCGTAATAAGGTGTTCGAGCTGCTCGATGCAAATAACAAAAATAGGCAGGGGATGCTTTTTCTTAATACATTAAATCAAAGTTTTGCTTCATTCACATTAAAAAATAATGATTTAAAAATCAAATTTTTACTTTCAGTTCAACTTATTTTAATAATTTTTATTATTAAAAATTAGTTAAAAATGTTAAAGTATCCTATCATATATAGAAAATTAGTTTACTTCAAAGTAATTGAAGTAACTGAGCATCATTATGTAGAATTTTTTTTCAATTTGATATCATAAAATACCCAATATTAACATCAAATTATCACAAGCTCTTCTTGCTTTAATGGCACATGCCACCAGGCATTCCACATGCTATTTCATTATCATAACCGTGTACGAGAAGTAAACGGTATCTTACCAATGAAAAGGAGTCCCACACATATAAACTAAAAGCCAGTTTATCTTGTGATGGTGCCTTGTAAAGATCGATAAACCAAACTTAAGCTGGAAGTAAATACCATCATTAAGAGATGCTGATAGCTACTTGGCTTCCAAGCAATAAGCCAATAACAAATCAGCTATGTCCTAGGGAACAGCCTGAACTAGAGAGGTTGATTCTCCAAAATCTCCTCAAATCCTGCTAAACTGAGATATTTCTTCTTCAAGTTTATTCCCTTCACAGAAACATCGTCAAGATAAGTTCATACTACTTCAGCAGCAACCTTATGATGTTATCATCAACTGAAAATCTCCAAGTCATTACTCGGAAAGTCTGGACATTACTAAGAGAACAATTGATCATGAATGCCTTCCGCTGCTCGGCTTCATTATTCGGCAGCCAAAGTTGTGTGCTAAGAAATGACCATCCAACGAGGCAACAAAAATTACGCTGCAGCAACTTTGACAGTGAAAAGAATTAGAATGTTGCCATAGCATCAGCTTAGAAACAAGTGTTTTATATGTTTTTGGAGACAGAACTTTTAGCATCACAGATTGAGCATAACATCTACCGTTGCTTCCAAACTGCTGTTCTAAGTCTGCATAAGGACATTGTAAACCAACAATTAGCTATTAATCCCTAGCTGCAGTATTCGAACTAGAGTGATCTGAGAACCTTGAAACTAAGGGTACTTATTCCCTTTCCCTAATGTTGCTGACTCAGGTTCGAGCCCCTGAAAAGAGAAAAGAAAAAAGAAAAAGAAAATTCTAACATGAGTTTAATGACCTCAGCAAGTTACTTCAAGAGAATATAGACATTGTATCCTTTCCAGACAAACAACTCACCATTGCAACCATATTGCTGTACTACACCCTATAGAAGCAAATGGCTACACAACCCAATTGGTTATAGGCACCTCAAATGGAAGCCTTGGAGCAATACAATATTATACACCTGAAATAGAAAGGTAAAAGATCAAAGAGAATCTGATATACCCTATCAGTCTCTCTTGAATGGACAGGTAGATACAACTAGGTTTTAGCTATTGGATTCCGCAACATTGAAATGGTATAACCAAGGTAGGAATCACATGCAAGCTTTCACTTAATTAACAATAAAACTGGCTAAGACTTACTTTCTCTTAACGTTGATTTACAAGGGAGTTCTTCAGGATCAAAACTGCTCAGTAAGTCATCAAATCATTGATTGATTACTTGAACAAATGAATACTAAGGTCATATGAACATTGTCGGCAGTCCTAGCCATGATTTCCATACAAGATAAAAGTACGCATTTCAAGTATAAAACAGAGAAAAATATTTAATAAACCCAATACCATATCAAATAAAATAAAATAAACAGTTAGGACACCGATGTCATCAGATTTATTTTACAAATTCAAGGTACTGTTAAAGCCAAAACTTGAAAAAGATAAAACCTAGTACCTACATTCTACACATTCTACCATAAACATGCTAAATGAGGGAAACATGACAACAGAAGAGTTACTTCTTCTAACATTCCCTCTCAGATCAACAAAACTAAAGAGAAATATAGGTAACGGAAAGATAAAAGTTAACCACAACAAGAAGTTGTGATATATGCCCATTGTGCAAAGACAAGAGCAAAAGCCATACTATCCAGAGAAGACTTACATTAACGCGGGACAAGTAGAATGTCACCGCAGCCAATGCTCTTCTCTAAGAACACGCCAGTCACTCATTTAGATGCCCTTTGCTCTTTGTCCAGCACAATCCCAGCTCAGTATCATCACGCCTTGACATCTCTTTCGCAATCTTGTTCTTCATCTATTTTATCTTCCTTCTTTAGCAGTTCCGGATCAGCAAATACTAAACCATCTTCCTTTTTCCCATCCATAAGCTCATCATTCTTAACAATCACTTCGTTGGCTATTGTGAACCCAGTCAGTATTTTATCGTCCTTAACCTCATCCTTTACATGAATCTCATTATTCCCTAAATTTTCTTCCATACAAACATCATTTTGACAGCCGTTAACGTCTCTGCTAATATCATAACTAGCTCTTCCAATTTTTCCTTTTCCATCAACATCCTTAATCATCACTTCCTTCTGATTAACAGCAAAAGTAGCAGTAGTAGCAGCAGCAGCATCAGACCCTCCATCACTCTCATTTCCATTCTCATCGGTCTCGGATAAATTCTCAACAAGCTCCTCATTAACATCAGCATGACCAACCTGACGACGACCACCACCTGGCTGTCTCTCCAAGAACTGCAATCTCCTCCTCAAATCCTTCATCTCTCTTTCCATCAAAAACAACCTTTCCTTCAAAGTCAAATTCTCTTCTTCCAATTGAATTATATGGCTATCCTGATCATCCACCCTATTCTCTAAAACATTATTACAACTATAATTATACTCCACACCACCTCCATAGCTAGGATATATCATCTCAAACCTACTCAAATCATGATCTAACCTCCTCTCCACCTCCACATGCTCCTCCACATCACTCTCACTTGACCCATTTCCCTCCTCCCCCTCCTCCTCCTCCTCAGCCTCATTCCCTGACGACCTCAGCCTAATCAAACCCTTCATCGACCCATACCCATCCACCCCCCACTCCTCCTTCACCATATCACCCAACAACTCCCTCGACGGCGACAAAATCGGCGTCGGCAAAACTGCTGGCGTCACCGGACACGGAGACACCAACGAAGCAATTCCCCCAGACTTCTTGGCACGGATAATATACGACGTTGTGTTGCGTGGCGCGTATGGAGCAAATCGGTTGTTAAACTTCTTCTTAGGATGATAAAAATTTCGGGCTTTCATCTGATTTTGAGCTTGAAGCTCATTCAGACTCGGTGGCTTATACCCACCACCGCCACCACTGTTACTGTTGGGTTTAATAGTGGGATTCTCCATTCTTCTCTGCTGCTGGTCTTTGAAATTGACATTTTTTCCCTTCCAGTTCTTCTTGTTGTTATTTCTCGACTTCGAAGCAACAAAATTGCTGTTAAACTTCAAAGGGAAATTCGGATCCTGATTACTCCACGGCTTGTACCCACACCTCTGATTCATCATCATCATCGGCGGAAGGTTCAACCCCTGGCTGTGACCCAACATCTGGGCCTGGGTCATGATCTGGTTCATCATCGGCGGCGGTTGCTGGTTCATCATCGGCGGTGGTTGTTGTAGTTGTTGGCTCATGATCTGCGACTGATCGTTCATGTCACAAACCCTAAAAATCTCACACAAAACCAAAAACCCCCTCCCTCAAATCAGAGATTAACCTGATTCAATCAAAGAAACCCAAACAAAGGATCAAACCCGTAGAACAAGTTTCGATCTTGGGAAGAACCGTCTACGATTTGGCGTGTCGATTTCGTAAATTTATGAAAAGCTCTGATTTTTCAGTTTTTATTAAATAAAAGACCGCTACTTTTGAGGCTCCCAAGTTTTGGTTTTGGTTTTGGCTTTTATATATATATACACAGGAGTAGATAAGGGACATGATTGGGAAAAGACGGTTTGTTCTTGGGCTTTTGGTCTTTTCACGATGTTGATTAATGAACCGTCAAGATGCTCACACGTGTTATGATTATAGTGGCAGATGCTAATCTAGGATTAAGGTTGGGTTTGGTTTGAATTAGTAAGTTAGTTAGTAGTCTTTTTTCGGTTGTTTTCCTAATTCTTTACCAAATATTAGGCCCAAATCTGCCTTCTTTTTATTGTTTGTAAATTTAATTTTAGTGTCTTTTGAATTAATTTAGGAATATAAAAATCACATCAAGTACTCTGCATTAGGTAAGTCCTATACAACAGACTCGATCGAAAAAGCATAGATAAAAAAAATCGAATACAGTACCTTTTGACCCCATGCCTATCCACCCCATCAACTATTTTGTTAATTTTTTTAATTCTGTATCCAAAATATTGAAAATTTTAAATTTTATTACAACTTATTTTATAATTATTTTATGAAAAATGTTATATAATGGATTGAATTATGTGATGTCTATATCACAAAGAAAAAAATATTTTTTAAAAATTTTAATTCTTATAAAAGCTTAGTAAATATTATTTTATAATTATTTTACCTAATAATGCATAAATTTCATATGAACAGAGTTTAGGCAATTTCTAAATTTGATATGTTTTTATTTTTTTCTTAAAATTAAACCAATTATTTATTCATCATCTTAAATTGATAATAAGCAAATCAAATCACACAAAGCTCATGTGATAAGATTAGAGCTTCTACTTGCCCTTTCCAAGTAAAGATTTGGTAAATACGCCTCATAATCTTTGAACCCCACATTTTCTTTTCTTGTTGTTGGTTAGTTACACACTCAAATACTTCTATTCCAATTATGAACCATGAAAGTAATATAATAATGTAGGTCGGGTCGAATCGGGTTAGATTTCGAATCAAAATTCCATCTTTTGACCTACCTTAAATTTGGTATGGCCAACCTTAAGACAAGGATTAGTACACATAATAATTTTATAATCACAGGACTCTTTCTTCCTAAGTTAGTTTGATTCTATTGGACACATACTTTGGAGTATTATAAAAGTTTGTACAGAATCTTATAATGTCATTATAGAAATCATGGCATATATAAAATCATACGTATCAAAGTTTGACTAAATCGTTAAATGCATATAATAAAGACGGGATCAATTTAATTAGAGATGATAATAAGTCAGGATGAGTTCAGCCATATATGACTCAGGTTAGGCGTTTTTATGTTTTGGTGTGGGCCAAAACTAGAAGCCTGACAAAACGCACCTCAGGAACTTCTACTGATGGACCAATTTGCAGAATCAAGACGAGTGGAATGATGTTGTGAACGAAAGGTACTCCTGTCATTTCTGTAACTCTATCCTCAGCTTCTAACATCTGTTGGAGTTTTCAAGTAAAGAAGATTTAAGTAAAACTGATGTTTCAATACAGCAGAGCATACATTTAGTTAGATTTCACCTCAGTATCAATCCCAACAGACTCTGTCATCTGAACGGCCTTCAAAATCTCAAAGAAAACATTAGCATTGTTGTATGCATTGGTCAGCTGAATCCTGAAATTAAGCAGAACATGGTATGTCAATTTGTAGAAGTATGTATAGCAATTGCAGAATATGTAATTACCAGTCTGATTCATCAGAAGCATCTTGCAATGCTTCGCTTAATCTTCGATAGTAATGGTCTGCATTTCTTCTGCATTGGTGTTAGTTGTGCATCCAATCAACGTTGAATCATTGTGCTGCAACTCATTAGAGAAAAGTAGAAAATCACTAAAGCAGCAAAAGAATATCACAGTATCAGCAAGACTAATTACATGATCAGAAGCTCATCTGGTGACCATTTAATCATAAGCAGGATGTTATTGGCAACACAGAAACTAAGAAGCGTCAGAGATTTTAGCTACAAAAGGTGTAGGATACACAAGATATTATTGTCTCAAATCCTAACTTTCCATGAAAACAAAATTTTGAAGTTCAATGGAAGTATGCACATCCAAGAAGTCTGAGTGGAATATCTTGTCAGGTCACAAAACAAAAGAAGTTTATTTGGCAAAGTCTAATAGTTCAAGCAATAATCTAACTGGTAAAAAATTCCAACGAACGTCCTAGTCAATTCAATCAAAAGGGCTTTCAAATCGTATCATCTGTTCGAATATCTGGAGGAGGATAAAGAAGAGTACTGCTTCTTACACTTTCAAGATACTGAAACAATGCAGTCTTGAATTCACAAACTCCTCCACTAGAAGTAGGGTCCAACCAATGAGCTCCTCGAAAAGCAAAAAGCCTGCCTGAAATGATCATGCAGGATAAAGTGATGATCATTAAAGGATAAGATAAGCTCTTATTAGTGAAGGTGAGTTTAGGCATTGACCGGAAGGCTACTTGCTCTTGTGTAACCTCAAATGAACAAGAAATAAACTAATTCCCTAAAAGCTCAAATTCGTAAAATATGCAAAGCAACCATTAAATCTCCAATTTCGGAACACAAAGATCCAATAGGACTTCTCCAAAACAAAAGTAGCAAATATGCTTTGGGAATGGAGCGCACTTCGACACATATAAATACAATATGAACTCCCGTGCTCCTTAACACATTCCCGCAAGCAAATTTTGCACAAAAGAAGCTATGATGCTCCTTTGTAGACAAGCAAATAGAGATGCAGATCATTAAATGCACAGTGCACAGCAGGTATGGATGTTTCAATATGCCAAAACAAACATGCAGAACTAAATGTAATTCTGGATAATTTCAGGATGAATCATAAAGCAAGATTAGAAATCAAGCCAAATGTGAATTCAGTTAAAGAGCTAAGCTGCATCCGTCTGATGAGTCATAACTTCCTTCTACATAAAGCAAAGTACATAAATTTTCAAATATCATGGAGTAGAATGTGGTTTTCTTGAACTTACAGAGAAATGCAATTCTAGGATTCCCATATTCGGCCACATTAGATACTTGAATCACTGGCACAATTTCCTTAAGAGAAGAAGGCACTTCAATCTCAAACTTACAATTCCATTTGCTGATTCTGGTGCTGAATCTTCAATTCTTTGGCAAAGTTGATGAGTTCTTGACGTCCTTCGTAGTCCAGAGGTTTCATATTTGGCAAATTCCAAATACAGAGAGAAGTAAGAGAGGGAGGCAACTCCAGTTCTTGCACCGACCTAAGTGCTGGGCAACAGTATATGACCAAAACTTTTAGAGACACCAGATGTTGGAGCCCTTTGTAGTTTAAAGGTTTCACATATGGTACATTTCAAATGCAAAGACAAGTAACTGAGGAGGGTAAGAGACTCAAGTCTGGAAATGATTCCATTTCTTCATAATATTGACCAATATTGAACTGTAAAAGAGAGTGGAGCTTTTGCAGATCCCATTGCATGCGTCCAGCAATCAATTTGCTGCAATCACAGATCACAAGTGATTGTAATTTGGAAGGTAGCCCTCCTTTTGGAAATGTATCCATTTCTGGGCATCCACATACAGATAACTTGAGAAGAGAAGGCAGAAGAACTTCCATGCATTCAGGCAAGGATGTCAGTTTTGAGCAATTCCATTATGAAAGCTCTGTCAGGTTTGGGCCAGATAGTACTTGTCCCTTGAAAGACACAAAACTAGGACAATCCCAGAGTTGTAGCGATTTGAGATCCCCAAGAGTGGCGGTATTGTGGATTGAGAAAGATTCCAGATGTGCGCATCTGATAATCTTAAGACTCCTGAGCTTTTGGAACATCTCTACAGGTAAGCGCTATAGTGATGTACAAAAAGCCTGCATTTCTTCAACTAAAAATTCCTTTAGAGTCTCTACTAATGACTCATGAGACTTCAGAAACCTATAAATTTTTAGACGTTTGGAATCCCTCCTCATCATCACTCTGGAATCATCTAAGAAATCCATTGAAGCAAGGTTTGGAGGCAGTGAAGCTTGGAGGAGGGGACAACCTAAAATATAGAGTAGTCTCAAAGATGGAAGTTGAGCAGGCAAACCTCCTTTCAGCGTTGGACAATTTTCCATGTCAAGCTGCTGTAGAAGAGGGAAAGCTCCATATTCTACTCTGTTGTTTCCACTAGGTATCAACCATTTCTCCCATCTGGGCATATCTACAAACCTCAAAATCTCTAGTGATTGAAATGGCTTCATCAATGAGGAAGATGAGCATTTTCCAAAAAACTCATCATCAATAACCACAAGCTCATTAAATTCTCTGATGGTTAGATACTTCAAAGAGACCATATGCCCAAGCTGTGGTCGGGACAAACAGTGCTGACATCCAGCAAGCTCCAAAGAAACTAATTTTGTGAAACACCAGTCTCCTAGCCAATCTGGAAAGCTCATACATCCATAACCATATACTGAAATTCTTTCCACATCAGGATGAGGCTGTAAGCCCCCAATACAGCATTGTCGTGCATTGTATCATTAGTATTTTCCTTCCACTCTAAAGTTAGCTCCTTAAGATGCTTCTTACTCTTTAAATTTGCTTCACAAGCATATTGAGTGTGCTTAACATCTCAAAGATTTCAAATGGAAAGACTCCCTCCAATATGTAGAAGCTTCTCTAATTCTTTAAAGTTACTCCCACCTTGTTTTCCCACCAAAAAATCAGTTAAGCTTGATCAATTTACCCATATGGGGTGGCATCTCTTGCAACCTTGTCTCCCTGATATCAAGATGACACATATTGACCAACTTTGCCAGTTTAGTTGGCAACTCATCCAGCAGGAAACAATTTTCCAGCTTCAAGGTTTCCAAATTATACAAACTACACAAAGATTCTGGCAATCGGCTAATTGCAGTACCAGAAAGATCCAAATAATGTAAATGCTTTAGACAGCCAATTGAATTAGGCAGCATGTATAGTTTTTCAAATCTATACAAGGATAGCAGTCTGAGTCTTTCAAGTGTTTGGAACATACCAGGAGTTAACAGATGAGCAATGCATTGGCTTTGGAACTGGGAACGGTATACCGTTATGAAAGTACGCCAGAGCTGAGGCTTGTTAATGGCTAGAAGTTGGTCTGGCAATTCTTGCTATTGTTATTACCCAAGAAAATAGCGAGTCTTGTTGTAGATCTTTACCTTCAAATCTGAAACAATATTCTCCAGCCACAATTTTAGCCAAATCATTCATTAGATCGTGCATGACAAACCAGCAAGACCCATCAATCAACTCTTGGAAAAATTACATTGACACAAGCTCATCAAAGTACCCATCACCCACTTTCTCAATCTCCTTCTTCTCTTTAGATTGGACAAACCCTTCTGCTATCCACAAAGACACTACTTCCTCTTTTTGGAACTCATAATCTTTGGGAAAAAGTGAACAGTAAGAAAAGCATCGCTTTAAATATGATGGGAGGTAATGATAACTCAACCTTAAAACAGGAAGAACATCATCTTTCGAAAAATCCCAAAAGTTACTCTCTAATACCTCCTCCCAATACTCCGCATTCCTCTTAGAATGCAGAAGACTCCCGAGTGTTTTAACAGCAAGAGGAAGCCCTCTGCACTTCTTTACAAGCTCTTTACCAATTTTGCTCAGTTGTGGATAATTATTGGAATCTTCACTCAGAAATGCACGTTTGCAGAACAATAGCCAACAATCTTCAGCATTTAAAGCATCTAAATGCAAGACAACTGAAGAACTTACAGCTGATGCTACAGTATCATTTCTTGTTGTGACAATGACCCAACTTCCTGAAGCCCCTGCCTTGAAAGGAGTGATCAAAGTGTTCCAATCGTTGTGCTTTTGATTCCAAACGTCGTCGAGAAAAAGTATGAACTTTTTTCCAGCCAATCGCTCCTCTAGCTGAATCTGAAGCTGATTGGGAGTCATATTAACACAACCCATAATTCCAATTTCCTTAAGGATGTGTCTGGTAATCTTGAAGACTTCAAAATCCTCAGAAACACACATCCAAGCTTTGAGATCAAATCTCTGTTGAACCCTTTTGTCCTTGTAAAGAATCTGGGCAAGGGTGGTCTTACCCACCCCTCCCGTACCCACTATGGACATCACACCAATCACCAATGGCTTCGCCATTCAAATCTTCTGATAAGATCAGCTTCATGATAGCTTCTTTCTCAGCTTCTCTGCCAAGAACACTCGATTCATCAACTCTTGAAGTTGTGGGCAACTTCTGAGATGATGGTTTTCTTCCAATTACTTCTCTCAACCCAATAACTTCCTTTTGATTCACTAAGAACTCAAATGTCTCAATAATCTCCTTAAGCTTATCTTGCATCTCCTTAAATGAACCGGGATTGAAGAAAAGCCCATATACCTTACGCATGCAATGTAATGGGTACTTGTTCTCAGCGACCTCTAGTCTCGTAGCTTCATAAGAAACCTCGTCCAACAAGTCATCAGCTTCGAAGAACGCGTGTTTTAGTTGGTCGAGCCATTCTTTGACTGCTGGTCTCGTTATCTCTTGCTCTTCAGCATCATCAAGCAGCCCACCAACAGAGTTCATAGCTATCTTCAACTTGTGCACCAGAGTGTGATCGAGCTTTCGAGCTTTGAAGAAGTCGAATACTGGTCTTGAAGCTATCTTCTCAAACAACACAGAGAGGAGAGAAGAGAGAAAGTCCCTCCAACCAATTCTGCAGCCATATGAAGATACTCCTTAGCAAAGGGTTGATCAGCGCGAGGAGTTACTGACGCAGAAGGTCTTGAGTGCGGAGAAAAAGTTACAGTATTCTCAGTCCAATTTTATAGTATCTTAGTCCAATTTTATAGTATCTTATTCTGTCCTATAAATTTTAACTATTTATTTATACAGAATCTGCGTTCATTTATGCGGGACTCGCACAAAATTCACTTAAATAAATGACTGAAATTCATTAAATATAATAAAGTACTATAAAATTAGACAAGAAATCTGGACTCGAAAAAAAGAAAGAAGGCGTGACTGTCGTGGTGTGAGCAGCAGAAGTCACCACGGTCAACCCATGGTGGGCCACTGTCTTCTTTAATTAGTTTTTTTTTTTTTTTTTGATACAGATGACTGCCATATAAATACCTAACGCTAATAGGAGGCCATACAAAGATATTTGTGGGTGTTGATTTTATTTTTATTCTCACGAGGTATTTTAGGAAAGTCTTAATTATAGGAAGATACTTTTAAGCTATTTATATTTAGACTAATCTTTGTTCAAAGTGGGTAGGTTTCTTGTGAGAGGCAAAGTTCTAGCTCTAAGTTTTAAATGGCTACATACATGAAGGCGTTGTAAAATTTTTAGTGTCCTATTTGTGTGATTTTTTTCCCAATTTTCATGTTAAACTTAGTATTCATTATTATTACTTTAGTTTTCTTATTTATTGTTGAGTTTATTGTTGATGTGCTTGGTGTAATTTAAATTGTTACATTCCCAACAACTGGTATTAGAGTCAAGTTCATTGGCTCAATTGCTTAGCAAACAACAATGAAGGATGAGAATATCAAGATTAAGTAGTTCAAAGGAAAGGATTTTGGGCTTTAAAAGATGCAAAAAGAAAATTATCTTTACAAAAGGAGCTTGTATCTTTCCCTTGACAAGAAACCGAATTCGATGAAAGAAGATAAATGCAAGGTTCTGGATCAACAAGCGTTTAGTACGATTCGTTTGACATTGGCATGCAGTGCAACATTCAACGTCCAAGATGTGGCAACGACGACAGGTTTAATGAAGGTCCTATCAAATATATATGAGAAACCCTCAGCCATAAACAAGGTATATTTGATGCATCGTTGATTTGATTTAGAGATGGTATATGGTAGATGGTAGTTTTGATGTTGAACATATAAATGAATTTAATTTTATTATAAGTTAATTGACTTTGGTGGACATTAAATTTGAAGATGAGGTTAAAGCTTTGATCTTGTTGTCTTCCTTACCTACTATATGGGATACTGTTGTAACTGCTGTGAGTAATTCTGCTGGAAAGAATAAACTGAAACTTGATAATGTACCTGACTTGTCCTAAGTGAGAGTATTAGGAGGAGGGAGTCATGGAAGTCATTAGGGGGAGCTTACAGCATCGAGAATAGGGGAAGGGAAAAACAACGAGGGAGGAAAGGGAAACCGGGAAGACCAAAGTCTAGGGGGAGCAAGTCCAATAGCAGATTAGAGAAACGCATACCGCAGAAGGATTGATGACGATTTGATGGAGTTTTCGATGGGTGTTTTCTTTTGGTGTGTTTTCGACCTTGAGGAATTAAGAAGGATGAAAATTTCGAATTCAACAAATAAGAAAAATAAGGATACGCAAGGTTTGATTTCTACGACACCTCTTGGAAACTTGTTCCAAACAATCCCGATGATCAAAATAAAACCCAGAGAAATGAACAATCGACACGCTACAATTGGGGAAGCAATTGATAAGTGAAAGATGATTCGAAAGGTAACAAGAACAAGAGAATAATGTTTCTCCCTATTAAAGTCGATGACTTTTGAACAATTATGATCTAAAAAGTTCTGAAAATTTTGACCTAAAAAAACATATTTTTACCTATGTTAAATAATAAAAGGTTGGGCTAAAATATATGGAAGCCCAAAGAAACAAAGTCCAAAAACTAAATAAATAGGTATG
>JAOQMP010000208.1:400078-425784 GCA_027563575.1 Erythroxylum pedicellare
TTAGACTCAATATCATCCATAAGCAAATTATAGTCCATGATTGATCATGAACATTAATAACAGAACATAAACACATAAACCCACTCATCATCAACTTACTACATTCACTACCTTGATCTTGTATATTATTTCAAATTCAAGAAATCTCATTTTTCTTTACTCATAACTAATCACTAACAACTTGTCACGTTAAAAAATAAAATCAAAATAATATCATTTTGCACAAATCAAATTCAACCGAGTCTCAGGCCTCTCTTGAGTGGATCAGGCCAGGCCCAACTCAATTCATTATCAAACCTAGTTTATCAACTATATGTGGGCTTAACATTTAGTCACAGGCATGCTTTGGCTCGACCTACTCAAGCTTGAGGTCAACTAGCTAGTCCCGAGTTGATCGAGCCTTAAGCTTAATTTCTTTCAAAAAATGGGCCTTGGGTTAGTTTCAGACTCAAATTGTCCAAGCCCAGCTTGGTTCAAAACCTGACAACTATAAAAAAAGGTTTTGTTTCTCTTTTTAATTTTAAAAAATAAAAATGGATCGATTAATGCCTGGGCGAGTTCGGGCTTAGGCCCGGCCCTAGCAAAAGTTGTGGGAACCTGGGCAGGTCTGGCTCATCTCCATCCTTAATTATATGGTTACATGTGTATGCATATCCGTTAAAGAAAAAAGACCGTAAAATAATGAATACGAACGTGCTGAAACCTTCAACATTCCATGCAGAGACTCACTCATTTGTCAACTTCCATTTGTCAGCTTCCATTCTCGTTCTTTTCGTATGTTACCTATTCATGATCCCTCTACTTTCGTCTCTCTAGCTTTCTCTTTGTCCTTTTGGTTCTTGCTCACTTGTTTCTGCAGTCCTACGTAGTATAATATTGCAAATAAAAAGAAAAAATCAACCATCCTGTTCATGATATCTGCTAATTATTGCCACCTCGAAGTCCATCTCATTTGACATTCTTAAGATTTCTTTTCATTGAAAAGAAGTTGAACTAGAAATTTTTATCAGAAGATCCGTATGGTTTTTTCTTCAGAATTTGATTCAAGTTGGATTATCAGAAAAGACTGAGGTAATGTTTTTGTCTTTCTATGGATTCCTTTTCTTTACATACTCCATCGATTTCTCTTTCTTTTGTTTGGAAGAAGCTGATTAATCTGTGTTTTCGGTTTCTGAGTTGAAATTATAGAACTGTTGGTTCAGATATTTGAGGGATTGGATTCAATCTCATAACATATAATTCAATTTAGTGCAGTGAGTAGATTATTTGGTCAATGGAAACGGCGTCTTCTTTGGCACAGCTTCTTTTGGAGGATGGATTTAAAGGAGGAAGATCAAGGATAAGGACATGGGCTTCTTTCAAACCAGAAACTAGAACTCATAATCATTCACATGAACGCCATGATTCAGGTTCTTCATCATCCTCTAGAACTAAGACCAACGTGAAAGTTTCTAATGTACCAAGAAAATGGAAAAGCGAACAACTGAGATTTGAAAATAGTTCAAGTGGGAGGTACCACGATGGTCTGGTTATAGCTGAAAGAAAAGACTACTTGAGTTCATATAACATGCAAGACAAGAGGGTTCATCATGTTGATTCTTCAGAAAATGTCCATGGGAGTGAGATAGTTGAGGTTGGTGTAGAAGAAGAGAAGGGGAAGGAAAAACAAGTGTATGAGGGGTACAGTGTGAATCTTAACCAAAATCTGCAGGCACAGACTGGGTCTAGAGAGAACAATAGGATGACCATGAAGCAGGTCGACGCAGCTAAAGTAAGTTCTTCAAAAAGTTCAAAGAATTACAAAGGATTTGAAGAAGAAGATAAAAGACGAAAGGTTGAGAATGTTGGAGTTCCAGTTTCTAGACTGGCTCTTGATGAAGTTGCTGTTCAAGCTACGATCTCCATCTTAAATAGTTATGTCAAAAGTTTCCTCGGGGATAAGGAACTCAGAGAAGGACTTCATGAGAGCTGTTTCTCTTCTCTTGATCTTTCTGTGATTGTAGAAGATCGAAGTGTTGAGAGTAGAGTCATATTGAATCTTGAGGAAGCAATTGAAGTAGTGGAAAATGCTGCAGAGGGAAAAGCAAGTCCAAAGGATTTGAAGAAAGCTTCATTGCAGCTTAGCGTGATCACTGGTCTGAGTTCAGATGATCTCAAAGATGGATATACCTCTGGAATTCCAAATTCTAGGTTGTCAGCTTGTGCTCATCTCTATCTCAGTGTGATATACAAGTTGCAGAAGAAGGACAGGATTTCAGCTAAACATCTTCTGCAAGTGTTCTGTGAATCTCCATTTCTTGCAAGAACAGTTCTGTTACCTCATCTATGGGACTATTTGTTCTTCCCACATCTTTCGCATTTGAAGATTTGGTACAATCAGGAATCTGATTCCCTACCCGGCACACCAAACAGATTAAGGAAACTTAAACTTCTTGAAAAAGTTTACAATGAGATACTGGATTCTAGTACTTACCAGTTTGCTGCTTACTACAAAGACTGGCTCACAGAAGGTGTTGAACCTCCTTCAGTTCCTCTGATTAATATTCCTTCAGTCTCTGTTCAGAGAGCCCAGCAGGAGGATTCACATGTTCATTCCATGGGAGATAGTCCGGCAAGTCCTTTCTCGCCAAGCAAGAATTCGTACGATGCCATGCTCCGCCATCCCAATGAACCCGAAGTTTTTGGGGCTGAAGATGAATTGCAGATAGATAACCATGCAATTGGAGTTGCCATATCTGATGCTTCTCCTGATGAAGTGAAAGAGCACTCAACATACTCTTCTGAAATCAACTATCTGGATCAAGGGTCAGAGAAACATTCCTTTATCAGTGCACATGAAGATGAACTCCTCCATGTTCCTGTAAGTATTCCTTTTGTATTATATATGCACTCAAATTTCATCAATTAGTTAATGATTCCTGGAATTTGAACACTTCTTCAGGTTCAGAACCATTTATCAGAATCAGAAGATTGGCAAGTGGATAAAGAAAGTGCTTCAACAGAAGTGGATCTTAATGATGAGAAAGGTACCTCTGATGCAAGGCAAGAAACTGAAGAAGATGTTGATCTGAAAAATGCATCTTCACCTACAAAAGCAAACGAGCTAGCCCTCAAGAGCCTGGCATTATCTGTTTTTAACCTACAAGAAAGTGAGGATTCTGATGATCTCCATATCTCTTCCCTTTCATACCCCAGCAAGGTACAAGTTCACTGAATTCAATTCCAATTCTTTTGTGGAATCCTGACATTGTTTTTGTAACACTCTCCTTATGTTGATTTCCTGAAAACCAGCCAATAAAAGGGAGGGCTTCTTATGAAGGTAAGTTAAAAGGGACTATGTTGCTACTTCTGAAACTTACTTCATATTGTATTGGTTTCTTAGAGGGAATTCTCTCAGTGCAGAGTTTCAGGGAAGTTGTGAATATCCTGATGAAGAATCTATTTCACCAAACATTCCCCTGGAATTTGTATGCCCACTCTCAGGACAGGTTATGGAGGATCCAGTGACCTTGGAGACTGGACAAACATATGAACGTGAAGCCATCAAGGAATGGTTCAATCAGGGACATAGAACATGTCCTGTAACTGGAAGAACTATGCAGAATTTGACATTGCCATTAACAAACCTGATTCTGAAGCGTATTATTGACAGTTGGAGGTTGAAGAATCCTAAGAGTCTGACAGATTGTAAGCCAAGACAAAGGGAGGAAACAGCTATATTTATGTTGGAGAAGCTTGTTACAACTTTGAACAGTGAGGAAAGATTAGCAAATTCCAAGCATCTTATAGCTCTTGGAGGCTTGGAATTTCTGGTTGGAAGCTTTAAACGTGGAAGTTTGGAAGAGAAAACATGTGTAGCAGCTATTTTGTCCTGTTGTATCGAAGCAGACATATCCTGCAGAGAGCAGATAGCTAAAAGAATCGATAAACAAGGTCTCCTGGAGTTGCTTCACAGGAAGCAATTCAGTTCTAGAAGGAAAGCTGTGTTTCTGTTGACTGAAATAGTTTGCCTGAGCAGGTAAGCCATTTTCGATCTTTTTAATGACATTTTTTTGGTTGTCTCTTTGCAATTGAAAAAGTGACAAGTGGGACTACTGAATCTTATGGTCTAAATGTGGAATCTTATGGTCTCTATTCCTTGAATTCTTGAGGTTTCTAAGGTTCAATTTGCAATCATGTCGGATTTTACAATCTATCCTCCTTGAACTCTTGCTATGTTCATCAAAATTCAATCTATAATCCATAATCTCCTCTCCTCTTCTAATGTAAAATCGAACTAGAAGTTTGAAAAAAGCCATCCATTGCTCATGGTCCTGCAGTCAGTGCTCTTCTACGCTTGTCATCCCGACTCAACATCATACTAGTATGAAGGTTTGCTATGATACCATTTGTAATTTCAAGTCTATCCTGACATAACAACTCCAATTCGGGTTAATGAGAACCACATGTTCTCTATTATTTACTTCCATTTTTTCCTCTGCATCTGCACGCAAGTCCAGGATACGAATGTGGCTGTTTTCCAACATATCTGTTGGTTCTGCCATTACAGGAGAAAAGACTTGACAATGCTTTTCAGTGGCATTGAGAGTGAGAAGATCATGAACGCCATGCACGTTTTGCTCCTGTATCTCCAGAGCTCTCCTCCTGAACAAAGACCTTTAGTTGCTGTCCTCATATTGCACTTAGATCTTCTGGTATCAATCTTCATAGTTTTTGATCCCCGAGGGTAAAATGTTCTCAGGATGTATGAACAATCTATACATTGACTGTTATCTAACGCAGGTTGAACCTCGAAAGTACAGCTTATATAGAGAGGAAGCTGTGAATGCCATTGCTGTGGCCTTAGAAACCAGTCTAACTGATAAGAAGGTTAAAGACATGTGTTGCAGATCACTCCTTGTCTTAGGAGGACGCGTTTCAGATTCTGGGAAGCTATTGACTGAAAGATGGATTCTGAAACAAGCAGGCATTTTTCAGGATGATGA
This sequence comes from Erythroxylum pedicellare, assembly GCA_027563575.1. Taxonomy (NCBI): domain Eukaryota; kingdom Viridiplantae; phylum Streptophyta; class Magnoliopsida; order Malpighiales; family Erythroxylaceae; genus Erythroxylum; species Erythroxylum pedicellare. The sequence goes on from JAOQMP010000208.1 coordinate 405,064, forward strand.
CAATTTAAGTACTGATGAAGCTATATCGTTCGTAAGTTCAATGAACTCTTCTCTCCTGATTTTTGCAATCCTTTTTGTGTTGAAATTGTTCATAAGGATTATGAATTACTGAATTTAGGATGAAGAGAAGGCTCAGCACAAGTGGCTAAGGAACCTGTCAATGTTACTGCTTCGTGATGGAAAAATGTCAGTTTTGCAGACCATTTCCAAGTGCTTGAGCTCTGGAATCCAGGACTTATCAATGGCGTGCCTCATTACAATTGCATGGTTAAGTTCTTCGATTTCTGCACAATCTGATGCTGAGTTCCAGCTCTCAGCTTTTTTTGCACTCATTTCCGGGCTAAAAGATACTCTAGACAATGGTAAGAAAGAGCAGCAAGTTCTTGCTTCAATGTCTCTTCTCAATTTCAGCAAAATTCCAGGTTAGGAAACCATCTCCTGGATTGAACTCTAGCATAGAAGCATTAAATTTGACTCTTGTGGTGACTGCATCAGCTTTCCTTTTTTTGGCAGAATGTAGGGTTCTTTTAATGACTATAGCAGAAGAGATTGCAGTTCCACTCAAACGCCTATCTGACATAGCTTGGACAGCAAAACAACTGTATTCCATAATTTCTGGAGAAGATCTTTAGCTCCATTTTCTACTACATCAGAGTAGTTGGAAATGAAGTGAATGCCTCAGGGTCATGGAAGGGTTGAACATTGGCTCCTGAACCACCCTGAAATGTAAAGTGCAGTACTTCCAAGGAACTTAAAGATTCCTGTGATCACTGAAATTGTTAAGAATGCCTCTATTTCAGAACATAGTGTAAATTATGTTTTGTAGGAAAAATTCTGAAGTAAACATATAAGTAAATGGAGACCTTTTTGGAACTGAAGATTTTGTGTGTACATAACCTCATTTCCTCTTTGTTTGAAGTAACTAGCAATGGTATTACATTCTCTATGTAGTTCAAAACTTCAAATAAGTCTACGTACTATTGAATCTTCCTAAAATTTTAAATTTTTCTTTTAACGGGACTCTTATTAAATATTGTTATTTTTATTGTATATGTAATTCAAAATTAGTGGATGGATATTTTTATAAATGGCAAAAAACCCTGACTCGGATCGATCCAAATAAATAAACAAAATTCATTTTTAATCGACAATGAAATTTAGTTTTGATAATCATAAGGAAATAAGCTAAACTAAGTCAGATCAATAGGTTAAAATTTGAGGAAAAAAATTATCCTATGTTTTGATTCATTTTTATTTTAAACATTATATTTTAAAATTTTTATTTATCTCCTTTTAATATCATTTAGAAATAACACAACATTTTTCATTATATTAAGTTAATTTTGATATCTATTAGAATTTTAAGAAATTTCAACATTACTTGATCACTTTGGGTCAAGCAAGTAAATAAAAATTAATAGAAAAGAATAAAAAATTATATGATAAGTAAATAAATATCATAATATAAGGATGTACATTAAGAAAGTTGAAAGAGTATTTTTTTATCAAAAGACTCCATGAGAAACCAATTTACATTTTTCTAGCATCCATTATTTTATAATGTAGAAATGGAAAACAAAGGGTTTTAGATTGACTTGCTATTTGAGCTAAGATATGCCTACAAAATAAAAATAACACCTAAATTATTAGGTTGATTTATCAAATTTTTAGTATTAAATTAGCTTTAAATTAAAATAATTTTTTGCAAATTTTGAAAATTAGATATTGGAAATTTCAAACGACTTATATCCAATGTTTTAAGAAGGGACCAGAGTTAAATCATAAGATAAAATGTTTAAGGTTTATAGAGTTCAATCACTATTAGACCGTCATAAAATCAGCTAAAATTAAATAAAATTAAAGAATTTGAAATATGATTGAAAGATATTATCCCTATCAATCCAAAATTTTGAAATTTAAGTAAAAAATAAATTATTAAATAAAAATTGGTTTATTTTAGTTTATAAAACTTATTAATTTACAAAAAATGATAAGTTAATTAATAAACTAATCAGTTTTTAATAACAAGAGTTATTAAAATAAATCAAATTAAAAAATTGAATGATTCAAAATTTTTATGATTGAATCAATATAGCCTGTTGAATTTTTTAACCATTATTTATTTTCTCATTCTTCCCTAAAAATTGAAATAATATACTAAATATGACTCTTACAAAACAAAACACAAACTACAAGTTTAGACTTAGATTTCTTGAAAAACTTATAAAACATATCTTAGAACAAGTTGTTTCACTATGGTTCTTCCTTAATCTTGAAACCATTAATCATCACATACTTGCTTTTCGAACCAGAAGTTCCTTCTCCAACTCCACAATCTTGAGTCTGCATGTTGTTTCCCATTTCATGTCTTCGAACAACAAGCTTCTTCATTGCCAAGTTCTTGATCTTAAGAGTCGTCAATCTAGGCACCGGACTCGTTGTCCCTCTTCGCAAGTTGCAGAGCTGAAGATTCTTCCTCTTGTATTTGGCTATGAGTCTTCTCTTTCTTTCATCAATGGTCTCGTTCTTGTAGTGAGATAACATGTGAGCAGCAAAAAGTTGTGAGGTTTGGAAGTTGTTCTTGCAACGAGGGCACGTGTAAGGACCGTACTTCTGGTGAGGGAGGCTGTGAGTCTTCCCATCTTTTCCCAGATAAACTTCATCTCCACTGGAGTAAAATTCATCTGTCGTCGTCAGATCATCGTCGGAGTAGCTTATTCCATGGTGGTTTGATTCGCCGGAGGTCAGTATTTCATCAGGTTGTTGCTGATGATTAGTTACAGGTACGAACACAGTCTCTGGTTGAAGTTCTTCTGGCTCAAGAACCATTCTATTTCTTATAGACTGATGTTTAGGTAGATAACCAGAATCCATAGCAACCATGAGAGGAGGTATTATAGATCGATTTGGACAATGATGATGAGTAACAGGAGCGGTGTCAAACATGGTTGGTTGATGCAGGTTGATGTTGGACAAGTCATTTAGGTTGTGATTTGGCAAGAGCTGGTTTTCACAGAAAACGCCATAGTTTGATGGTACGTCGAAGTTAGAGAAATTGTAATGGTTTTCAATGCCAAAACTATTGATGTTCGAGCATGGAGCTTGGAAATGGCGGTCCAAGGTTGAAGCTGGGGTGTGAAACTTGGTGGTTCTCACAATCTCAGTGACAGTGACCTCTCCTGTTGGGAACAAACATGGTTGCTGGTTTTGGCTAGGGTTGAACTCAACAATGCCATGGATTTGAACCCTATGTGGAGTACCACCAACTAGGGTTCTTCTCAATTCAGTCACTCTCTGGTTCAGACCCAGTTGGCCATGACCGAGCGATGGGTAGCTTCTGGGGGTGGTCATCACATCAGACATGGAAACCCCATGACTATTAGGGTTTGAAGCAAGAAGCTGACTATGATGATGATGATAACTATTGCCTCTCAAACCATGGTTTTGAGTTTGATTCATTTGACCTAAACCAGACCCTAGAGGTGGTAAAAAACTGTCTAAGGAGTCAGCTTCGAGGTTGAATCCAAAAGGGTCACAGCTCAAAGCATTGAAGTAGTTGTTAGCCATGGAAGAGAACTAAGAGAAAGTCTGGACAAAGCTTCAAGAGATTACTGCAAGCTACATTTGGTTGAGTGCAAGTCCGTTATATAACCAAACTTTTTGCCATTTTCAAGCACTTGAACATTTATTACAGTGAGATTGTTTCATGAACAATGAGATTTGACCAGTGAAATAAAAGCAAAAGGAAGCCATTAGAGCACCAGATAAGATCGTATCTGGCAATCTCGAAACAGACAAGGCAAAGGAGGCTAAAATTTGCACAATCATTTAATGAGTTTGAGGCTTGTTTTCATACCAAGAGCTTGAATGCGTTTCCCATTTATGGCAAGTCAATGAAAGCCTCTTATTATTAGCTGGGATTGTTTATTTGTAATGTTGTTAGTACTTATTGAAATTCGTGAAGGAGCAGTTTGTTTGTTAGTTTATCGCCATTATTACCATGTGAATGCTGATTTGACCACTTCCTTAAAGCCGTCTGCATGAGGGACCAATGCGTTTGCTAATCCTTTGTTATCATTTTAGAATCCAATTGAAGTATAAGGACAAATTTAATAACCCCCACGTTGAGATGGTAAGGGCTATTTTGTTTAAAATTTGAGTTTCGAGTTTTTTCTTCGGCAATAGACTTATTCGGGTCGAATGAAGATTAGTCTGAGTGTGGATAACTTAAAAGTGTCTTATCATAGTTGTGATACTCCTAAGACACTTCATGGGTAACAAAAAGTTAAAAAAAAAATAAAGTTAATTTGTAAAGGCCACTCATAATTAATGTCCAATTGGGTTCTTTCCTCTCAAATTTCATTCAATATGTTGATTTTAGGTTAAACTAACCCAATCTTGATTAAATTTGTATGATTTCAAATTTAGTTTTTTCATACAAATATATTTTCTCAAAAAGTATTTAATCTAATTTTTAAAGATTATACATTATTTAAAACCCTTATTAAATACTTTTCTTAAACCACAATTTGAGAAAAAAAAAAGAAATAAATTAGATTACTTTTAATTTATTAGTAGTCTTATTGTAAAAGAATGCTTTATTTTATTAAAATATTATTTTTGACTACTAATGACCATCAAAAATTAGTGCCTCTAGGGATAGTCGAGTTGGTAGAGTGAAGAGACATTGGGTCAAAAGGAGATAAGATCATTTGTTCTACTTTTGCTGTTCCAACTCCGTTCCAAGTTATCTTATTCACACATTTATGTGGGATTTATATAACTTAAAGACATCTCCAATTCAAAGTATAATTAGAAGAAGAATTAGATCAAAAAGTTAAGGATACATCTTGAAAAAATCAAACTTCCATCTAATAGAACCAAATGAAAGCCTTTCATAAAAATTCTCGTAGAATCAATAATGAAGTTTTCATTCTGTACATATCAGATTATGAATTAGTTAATTTCAAAAAAAATCCAAATTTCAAACCTTCTTTTATGTTTGGAATGAAATATTTACCTAGCAATAATATCAATTCGGTAAAAATTTTATTAACATGCAAAATTTGAAAAAATATAGTATTAAGCCCATCTAATTTCAAAGCGTTTGTTTATATGCCATTCCCATCAAGTGAGTTGGGCTTTTGTAAGTTATAGTCATAATATGGTGGCCAAGTCATGCTTCTAAACCTTCAAAGAGTCAAACTTTAAAGTCAAAACCGCTGAAACCGACATTAGGGTTTTTGGCTGCTCACACAAAGAGCAAGTGATCTAAACCTCATCTTTTCCAAATATTTGGACACCCAATTGTGTATATACTACTCAGCTCTAATCATTTTGTGTGATTACTGGTGTTTTTACGGTATCCCGAGAATAATTTCATTAGGGTTTTTGGCTGCTCACACAAAGAGCAAGTGATCAAAACCTCATCTTTTTCAAATATTTGGACTCCCAATTGTGTATATACTACTCCGCTCTAATCATTTTGTGTGATTACTGGTCTTTTTACAGTATCCAGAGAATAATTTCATTAGGGTTATGATCATTTACTCTTCTAATTTTATTCAGATTACGACGTTTTGTGCCCTGATTTTACTTCCGATCAAGCTCTACAGCCAGTTTCCACATGGACGTGGAATACCCAGGTTTTTATTTTAAAAATGTTGTTCTAGGGTGGATTGTTTATTTGCCTTCGTGAGTTTAATTGATGAGTACTCTTTATATTGTGTTGAAATTCTTCATGATTGAATGTTCAGTTGAGGATTTAGATGAGGAAATAATGGAGGAGGAGGAAGAAGATGAAAAAGACGTGAAAGTAGCGAAGGAACATAAGGACCAGTTGGAAAGACTTAAGAAAAAGGTCAACTTTTTGTTTTCCCCTCAGTTTGTTCTGATTTTTGTACTGCTATTCATTTTTTGAATTGAATAGTTAGGAAATGGTTGAGGAGTGGCCGTTGAGATAATTGTAATTCTTTGGGCGAAAATTAATCACTAGTGCTTTATAAAATTTGTCTATGTGCACTCTGCATTGAGCATTAACTATATGGCAAGACACGTCCTCTGGAATGTTTGCACTTTGGACCAAGAGTGGGGCATGTCTCCTGAGATGGCTACTCCCTATTGCCACCCATTGTGGTTGATTGATTGCTCCACTTGAAGTATATTTTTGGATCTAAACATGATTATAAACTTCACATGAAGAGATCTTTATGAAAATATTCATCTTTGCAGGATCCTGAATTCTACCAATTCTTGCAAGAACATGACAAGGAGCTTCTGGAATTTGATGAAGAGGACATTGAGGTAACAATTAATTATATTTTCAAGTTTCTAAAGTCATAGAAAGAAGATATTTGGATTGAAAGTGTAAATTTGTCTGGTTTCAATTTATGTAGGAAGAAGTGGACACTGATGTTGATGATGCTGAATTCCAAGAGGATGAAGAAATTAAAGATCACAAGCTTGCTGAAAAAGAAGAGAAACCACCTCATAATGTTATTACTACTGAAATGGTTGAGTCCTGGTGCAATACTGTCCGAGAAAGTGGAAAGATAGGCGCAGTTCGTTCTCTTTTAAAAGCTTTTCGAATTGCCTGCCACTATGGTGATGATGGTGGCGATGACTCTTCAACAAATTTCATGATCATGTCTAGCAGTGTTTTTAATAAGATAATGTTATTTGTCCTCAGTGAGATGGACAGAGTAATTCGTCAACTGTTGGGACTTCCTGATTCAGGTGGGAAAAAAGAAATTATTATTAATCTGATGGGTACAAGAAAATGGAAAAATTATAGCCACTTGGTAAAGTCATATCTTGGAAATGCCTTACACGTCTTGAATCAGATGACAGATACAGAAATGATATCGTTTACGCTACGTCGTCTCAAATACTCATCTGTACTTTTGGCTGCTTTTCCAAGTCTCTTAAGAAAATACGTTAAGGTGTGGGCATCATTTTCTAGAAGTGAAGATTTACGTTTTGGTGGTTATAGATGCTGCTCTGCGAGTTGTTTTTGTTCAAATTGTGGCCCATTCTTGATCCTGCTGTCATCATTCATCATTTAATCTTAGTTTGTTGAGTTTAATTGTTTATGAACTATTATTGTTGTTTATCCTTTTGTTTATGAGGATTGGAACAGCCTGTTTCATTGCCTTGAATGTGCAGGGTGTGATTCCTCTTCATGTAGTTATCTTGGTTGTGATTTTAGATATTCTCTTCTGCCCATATTTGTCATTAGTTAACAACAAAGAGGTAATTCCTTTTGTTTTTCTCCTATATACTTAGGTTGCTGTTCACTTTTGGGGTACAGGAGGAGGCGCTCTCCCAGTTGTCTCTTTCCTTTTCCTAAGAGATTTATGTGTTAGGCTGGGCTTTGATTGCCTAGATGAATGCTTCAAAGGGATATACAAGGCCTATGTATTGAATTGCCAGTTCATAAATGCAGTGAAATTACAACATATCCAATTCCTTCGAAATTGTGTCATAGAAATTCTTGGGGTGGATCTTCCAACCGCATATCAGCATGCCTTTATTTTGATTCGGCAACTGGCAATGATTTTGCGGGATGCAATTACTATGAAGACTAAGGTATTCTTTTGACACCGAAGATATTCTATGGTGAATTCTTGTGCAGGGAAAAGCATACGCTGATATCTGGTGTTACTTCCATAATCCCCACATTAAACTAGCACATCTAATGGAGGAGTTGTAAGGAAAATTCTTATGCATTGTCACTTCTATGGATACTTTTAGTGCACCAGACTAGCTGCCTCTATCATAATACCTCGTACTCTTTTCCATGATTTATTTTACTTACAATTGACAAAAAGAGCAGTAAAAAAGGGAAGTGGGTTTACTTTATACTTGCACAAATAGTCTTCTATGCTATGGGTTTAAGATTGAAAGAACCTGCTTCTTTTTGGCCTCCGATACGATCTTCTTTGCTTTTAACCATTCGAGTTATATTAAAACCCATTTTTTCAGTGTCCTCAATCTGATCCCCAGTTTCTTGATATCCACAGGAGTCATTCCGGAAAGTTTATGAATGGAAATTCATGAACTGCCTTGAGCTTTGGACTGGAGCAATCTGTGCTTATAGTTCAGAAGCTGATCTTAAGCCCCTTGCTTACCCTTTGGCTCAGATAATTTCAGGGGTTGCACGTTTGGTTCCAACTGCCAGGTACTTTCCCCTCAGATTGAGGTGTGTTAAAATGCTCAACCGGATTGCTGCTGCAACTGGTACTTTCATCCCTGTTTCTATGCTCCTTTTGGACATGTTGGAGATGAAAGAGTTACATAGACCCCCCACTGGAGGTGTTGGAAAATCTGTTGACTTGCGCACTATATTGAAGGTATATTTGACATTTTTAGTCTTGTTTTCCTTTGATCTCTTTCTGTGAATTTGTGATTTTCTAAATCAATATTTACTATGCCCAGCTAAAATGATCCTGACAGGATGTCATCATTGTATGTTAATTTGGGTAACTTGTATGATAGATGAACAAACCTATGCTGAAGACACGAGCTTTCCAGGGGGCATGTGTATTTTCTGTTGTTGAGGAGCTTGCTGAACATTTAGCTCAATGGAGCTATTCTGTTGCCTTCTTTGAATTGTCCTTTATTCCATTGGTACGATTGCGTAGTTTTTGTAAAACTACAAAAATTGAGAGATTCCGAAAAGAAATGAGGCAGCTCATTCGCCAGGTATCTGAATGATTACCGAATTTGCTTCAATAAAAGAGGGTTAGCGATGAGGGAGGAATTTATCTTTGTTGTCCTCTTATGTGTCTGCTTGTTGCATAATCAGTCACATCCTTGTAATAAAACTTGGGGGATCGTGACTAATGTTCGGTTTGTTAATGTCCCAGATCGAGGCTAATTCAGCATTCACAAATGGGAGTCGTAAGTCAGTCACTTTTCTACCAAACGAGCCTGCAGCATCATCATTTCTGGAGGTCTGGATGCCGATGCTTTCTTCTCTCTCCCTATGAAAGTTCTTGCCAAATTTGTTCTCTCTTTTCTTTTCAACCTTTTGTGTGTTTTTCCTCTTTCTCTTGAGTTACACATAACTTGACATGAAGTTCTTTGGACCTCCAACAATTCTGTGTCCTTATTTTGATGTTGAATGGTATAATGGCTCATTAAATGGTGTACTTAAAAATTTTATTATTAGATTATAACTTTGCTGAAGCTTTTATTCTTTCTCATGTTCTAAATGAATATTATGATCCATCATTGATTGAGCGATTTGAAAAGAGTTCTATGCTTCTCTTGTGTATGCTTCTCTTAGTTTAAACATCTTATCAAGCTTCCATTCTGACCAATTTGAGTTGTGGGGTCTCTTGTCACTGATAAATTGCGAACATTAGGAGGATCAGTCATTATTATAAGAATGCATTGGAACAAGGGTTCAGTCAAGAAAATTTATATCGACCACTCTAGTTTTTAGGTTCTCAGATGCTGAATGATGTTCTCTATTCTGTTGTAGGATGAAAAGAAGAGAGGAGGCAGTCCACTATCCAAGTACACAGCAACTTTGCGCCAAAGAGCACAAGAACGAAATGATTCATTGATGGAATCCAGGTTCTTATTTAACACCATTTAATGTTCCATAATAATGATGCCCAAGGCATAATATGATTCTTATGCAATGAATTTCAGTGTTCTTGTGGGCGAACAAGCCTCCGTCTTTAAGAAAAGGGTTACAGAAAGTGATGAAGATGATGATCTTGAGATCGACAATGGTGCAGCTGTCTTTAGTTCCTCCTGGTTACCTGATGGTAAATCCAAGTATGTCAAAAACAGTGCCTATCTCTCTCAGAGACAAACGCACACACAATCTTGCAGATTTCCATCATGATCTACTGTTTGTCATTCTATGGATTTATCTATAATATCTGCATGCAAATAGACCTGCCTGACTCCCTGGCATTATTTGCTACTTGTTAATCCTTGTCTATGCCTTGCCGGATCAGAATCTGAAGGTTATTAACTCTTTTTCCAGGACTAAGCCTTCTAAGGAAGAGAAGAAAAGGAAGAAAAAGGCGCAAGTCCAAGGACAGGTAGCTTTTGACGAAGATGTTGTGGAGGACCTGGTACTTAGTTCCGATGAAGACGATGCATCCCAAGATGAATTTGCTAATTCTGCTGATGAAGCCAACAATGAGACTTCAGGACCATTTCAATCACACATTAAGAAGCAGAAACTTTCAAAAGGCAAGTCCAAGAAGAAATCTCAGCAGAAGAAATCCAAGAAGACATCATCTGCAACCGCAAGTTACACACCTTCTAAAGTTGACGGTACAAAGCCTTCGCTGAACAAGAATAAGACACGAGATTCTCGTGCAGTTTTGACATATAAGAGTAGGAGTGTACAGTCTAATGCAAACAAGTCAAAGAAAAGGAAGAGAAGTACATGAAGCATGAGATAAGTTATTGGCCTGCCGTCTTGTGCTCATGGCATCGTTTATGAACTATTCTGTTTCTTCTTGTTCTTTGTATTCTTTAGATCAGCCATTTGGATGAACAAATTTTTGTATCAGAGAACTAGATTTGATAAATGCTAGAATGGGATTTCATCCCATTTGAGTTTAATCACCTTCCACATTTCAGGAGTTGCATCTCTAACAATCAACTCGAGATGAACCTTGTGAAATTAACTTTTCCTTCTATTATTTTCCTTCTTATATCAGTTAACATCAACCCTTTTAAGAACTTGGTATGAACAAGAACCTTCTTTGATTAACAACAAAATTACAAGCTTTAAGAATATGGTCACTATTAACATAATTTGCCTTTTTGCTTATCTTGATTCTAGTGCTAAGCATGTGAATCTTTTTAATCTTCAGAACTGATCGATGGTTAGATCAAAAGATTTATCAGTTATAGTAAGGAAAAAAATTATGATCATCAAAATACAATGCCAACTCAAAATTATCTTTAATAATGATGACTATTTAAACCATCACATAAAAAGCATGCAAGTTTGTTCTATATGTCAGTCTTCCAGGTCATTCTTTGCTTTCATTTATCCATCAACTACTTCAGTTTAAGCTCTCTTCCATGATTATACTCCCACATTTTTTTCTCTTCCTCTCATGCACACATAAGCACAGAGCGTGTGTGTGTGTCAGTGTGTGCATGTGCTCTCTCAGCAGTATTTATACTTTTGGAGCAAAACTCCATTGGTTATTACATTGAGGACTCATGGATTCTCCATGGTTATATCAAACTTCAGAATACATAGGAAGTTCCAGTCGCAACCAGGAGGACATTGGAGACAGTTTGGATTTAACCCTTAAACTAGGATTTTCTGGTGAAGATCAACTTGGTGATGAACATGTTGGCTCTGATCCTGATCTCAACTTAAACTTGAACCTTGGTCTTTACAACCATCAGGTAAATATGTCAGTTTCTTGCAGTTCTTCCGCATCAGAATCCTTTCCAATCTTCTTGTAACAATGATATTTAAGTTCTTCACTCATTTCTTAATGATGGAAGCCCTCCCTCAACCTGATTTTTCTGTATCTGTGGCTCGTAAATAATGCCTGCTTGAACAGGGTAGCACTGAAGGAGTGCAGGGTTTCAGGAACTTTCACACAACCAATCTTCCTGGTGGAGTAAGCTCAAATGGCTACGAAAATCCATGGCCATCATCAGAGCTGACCAAAAACCAACCTAGCCAACTCATCAATTCAAGTGAGGCTGATGCATACATGAATACTGCTATGAGATATGGAGCTCCTAACAATCCTCACAGCAACATTAATGGCTTCAACCAACCTGCAGCTACTTCTCCGGTGACGTCAGTGGTGCATAATAACCACACACCCCTCAACTCCACTCCAAAGAATGGTTTTCGTGATAGCGGAAGCTCCTCTAGTTACCGTAGGAACTTGTACAATGACCCCAATAAAAGGTGTACAAATTGTTTCTGCGGTGCAAGAGACACACCAATGTGGCGTAGAGGCCCTCAAGGTCCTAAGGTAATGGAGAGTTTCATGCTTATTATCAGACATGTTTCCTCAAACTTTCCATTGGAAACTCAGAACTCAAGCTGTTGAAAAGAATCAACGTTTACATGTCAAATAACTTCCTTGTCATTTAACTTTTCTCTAGTTTTTGGTTACTTTCAGACTCTCTGCAATGCATGTGGAATTAAGTTCAGAAAAGAGGAAGAGAGGAAAGCAAGAGAAAGGACCAACAACTGGAATAAGCAGCAACCTAGGAATGGATGAAAGGAGAGAGAATGGAAATAACATCCTTAAAAATTTACTACAGGATTGTGTGTGTTTGTTATATATAATGCTTTATATAATTCCTCCTATTTTCCAATCAAGTGAAAGGTTCTATTACACAAATGGGTTTCGTACATAATTTTCAAAGAAAATACTCCATAAACAACAAAAATTAAGAAACTTTGTGAGCATATAGAATCCACTTGTCTGCAGCTAAACCCCAGAGCACGCTTCAATATTTTTTTGATCAGAAATTAAAAACCAAAGCATTGTCAATCCTATGATAATAACTGAGAATTTGAGTCAATGTCAACCTAACAACAGCTCTTATCATGAGTTTTACCATTGAGTTGTAGATGAATAACATAGGAAAATTGAGATATTCTCATACATTGAAATATAAATGACTCTAAAATCTGTATGCATACAAAAATACTTGGTAAAACAAACCAAAAGATTAAAGGTCTAGCCGGAGTATGGCCTAAAGGAAGTGAAACTTTAAGCCAGTGCTAAGAAATCACATCCCTGGCTTGCGCAATTCTTCAGCTCCATGTGCAAAGTGGCACCTGTCCCCAAAAGTACAAGATCCTTTAGCAAAATTCTCACAAAGCTTGGTCTTGAAATTGTTTCCTGGAGTGTGCAAAGATGAATTCTTCATTGGAGCTCCAGTGGCCTGACCAACGTTTACGATAAGCTCTCGTACCATGGCGCTTGCTTGCTTTATCTGATCAAATGTACCCTCGAGCTCAATGTTCCTCAAGTTAGGATCTGTTTCGTGTTCTCTAATTGAAAGTTTAGCCCCGGTAAGACGACATACTTGCTTTGAATGCACACCATTTTTCCCGATGATTGCTCCTGCAAGAGAAGCATCAACACTGATCTTAGCAGTTGCGGAGGCCCCAAAACTAGCGGCAGCACCAGTGCCATGTGATGGAGGCTCCATGTGTCGACCCATCCTGCCTGGAATCGATCCCATGGAACGGGGATCTTCATAGGATGGACCCGTGGGCTTCCCAAGCTCCCACTCTCCATGTGCAAAATGACATTTATCTCCAAACTTGCACCCTTCAGGTGTGTTATACTTGTTACACAATCGAGTCTTCACAGCAGGAGGAGATGATCCGTCAGGAAAAGATGGTGGGACTCCTGGATTTCTGGCAGCCGGTGGACCAGTTGGATTGCCACCAAGATTAAGCATCTGAGACACAGATTTGAAGCCTCCAGGAACGTAATGCAAAAAATGGCATCCCTCGCCAAATGGGCACCCAGAAATACTGTAAGACAATATCAAGATGAAAATAAGATAAGAACTCCAACTGAAACCAACATCATCTATAGACAAAATGTTGCATAGAGATCCTGAAGTAACATGAAAGAAAACAAAATAACCAGATTACTGGATTCTTTTTAATTATAATACCATGGTTGGATGAATACTGGATTCTTTTTAAATATAATACCATGTTCTGTTCATCCAACCATCAATCTTTGCAAACATTTCATTCCAATATTCTTTAACAATGTCAGCTAAATGACAGTCAGATACAGTAACGTTACTGAAAAACAAAACAATGCGGCGACCAATAAATGCATCAAACGCACAACAGAGAGAGCTGGGAGAATATTTTTGGCAATTTAAAACCACGCAAGTTGTATAGAACATCTGTTCTCCAGCAAGACTCAAAGCTAAAGAATCTACTCTTCCATTTCACAATTCAAATACACAAAACTGACAGAGCTTAAATAACTGTCACAAAGAGTTAACCAATAATAAGGACAAAAATGCATATATGTATTCAACAATAAATCCAAAATATATTCAACAGATACTAGAACAGGGGGCCTACATTAAGCATCTTCAAATAAAAGCATAATTAATGCAAATAAAAATAAAAATAAAAATGAAAAGAGAAGGCTACAAGGGCACCAAAGGTGTGCGAAACAATTTTGCAATGAAGTGAAAAGCTGTTTTTCATTTTCTTTTGAAAGCCCTCCAAGTATCAAATATAAATACAAACATAATGAATAAACCTGATTACAACCAACAAAGATGTTTTCCAACAAAAACCGTTTCAGATAAGTACAATGTGGGTATCTCAACTCATATAAACAAATCAAACGACACCTTAAAATAATACTAAGAAAAAATCGACTCATCCTCAAAAACTTTCAAACTACACAGCCATACGAATTTTTTCAACATTATTAGATCACAGGGGTGCAATTTGAGAGAGCAATGTTATTAGGCACATGTCAATTACTTTAAAAATATTCCCCAGCATGCAGAGAAGAGGTTAAAACCTAAGTACTTTGTGATGCTTTATACCCATGATCGTAACTGATGTAAATCAGATTATGAAACAAGGGGACAAAAGCATTTGATAATCCAAATATAAGTTCTTAAAAGATACAATTTTAAAACCATGCTTTATATTAAACATGAGCTTAATGTAGTAGTTAACCCACATACAACAGCAAAGAAGGATGTCCCAGCAACAATAAGCAAACAGAGAGGAGTGGAAGAAGAGAACACTAGAAGAAGGAAAAAGAACATATCAAATTCGCAACGACATAAATGAGTTGGAACCCAAAATAAATGGGCAGATGCATATCGAGCCTCAGGAAAATCAACCATTCTATGCTCTTGATCAACTGACACATGTAGATTTACCAAACTTTAGATGCCAATTTTCTTGCTAATAAATGTGCATTTTATGCCAACTCATTTAATGACAAACTACAAGTAAACATTATAACATGGACAAGTTTCAGATTCCATAAAACTTCTTCAGTTTACATAGGCCCAGTGTGTAACTGCAGTTATCCAGAAGTACTCTCCGAATCGATTTCTGTTCAAAAGATGTGATTTTTGATAAGCTGTTCATCAGTCTAGTTTAACATGATTAGAGGTAGACCTGTATCACAGCTTTAATTTACCAATAGATTAGTCCAAATCAAAATGATTATTCACCTAGAAATATTAGAAATATATGGAACAGAATTTGAGGTATTTCTTTTAGATAAGTTAAGATTAGAACCTGAAAAACTTTGTGCATGGCTTGGATTTGCTTCCTATACCAGTTGAATAGGACTCCGTTTCTGTTGCAGAAAATTAATTAATTATCTTCAGTTAAGATTTCAGTTGGTTATTAGCCTTGGAACTTCAGAAGAATTCTTATCATGTTATATTTTAAGTGATATGTAAGTACATGTACACAATTTGTATTGATTTAGATACAACAGTAAGCCATCAACCATGTTCATTGTTCTGTGCATAGGATAGAACCAAAATTTCGCACTTCCAAATAAGTTCATTCCAAATCATGTCACTTAAAACTGTCGTCATCTTGGGAAAATTAATACAACTAATTGCATAAGTTTTAATATCGATTCCGTCGTCATTCCCCAAATTCAACCACTCTCAAATTCAAACGGATTCAATTCTAGAAGTAGAGTAGAATTCCTTATTACGAAAAGAAGAAATTTGCCTAAATAAAGAACAGATTCAATTCTTAAAGTAGATAGAATGGTGCTTCAACTAATAGCCAAAGAAAGTTACTACTGCAAGACTCGAACACTTCAATTTCTATTCTCTAGCTCACAGGTCTATCGAAAATTCTAAAAAACATATATAATTTTTTCACCCATATAGATTGGGAGCACAAAGAGACTATAAAAGTTATGAAAGCTGCAGAAAATAAGTAAATAAGCAAACTTCTGCTAATACCCAATAATAAATTCATATATACAACTGTATATGGGAATGTAATGTAAGGGAAAACATAGGTAAACCTTGCTTGTATTTCTTGAAACCGGCATTGCCATTAAGAGCAGCTTCAGGCCTGCCCCTCTTTCGAACGCCCCCAAACTCCATCTGATCCAAACACCACAAGCTCGCAACCAGCTACTAGTAGAAAAATATCAAATAAATAACCGAAAAATGAAGCCTTTGAATGAATGTGCGTGAAGATAGCTAAGCTAGGGTTTCGAATCGAAAATGAGAAGAGGTGGAATTGAAAAATAGGTTTAAATGTAGTTAATTGAGTATATCTATTTTTATTTTATTACCAAAAGAGTAAGAAGGAACGCGTGACATGGATGTCATCACCACGTCATCACGTGTTATGTTCGGACAGCCGAGATGTGCTATGGTACGTTGGTAAGGTCAGAAATGCCACATGAGCCCGAACACGACCCAACGAAAGCCTAGATGTGTCATTGTAGGTGGGTGAGTAAGGTTAGACGTGACACTCAAGCCCGGTCCGAAAACATCTCTGTTATATAACAATAAAGCTACGTATTATTAATCCCTCTCAAATTTTGTTTTATCGGGAGATTTCGAACTAGGTGTGATAATAATATAAAATTAATTGGCTTAAGTTTAAGCTTCGTAGGTTTGAGTTAATTACCATCCATAAACTCACTCGTAACCACCTTAGAGCACTAACATTATAAACTATAACAACCTAATTAAGCTTAACAAGAGGTAGGATTAATCAAAGTAAGACTAAAACGATGTCAGTTTTGAGAATTAAACTAAAATTGTCATTACGAGAAAGAGTTCAAGCTGTTTGGGCCGGACTTCAATTAATCCTCCAACTCGAATCTAATCCAAAATTTAGATCTAATTCATTGACTTCAAACTGGACCGAACTAGTAAATTTTTCATCCCCAAAACTCAACACATCAGAATGTTTAAACAACAGCTTGAACCAATTGCAAAACATTGGCAAAGTGAGAAATATCATTTGGGAACTCAACAAGTACAAGCGATCCGTGTGGCTGACCAACCACATAGTAGCTGTAACATTCACTTTTATAGTTAAGTCTCCTGGGCCAAACTCAGGCTTGTAGATCCAGGAGCAAGACCCATCATTCCAGGAGCACCACTTCCTTCTTCAGATGCTTGAAGCAGTTCAACAAGATACCTCAATATGCCAGTTGCTAGCTAGCTAGCTCGAAAATCAAGGAAAAGCCGTAATTTCTGTTGAAGAAGTTCTTGAGTTCCATAAGGAGGCTTAGTGCTGATGATCCAATCTTTCTCAAGAAGGCCTGCTTTGGCGCTGGTAATCATCTCGTTCTGGAACACGGACACGATCATGTATATCGAGGTCTTTAGCACATCAGCTATGGCAAATGCTTTTGAATGTACTGCACAATCTTTCTTCTTAGCCATCACAATATCCCTCTTATTTGAGTTCATTGTTGCCCATTTGATATTAGCCGGCCCCTTCAACAGATTCAGGGGTTGCAAGTTCATCTTCTTCCCCATGGCCACTTCGACAGCCAGTAAGCAAGATAAAAGTGTAGAGATTACCGCAGTATTGTTACCAGAGAGTTGAGCAACCCCATATTGATCCTCTTTGTAAGAGCATGCAGTCAAATCAGCAGCTGACCTTGCACACCATGAATATTGCTGCAGTGATTAACAAAAAGCGTTTATCTTGGTTCAAATGTCAAGTGTGAAAATTTGATCCATCATTAATGATAAGCAAACAGCACAATCAGAAATTTCCAAATAATTCATTCTAGGCTATTTCAAAGGTCTTTTATCCACAGCATACTTCACAAGCCAAACATATCAGTAACAATGATCGATTTAAGACTTGCTTAGTACCTGGAAGTTGTCAAACACCTTGTAGTATTTTGAATGTAGACTCTCCACTGGTAACTGCAGCTGAGCGGAAAGGTGGGATCCCTTCTCAACAGAAACACCTTCCAAGCCTTCAGCCAAGATGGATGTAAGCTGCTCCAGTGGCCTCAAGCATACAGCAATCACCCTTTTATAAGTCTCACCAGTTTCTTCGAAAAACGCAGCTCGTCTCCAAGTATCAACATTATTCTCACAAACCATACAAAGATCAAGATATGCAAGATACTGTGGTAGAGTATCAGGAGGACTCTCCTCTAGAGCTGCAAGCAATGGCTCACTTGGATTTGTTTCTGCTGCAGCAGATCCTGTTGGTGGAGCAAAGATAAACCTTTTTGTGTGTAGTACCTTCATGGAAATATCAGGATGTCAAAAGTAGTTCTACATTCTAGCATGCTTGATCTATAAAATCATATTTTAGGGTGTTGAGGAGAAGTTTGAGAACTAATAATTTGCAGCTGCACTGACTACTTGGAAGAATGAAATGAAAAACTTCAGTGACAGAGATTGCACAACTATAAGTATGTATGTGTAGAAAGTCAGAAACCAACCCGATGTAAATGATGACTTAATTCCCAACAGAGAAACACTGAAAAGCTCCCAACGTAAAGGATGATCTGCTCAGAGAAGAACTTCCCTGTTGTCAATTGACTTTTGAACGGCTCTAGAAGAAACCCAAGCAGCACACCCGAAATTAGATAAGCCACACTTGAGAGCTTTGAAGCATGCTTAATAGCTGAAGGAAGCGCCATTTTCAAGCTAAAGAAAGGTGGACGCTGATGAACAGCGCAAAAGGATCAGTCGCAATGTTATAAATAAAACATGATTAATTGGGCAAAAAAAAAAAAACTAAAATACACCAAGCAAGCTACATGTCTGAATTGGCAGATTTACAATAAGAGTAGAGAAAGTTAACCCCTCAATGACTCCAATCAAAAAAATTATCCAAATCTAGATGTATTTTGTAACTACATATACGTTACCTTCAAATCGTACTGGGATAGTAGGAAGAAAACTACCAATCACACATAGACTCATAATGGGTACTAATTTCACTAGATATGGTTTAGTACTCCACAGTCCATACCATTCAAACTTTTCTTTTTCTTGCCAAGTTAACTAACGTCTCAAGCTTTATGATCTACAATCCAATGTGAACACCAAGAATTCATTTTAACAACCGTAAACAATATCAAAATAGCAACAGCAACCAGAATAACTTGTGAAGATAAACCTTGAATTACAAGCAACATGTAGCATTAATGCCTTCCCCTTCCTGATAAGGGAACTTTTAGAATTCAAAGAGTGCTAAAGAATCACTGTATGAATAAGAAAGACAAATCTTCTTTGAATAAAGAGTTTGTACAGGAATAACATCATTGATGGTATATAGCCAATTTAATAGAAATCTAAATCTTCATCTGAATGAAGCCCTTGCATGATATCTAATTCACTTCAAAGCTACGTAATGTCATTATCAAAATTAACCCCGCATTCCGATCAGACTTCTCATTGTATGAACATTATCCAGGAGGAGCTCTTCCCTCGTATCGATACATGTCAAAGTGCATCATTGAAACCAAAATTTAAAGCTTCAGGTTAACAAATTCTGAAAAAACCATGTTGTCCCTAAGCCAATATCACAAAGCCGTTATTTCAAGTCTAGAGTATCTTTCAAATAAGTTTAGCTACTAAAACATAAGCATTACCTGAACAATAGGGAACTCTAAAACCCATCGACGTTGATAAATATAGAATAGCCCATACACCAATCCACAAACAAAACCTCTAAACCCCACTCTTCTAATAAGCTTCACTACCATATCCTCTTCCACTAAGCTACCGCCACATAACGACACTAGCGAAATCAATCCTGAAACAGCTGCGGCCGTCAAAAAGAATACAAACCCAGCTGAAACCTCAACCCGAGAACGAAAATCAGCAGATGACAAGGACTCTCCTCCGGCGACAAATAGCAATCGAAGGAGAGCGATCAGGAGCTGCGACGGAGAAGCGAAAGGAAACGGTTTCGGTAACGACGCACCGGCGAGCGCGGCGGAGAAGAGGAGTTGAGACAGCTGAAAACTTGAGAAAGCGAAAAGGGATACAAGAAACCGAGCAAAGAAGTGAACTTTACTGTTGCTGAGAGAGGCATTTGTAGCAAAAGACGAAAAAGTGAAGGTCTTGAAGAGAAAGTAAACAACGGTGGAGGGTATTGACTGCCATATCAGAAACCCTAAAAATCGGTTCTTGACCACCGTTTCCGGGGGTGAAGGCGGTGGAGGACCGGACATTGATGGGTTTTGGCCCTTTTCAAATAGGCACTTCGGAAATCTAACAGACTGGTTTAGCTGTAGCTGAAGTACTCGACGTTGGGTTTTGCCGGGATTTAGTGATTTCAGCTCTTACAAGTGTCAACGCTCAAGTCTTGTTGAAGAAGCGCGAAAGGATTTGGGCAAGAAAGCCCAGGCTTCCCAATGGGTCGGGCCAAGACCGTAATAATAATTAATAGGTATGAGTAGTACTGTTTTGGATTCCGCTTCGTACCGATCAGTACCAGCCGATATGTATCATACCGGTCCAAAATAAATAAGAAATTTTAATTTTTGATACTGGTTTTAACTACCGGTCGGTACCGGCTGATTGCGGCTGTACCGATCGATACCGGCTGGTATGCAAAATATTAGCCAGTATCGAAATTTTAAAAATTTGGGAAATTTTTTTACAAAATTTTCAAAATTTCCCTACCTCCCTCCCTTCCCTTTTTTTTCAAAGTTTTTAAAATAATAATAAATATTTTATTACTAATAATAATTGTAAATTAAATAAAACTTA
>JAOQMP010000208.1:448100-461969 GCA_027563575.1 Erythroxylum pedicellare
AGGCAAAATAATTCATCAAATTCTATTTTAATGTTGTTTTTTAAAAATTTAAATAATTTCAAAATTAATAAATAAATGTATTTAATTATATTTATATATATATATATATATAAAGAAATTTTGCATGAGAAAATATTTTATCAGTAGCCAAACACACCCAAACACTAAAAACACTAAACGCTTTTAAGGATGTTCTCTTCCTTTTCTCATTTCTCTCCCAGGCCGTCTCTCCTTTCTTCTAAATTCCCATTTTACCCCTCACCCTCCCCCAAATCCCCATTCTACCCCCGCCGTCTCGCCGTCGCACGTGGTGTCAGCTCCGGTAACCTTTCCTCCTCCAACGGTAGCGTTCGTTTGAAACCACAGATGGAATCGTCATCGACGGAAGCGTCCGTCGACTCCGTGACGCGCGATTTGAAGAACCAGAGCTTAGATTCCACTGATGCTAGGGCAAAATTGAAGCTTGAAGAACTTAATTGGGACCATTCCTTTGTCAGAGAGCTTCCTGGTGATCCTAGAACCATTAATCTTCCTCGTCAGGTACTTTTACGGTTATCTCTTCCGTTTCTACTCTTCTATATGATGAAAAAATCTGTTCTTTGTATGAATTTTGATTTATTTTCTTAATCCTTTTATCAAGGGTTGGAGTTTTTTTGTGGGAATGAATTCTCAAATTCACTTTTCCTATATAATTTTCAGGTTCTGCATGCTTGTTACACAGAAGTTTCACCTTCAGCTGAAGTAGAGAATCCTCAGCTTGTTGCATGGTCAGAATCAGTTGCTGAGTTGCTTGATTTGGACCCTAAAGAGTGAGTCTTGGCTTTTATTTTGCTTATTTGTAATATTGTGAACAGATGCACAATGGAATTTGCTCATGGTATGATAAGAGCTCCATAGAGGGTAGAATTATTTTTCATTGTCTTCTTGATAGTTTATGCCTGGCTGATTAGGGTTAATTCAGTCAGTAACTCTGATAAAATTTTCAGAAATAGAAAAATTTTATGCACTTCATCAAGTTCTTTTTTTTCTTTCAGCATAATAATTCAATTGCTGTTAGACTAACTAGTAGTAATTTTATTTGGATTGCAGATTTGAAAGACCAGATTTTCCCCTTTTCTTTTCTGGGGCTTCTCCTTTGGTTAGAGGGTAAGTTTTCTGACTTGAATTAAGATCATCACACATCCACGTGTTGACATATCCATTCCTTTTGTGTTTCATTATTTCTAGTGTTTTTATGTGTTGTTATCTTCTCTGTTATAGGTTGCCCTATGCTCAGTGCTATGGAGGACATCAATTCGGCACGTGGGCCGGCCAATTGGGTGATGGTCGGGCAATAACGCTGGGGGAGATTCTGAATTCAAAGTCTGAAAGGTGGGAACTACAGCTCAAAGGTGCTGGGAAAACCCCATATAGCCGATTTGCAGATGGTCTTGCAGTCCTACGTAGTAGCATCCGAGAGTTTCTTTGTAGTGAAGCAATGCATTTTCTAGGGATTCCAACAACTCGTGCACTATGTCTTGTTACAACAGGGAAATATGTCACTCGAGACATGTTTTATGAGTAAGTTGACAATTGTAAAGTAGTGATAAAAGAAGCTGCAAACACTTATATCTATGTCAGAGTTACTTACTTATCTTTACGCTCGTTTTGGTCTTTATTTACGTCTTTTAAATTCTATTTTTCATTTTTGTTGGAATATAATCTGTTCTTTCATGGATGATAATACCATTTGGAGTTTACAAGTGCATTATGCTTGACTTGACCTATTTCGTGTTAAAAGGAACTCTATAATGAAATGCTGAAAAATATGGTCATGCATTTTAATGTGGCAAAAGCAATTTGGGTTCTGATTTTGAGATGCTCTCCGGTGATGCTGATAAAGAATTTTTATATCCTCTCATGCAGTGGCAATGCAAAAGAAGAACCTGGAGCAGTTGCTTGCAGAGTTGCACAATCATTTCTTCGGTTTGGTTCATACCAAATACATGCTTCTAGAGGGAAAGATGACTTTGAGATTGTTCGCGGTCTGGCCAACTATGTCATTAGACATCATTTTCCTCATATTGAGAACATGACTAAAAGTGAGAGTGTATCGTTTAGTACAGGTGATGAAGATGGTTCAGCAGTGGATCTAACCTCGAACAAATATGCTGGTAAGAATGAAAATTACTTTAAGAATGAAGAGAATCCAGCAGTAGCTTAAATTAAAAGTATCTACAGTAGTGCATACTGCCTTGTAAGCTTAATAAAGCAAAATAATTTTTGTCAGTAGCAGCTGTGTCCTATATTGAAGAGTCTAAGTAGTGTATGTCACAGTCTTCCAGAATGTTAATTAAGTGATTGGTATGCTGCATTCCAGGGAGAAGTATATTAAGTGCACAATCCAGCTCCTTGATTTCCATAGCAGGCTACTGTTTTAACAACAGCTTCTCCACCTCTATTACCTTATTGAACATGCTTAGTCTGGCTTTTCATGCTTAGCATTTTATATTAGGCTGTGGCAGAAACCAATTATTTGCCAACTCTGTTTGCTTGATGTTTCAGCTTGGACAGTAGAGGTTGCGGAACGCACGGCTTCCTTGGTTGCACGTTGGCAGGGTGTTGGTTTTACCCATGGTGTGCTGAACACTGACAACATGAGTGTATTAGGTCTCACCATTGACTATGGTCCTTTCGGGTTTTTAGATGCTTTTGATCCAAGTTATACTCCAAATACTACTGATCTTCCTGGTAGACGATATTGTTTCGCGAATCAGCCAGATATTGGCTTATGGAATATTGCTCAGTTTGCATCTACTCTATTAGCAGCCCAGTTGATAAATGATAAAGAGGCAAATTATGCGATGGAAAGGTACTGTAACCTTAACATTTAAAGAGAGTTTTTTTTGGTTAGTTGCAGTTTTCTAAAGCTGATATTTCTTGATTTTGCAGATATGGAACCAAATTCATGGACGAGTATCAAGCTATAATGACGAAAAAGCTTGGACTTCCCAAATATAATAAACAGTTGATAAGTAAACTCCTTAATAACATGGCGGTAGATAAGGTTGATTACACGAATTTCTTCCGATCACTTTCAAATATCAAAACAGATCCAAATATTCCACCAGAAGAGTTGCTAGTTACTCTGAAGGCTGTTCTATTGGATATTGGCCAGGAACGCAAAGAGGCATGGAGGAATTGGGTGCAATCATATGTGGAGGAGGTAAGGAAGATTTCTGGAATAGTTTACACGAGTTTTTTCTAATATCAGGGCACAAAGAAAGATCCTTTCTATATTATTTCTATTTCTGATATCCTACCATTTCCTTTTTGTTCCAAATCACGTCCACTAACCAATCTTCACCTTGTACCCAAAAAAACCGAAAAGCTAGGAAGGAAAAAACTTTTGAAATGATACAGGATGAAGGATGAAGGATGAGTTGATATATTTCTGCCTAGTATTTATTATCTGGTATCATACTTCTCTGTTTCTGCAGCTACGTGCTAGTGACATGTCAGATGAACGGAGGAAATCCCAGATGGATTCAGTAAATCCGAAGTATGTGCTTCGGAATTACTTATGCCAAACTGCCATTGATGCAGCTGAAATGGGTGACTTTGGAGAAGTGAGGCGGCTGCTTAAGTTGATGGAGAGGCCTTTCGATGAGCAGCCGGGAATGGAAAAATATGCTCGTTTGCCACCGGCGTGGGCCTATCGGCCAGGCGTTTGCATGCTTTCTTGCTCTTCTTGAGTTGCTTCAGCTACAAATACCTCCAGAAAACAGCTTCTTGTATATATTAGCTAAATCGGATTCGTCATTATGCAATACGATAATGAGCATGTATACCTTTGTTTCTGTACCCTCATTTGGGAACATTTGATTGTTGTTGTAGCATCATAAACTAACACAAGTTTTCATGTAATGTCTGAACTTCATAGTTCAAAACGGTAGAATATAAAGGTGGAGTTTTGCTGCTTTCTAGAGAAATTCGTCTCATTAAGATTCTCACTCTCGTTGATTATCAGTGATTGATATCATAGGGAACAAAGGGTGATAAAATGATGGGTTAATTTATGTATGACAACAAGTCGGGTCAAATTTGGATTTTATGACGTATAGTCTTGCTCCAAAACTTTTTTCAAAAAGTTCAATTGAAGTTTCGTATCTGGGAAGGTTCGATATATGCAGTTTTGTTAATAGGGAGCTTTGCCTAATCGGGAGAGGTTGTTTCTTCAATTATAAATTATATTAATATAAATTATCAAGATATAAATGTATAAAGATCTCCTGTTGGCCAAACAAAACGATGCCGTTTCAGGATTGCCAAGCTTCCAAATTCGTCCTCCTCTCCGTCGCCTTTGGGTCTCTGGTTCACATGATCTGATCTCTACGTGATTGAACTCTTGCTCCATCTTCTGCTGCAGTATAAATGCTTGGAATGTGTTTGAAAGATCGAAACTTTATTAATCTTCTCTTCTTTCTCATTCTAAAGTTCTGATCTTTGATGTTTAAGGGTGGTTTTCCTCTAATCCTTTTTTTAGCAAACTTTTCTTGAACTTGTGAGTGTTCTTGGTTTTCCATTGAAAGAGCACTATTATGTAAATTGTACCCTGAGAGCTAGTTACTATTCTGTTTTGAAACTTGGGGGTTTTTGGCTATGTAGGCAGCTGTTCTTCAGAAAAGTGAAACCTACAAGCTGCATGAACTAGACCCCAGAAAGATTTAGCTGGTAATTTGTGTTCTTAAGTGACGTACCATGAGCTTTCAACCGTTGGTATGCCTTGTTAAGTATTTGGAGGGGTCATTCTTCATTTGTAGATAATCAGTTTCCGATGTTATATAATGTCCAATGGATATTTGTGGCCTGCTTGAAAACATCTCTGCTGTGTTCTGTCTAAGAGAACAGCATGAAAAGTGGCTATAGAGTTCTGATAAATACACTTTTACCTTAATTCTTGCTCATTTTCTCATTTCTTCTCCACATCGTAGCCACCATGAGATAAAGATCCGTTCAAGAGACAGATTTCAACTTAGAATATTGGTAGCTTCCGTCTTCTACATGTCGTCAACTTTGAGCAAGATAAGTGGAGCTGTTTATGATCCAAAGAAAGCTGTAGAAACAAGGCATCACCAAAATTTCAAACGCCAATTAGAGCAAGTGATCTCAACATTGTCTGCACACGGATATCCGAAAGAAAGAGAAACTTGCTCTTGCCCAATTTTTGCAGTTTTCCTTCTCAAATGGGATTTTCATAGAAATTTTCTTTTATCTTTGTGGGTTTTGTTCTTCCATTTCTTCATATGGTACAAGTCCGTAGTTTTTAAAACATTCTGCAATCATTTGTCTTGATATTAGGCTTCAGAGGATATAAGCTGAAGCTATATTTGCAGGATTGATGTAAGATCATATGTAGAAATAGTTTTGGTATGTTTCAGAAAATTGTCCGTTTCTTGTTGGCGAGTGATTGAAAACTGTTGATTTAGTTGGACTATTTTTAGGTGTGGTTACTTTCAATCACATTCTATTCTGGCAATTTCATTTGGCTTTTGTACAATGCTTACCTGGTTTTCGCTTACGTGATTTGCTTTTACTTAAAATCTTGCAGAGTATGGAAATTGTTGACATACCCTTCTTTTAATTAAAATCTTGCAGAATATGGGAATTGTTGACATACCCAAATCTTGTTTTGTCTGTGTCTTACCATTTCTTATCTAACTTCAGATGACAAGCAGTGTAGAGGTGTGTATTTAGAATTTTCTTGCAAGTGAAACAGGGCTGCACATTTATAGTCAGATTGCTGCTATTGTCATTATTACCTTTAATAAGCAATTGGAGCTTTTAGAGTCGAATCTGATAGTGAAATGCTCTCTCAACCTTTGTACATTTCACTTAGTTTCATGTTGTTGAGTTCATTCTATTACCTTCTATTTTTGTTATATCCAAATTCTAATAGTTTGCTGCAGCATTAGGGGTGCCAACGTCCTACTGGAGACATTTAGGAACAGTGGATTTTCTAAAGTGGAGGCACATTGTGGTTTAGCAGTTCCTCAGACCCTGTACAACATCATCAGGAAAAGATGTTAAACATGGTCTTTTGCAGCATGCTCAGTTTAATTTCTTGTAATTTATATCTACCTCGTCCCATATTTAGATGCAGTGATTTAACTTTTCTCACCTGGAATTGAAAGCCTTTCTTTGATGGAAGATTATGGTAAAGGGACATAGTCTTAGATATTGAGATAAAAAGGAATTCGAAGTCAATAGAGCTGTAATGAAGCAAGTATAAGAGTGGTGATTATTTCATCACTTCTCTTTCATTTCAAAATGAAAAGTGAAGATGGACCACTGTTCAATGATCTATACAGATCAGCAGACTCTTTGTTCACTAACTTTTGGCATTATGTACTCATAGGAGATATTCCTTGTTACTGAAGAATGAAATGTACACAGTTTTAAGCTGATTTTAGTAAACTAATTGATACACTCACTTACAGACAGTTGCAGGTACTCGTCGCCCATAACTGTTTTGTATTAAAGATAGATTTCTAGAAGAATCTGTGTTTCATTCTGACTATGGAGATTCTTTGTTTTTATTGAGTCAAGTTTTATGAAATCATTTAAGAATGCTATTATGCACTTAAAGTGCTTCATTTGATGGTCGAGTGCTTTTCTCGTCAAATTGGTAGTTATATCTACAACGAGAAGGACCAGAGTAGATATAGCCAAAATTTGACTAAATTTCAGATATATGATGTAAAATTGTCATAAGTGAACACATTCTTTTGCAATGTTCCTTTTGTATTACAAATGTACCAAGTTGCGTATGATCTATTGAGATGCGAAACAATATCTCACTGTTTCCTTCTGAAGCAACTGCATCGATGCATGCCACTGTTCTGAATCGTCAAATAGACATGTAGGTATGGGGTTCTCAGAATTTTGCATTACAATCCAGAATATAACATTTTGTTTCAGGTTAAAAGTCTTTCTCCAAAATGTATCGACCTGAATCCATGACAGCTTTCACTTGGTATGCACATTTTTCTCTACCTCATTCAAGCCATTTAGATCATTCTCTTGTTCAATTTGTAAAAACATCCAGCTGAACTGTTTACTTCTTAATACCATTTATATGCTCGTGTATGAAGCAATTGAATTTCTTAATAATATGTTTCTTCTCTACTTCTATTTGCATCTTACTATTTCCAGATTTAAGGATTGAATTATCAGGAAAGTAATTTCTGCATAAATGGCAGGTGCAATAATAACACATTTAGCAGGTTGTGGTCCTGAGAAGTGAAGATAAGATTTATTTTTCTAAAACTTATGAAATGTGATTACACGTAGTCTATTGGACTCTTTAATTTACCAGGAAAACTGAAACCGAGATGTCTTACTAATGCACGTGTGATGAATACAATGGAACAATGTTCCACATAGTTGATGACCTGAATACCGGAATGTAACTGACAGCTTTTACTCCTGTCCTTACAGCTAAATTCAAGACAAAGTGTCAATGCCCTTCACTGTATCATTTGCCGTTGTGTCAGTCTTTTCCATCCGTCATTCTACATAATCTCCTCCCCACTCTCAAGATGAGAATTCGAAACAGCCGACCGTGCTTTCCTCATACTGTACCACCTGAGGCTATGTCAAGATCTGCTAGTTTTCGATCAAAAGGTGTTCTGTCTTATGAGGATAATTTCAATGTTCAACAAAAGAATCGTCGAATTGTGTGGTCGTGCTGTGCATCAAGACAGTCGACTTCAGATGTAGAAGGATCACAGCTGCAAAACAATCCAGATATGGAAATTCAAAGTGGAGAAAAATCATTGAACAAATCAGAACATGAGAATGGCAGACAGATTGGCATGCAAGAAACTTCAATTCCGGTTAGCATTTTCGCCTTCTTTCCTCCTTCTAGGGATTCATTGTTGATCAAACTTTTAAAGCCTCCTCTACATTTCATCACATCACAAACTTTCATCAGTTAAATGTGCTCGGTGGGGTTAGTTTAATTGGGAATCTATATTATGATGCTAAAAAAAATTCCTTATTGTGAATTCTGTTTAAATTTTAGGTATCCCAAAATCTTGAAGAAGTGGACAATGGAGGTAGAAAATCAAATATATCTAGGACTTCAAAACGGTAACTTGTTCCACTCTTTTGGCATCTTCTACTCCTGTCATTAATGAATCTAATTACTGAATTATATCAACAGTAGGCAACATTTGTAGTTATTTACTAACTTGAATTTAAAATTTTTTTCTCAATTTGTTTCTCCATATGACCCTTTTCCCGGTGTACCTCAAGTTTCTGTGATTCTTCAAATGCCCTTTGAAGTCACCAAGATTAATTGAGGAATTTTTAAATTTGAGATGACAGGCAAGGACATGAGTTCACATTTCCACCTACTGTGCTTGCATTGCCAGCATTTTCCCCTCTACCAGGTGATGTACAACATTTTCTGTTTGATATTCAACTGCCTTCGCAATGAAAGATATGTGCATGGTTTGACAACCTGAACTAGTGTAGGACTTGATGTTCATATTGAAAATATTTTAATTGAAAAGCAAAATAGAAGTCCATGAGATGTAATGATTGAAATGACTACAGGAGTCCATTTGATCACTCCAGGAAGTGACTTTTCTGTACTTAACAGGGGCCTTATACAAACAAGTAAAAGAGCAAGATCTGCTGCTTTGTTGCAGTATCCCTTGGCTAAAGTTCCCTATTGATAGGTTTGCATATATTGCTAACTTGCATACTGTCACTAAAATTTTATAATTCCCTCTGGCTACTTCTTCAGTTTTCAAATGTCTCTTCTGAAAATTGATATGAAAGTATTATATGTCATTATTGAAGGCTGCTGGTTGTGGTTCCTCTACTCATGACTTGTGACATTTTTATGTGGTAAGTGGGTGTCAAATTTCATATTAGAAAGGAGATGAGAGGTGAAAGTCTTTATAAGTCTATAAAAAAAGACTACGAACCACGCATAGCTAATTATTTTCGGGTCTGTGGTTCTCTTAAATCCAAATTGAAATTCTTATTGGGTCTGTCTAGACTTAGAGCTCTGCAAATAGTATCAGTTTAAACTCATACTAATACAAATATTGGGTGATGATAGTGGGGAGTTGCGTTGACAGCAGGACCGAGCAAGAGGCAGCTCCTAACTAATTAGTTCAGTTCTACATTGGAAAGAGTGGGGAAATTATGGATTGTGAATTGGAGATTGAGCCTTGATAAAGACATCAAAGTTCCAAGGATGAGAGATTGTAACATCTCACATGGGAGGTGAGTGTCAAATCCTATATCAAAAGAATAGGGTTGAAAATCTTTGTAAGTCGGTAGAAAAAAGTTACTAATCAACTTTTAGCTAGCTATGTAGGTTTGTAGTTGTCTTAGACACGAATTAGAGTTGTTGGGTCAGTTTGAACTTAGGGAATTGCATGATTGATAGCTTTTATTTCTTCCATTTAGATGACTTCTTGATGTGTTTTCTTAAACTTAAGATTGTAAAAAATTTCCTCACACTAACTTGACCATGCTTCCTGATATGGGCTAAACCAGTAGCGTGTATGTACTCGTCTAAGGATGGACTTGCTTAGGGTTGAAAAAATATGGGCGGCAACACGAGCTACCTTGAAGATGACTGCTTTAAAGGCAGAGCATTAAGATAGTGAAACAACTCTTTTGCTCCCTATGCTTCAATTCCTTTTCCTTCTGAAAAATAATATGAAAACTTCCATCTTTAAGTAATGAGGTGCTCTAGTACAGTGAGAACATGATTGTTGTTCGTTTATATCTTTTTGGTCAACAGTAAACTCTGGAATAGTATGTATCTATGCATTCAAGAACTGGACAGGTTAAAAAAACCTTCACTAGCCACTGTAGATGGCTTCACTTGCATTTTGATCTTTATTGCCTCTTCCCAAAGTGCTGTGAAAACTCTTTGGCAACTCATTTTACATATCAGGAATATTATTTTACAGGGCCTGAGAGGCACATGCCTATCAAGAAAAGAAAATTGTATCGTCAGCCAATAGTTACAAGAAGAGGTGTGAATGAGGAACCATTGTTTGCTGCTACTGAGGTGAAGATAGATAGACGAATAATAACTGACAATACTCAGAGGAGCAAGGGCATCATGGATTGTGGAGTAAATACTGAGTCATCCATCCTTTCTCCAAATGTTGGTAGTTTGCAGAGGAAAGGAACAAATGAAATTCCATCATTGGAGAAAGCAATCATGTAAGTATCCCTTGCAGCTGAAGTCATCAAATGCTGTATGTCCCTAATGAGATGAAACTGCTTATTGGAGCAACTTTGTGAGGTTAATTTTGGGTCATCATATTTAATTTTCCTTTTGCTTGGTAAAATCATATGAAGGAGCCTAGTTATTGACCTTGGTGGAGTCCATGAAAAAGGTTAATGCGCACACATGCAGATAAAAAATATGCATATTCAATTGAACAAACATAGAATTTGACATATCATTTCCTGCTTTGGTGATTGTTTTACTCGAGAGGTGGCTACTAGGATTTTCCTAAGTTACGATGAGCATTGAAAGAGAATACATATTAAATATAATCAATTTGTTTTTATTCGCTTTCATACAGTTTCTCTACCTGGTTCTTCATATTCCCTTGAAACATTCAACCTAAAGTGGATAAGTATCATCAATAGCTTGTTCTGAAACAAGTTGCAGAACACATGCAATAATTTCTACATGGTATTTCAACTTTCTGCTCACACATAATATTTCTGTATGTGTGAGAACATGCATATATGTGCCACATTTGTTTAAAGAGTCAGTGGATGACAACATTTTAACGTGAAGGCAAGAGGGAATACGAAAGCGGAGAAGAGGGAGGCCAAGGAAGATAGACCAACCATCAATGGGAATGTTAGGTGCTTATTCTCTGTGCATGTTCCTATTCGGTTGATGGAGTCATGTACATTACCTGTTTGCTTATGTATTTCTTATCAGTTGAAAACAACTTGTGGATTGGTGCAGGGTTTGGTAGAAAAGAAAGCTGAGAAGGGAAGGCAACACATACAAAGATGAAATGTTAGCTAATCTCAAACTTCAAGTTATTGCTGTTTCAAGTGCATGGTTTATGTGACAACTTAAACAGTATTTTGCAAGACTTCTGATCCAACTGTACTCTGGATTTACCAATGCTAGTAGTTCATTGAATTTGGGGTGCCAGCTAAACTGAGTTGCTATTAGCATGACTACATGGAAGTTCCATCACTTTCATTAAACCTTAACTGTTTATATGAAGGAAACTTAATCTGGCATGTTCCATACAGAAGCTTGCTTAGTTTTACTCTGTTTTTTTATGTACTTCCAACCAATGGTTTATCTTTATTGCCTGAAACTTCATGTTCGTAGGATAACTCCATATTCTTTTATAAAACTAAAGAATGCGTTTTTACCGCACTAAGTATATGTCTGTGCGATGATGAGGCTTTGGAGCTGGAATTTAGATGATATTCAGCTGATGTTCCTTTGAAAATGAGAAATTTGTGCTTTCAGGTACAGAAATGTATGCATATTCCAGACTTCTTACATTAAGAGTTAAGAAATTTGCATATATGCTCTTCTGGTCATTTCGAGTAATTACAGAAACTATGCCTTCCTTCTTTGGCATGAACCTTGTAAGGCCAATTCATTTACAACTCCACTAGGACTTGAATATATATTTCTGATTTTGCAACCTCTGGTTACCCTCAGAAGCTCCTAAAGAGTTACCCCCTTTTCATGTGCTCTTCAGAAAGACCGCAAAGAAAGACTTTTCAGAGAGTTTGACTTGTCTACGATTCCCTTGCGTTCAAAATGGGCACTGGCCAATTCCCTGTAACCAGGCCTGATATGGTCTCAACCCTTAAAGCTGATCTCTCTTCTTCTTAGACTGAAATAATAGATGGGAACTGGTAAGAATTGATTACATCATTTAACTTTCCTTTTCAGATTGCTTTGCTATCATCGACTTCGATTTAAGTGAAGTTTATAGATTTCAACATGTCTCTATTAGTTTATTCACTTAGATCACCCCGGGATATTGTTATGGATGCCTTCATGGGTCAAACGTATCAGAGAGAGTAGGATTCAGAGGCAAATTAGGAGGCAGAATGGGGATTCAATTGAAGATCAACAGCTGGTTGATTGAGTAAAGTTCACGACAGTTGAGATGTTCTATCTGCTGTATCTTTTCCTCCATATATTGAGGAACGTTAATTTAATCACACTTTTGTGTACAAAAGAGATCGAAGGGTTCTCTCATCTAACGAGCCCTTACCAACAAAAGGGTCTCCAAAGAAAGGCAGGAACAGCAGTAAAGAGACTACCTTTCTGAAGGATTTCGCCGTGTGCAGACCCTTGACAAGATCCCTGACGCCGGCACAACAGATATTTTGTTTAAACGCTAATTAAAATATAAAAGAATCAAATTATGGAAGTGGTCACCTATTAAATTAATCACCTTTCTTGGCTTAGACAATTTGAGTTATGCCTTTTAAGGAGACTTATAGTCAATGCTCCAGTTGTCTGTTTAACTTCTTGTTGCTTGCAAACACTAGCACAGGAGTCCATGGATCATCTGTCTGTTTCTTGTCCCCACTAAAGGACCATCCTGTTTCGCACCAAAATTAAGTGGAGCTTTTATGGTTGATTATGGTGGCTTATCATGATAAGTCTGCTGACTTCCACCAAGGTGGACACTAGGTTGATCATCTTACTATGGTCTAAAGCTAATGAACCAGAGTAGGATTTGACCAAATTTTGGGTCAAGTTCGGACTTGAAAGACTGATTCGACAGTTCCAAAAATAATAAAAATGACTTCATTTTGACTTATAAATTTAAAAATTTAAAGACAAATAATATACTAAAATGATGTCATTTTAGTGTAGTTTAAACGAGATCGAGTCCAATCAAGTTTCAAACTAGTGACAATGAACACCGGGGCTGAATTGGACTTGGATGAACCAAAATATATTAATGGATACTAAAGCATAGAGAGAGCTCCTAGTTTTTCTTTCCCTCTTCTTGCACTCTTCATGTGACATGAAGGATCTTGTCCCACATTTGCACTCTAACCTTGCAAGGAATATACAATGCATCATTGATAAATTTGCTCTTGATAACTCAAGGTAGGTTAGACTTGTAAGAAAGCAAAGATACTTGAAGTTAGAAAGAGGAAATGGGACTCGAAAACATGTATTCCGGATAAATTATTTGAGCTGTCAATGATTTAGAGTCAAGTGATCTGTTATGTTAACCAGCCATTGCAACAGAACCTGTCCTTGAAATTTTGCAAGGCCTAATGAGCAGAAGTTCTGTGACCTTTCATTCATGGGCAACTTGACTTCTCATAGGAATTCTCAAGATTAGTTCCTGTCAAAGGCATAAATGGCTCAAGACTTTAATTCCATGCCGGTCTTTTCGGGTTAAACTTTTTCTCCTGACCGTCTGAAAAGTCTTGCTAGTGGCAAGGTAGTGATATACCAATAGGGAAAGGTAATCCAGCCCTTTTTATCCTCATCTCATCTGAAAAATTGCATCTAACAATGACTTCATTTCTTCTTCATTTGATCCTTTCGTTGTTAACATTTTTGTTGCCAATTTGTTCTGTTGCTCAAACTGGAGGAGATGTTGCAGTGGGGGATTCCCTAACTGCAGCTGAAAATTCTTCATGGCTTTCACCTTCTGGTGAATTTGCCTTTGGTTTTTATCAACTTGAAAGCAACAAAGATCTCTATTTGCTTGCTATATGGTATGCTAAAATACCACAAAGAACCATTGTTTGGTATGCTAATGAAGGTGTTCTTGCACCAAAACAGTCCAAAGTTGAGCTCAATAGCAGCCAAGGGCTTGT
>JAOQMP010000208.1:496382-509286 GCA_027563575.1 Erythroxylum pedicellare
AGGGTTGTACAATGAGAATTAACACTCTATGAACCTACATTCATCAAGTTAATTGATTATTTAGAGAGAGATTTTGGCTAATTAGTTGATTACCTATAGGATAACTTCATAACTAGTTGAATTGGTGGACTGATTTTGGAAATCGAGAGATTGCTTAATCATTTCCATTTAATTTGGCTAAGGACAATTAATTAAAACTTGAGAGAGGGTAATTAATACATTAAGACATCTTAGGTGAGGCTTAATTCAATTAACAAGGTGGAAGAGGGATAAGATAGGAAAAAAGTGATCTCTAATTGTTAAATCTTAAATTCCAAGTTTCTGCACTTTTGTTTTATCATTTGCTCATTGTTAATTATTTGATTCAGTTTAATTTTTCAGTTTATATTCATTAAAATTGGTTTTTAAACATAGGGCAACCTGAATTAAGGGGTGCCTAAGCACAATCCTTATAGATTGATATTTGTTTTTTACTACACATTACGACCTATATACTTACGATTTTGAGGATAAAACTAGTAATTTGTTTTACAATAAACAATAAGATTTTATGAATATTGAGGAATGTCTGAACTCACCTTTAGTTTATTTTTATCTTTGATTCAATAAAAATCTTATTGTTTATGTTATTTAGATTCATTGTGATTGATTTATGAGATTGCATACTTTGATAATAGACTGAGAGACTGAATCGAATGAAAAATAATTAAATTGGGCTAACAAGAGTTAGTTGATTTAATAAGAATGAGAAATTAATCAAATTGCTAATTGTGTGAAGAGATATCTCATATAGGTTCCCTATAATTTATTGGAAAACTTTAGATCTAATTAGGGTTTGGATAAATTATTAATTGATAAATTACAATTTTCCTTAATTTGATTAGGGTTTATAATTTAGGTCTAATGGTTATAACTGGAGAGAAAGTAATCAACCCTAGGATCGTCTAGGACCAATGATACAATAGTTCATAATCGATTAAGTTAGTGTTGAAGATAGGTAAAAATTCCCCTTTCTCTCAATTGGTAGTTCCTTAGGTTAATTATTGATGAGTGTATTGCAATTTGCTAATTTGTTAATATTTCATGATTGATTCTTAAGCTAAATTGTTTGATTGAATTACATTGTTGTTTCAGTCTAGTTACATTTGAATTTCTAAGATTAGTGTTGGCCTTAGATTTTAGAATTAGATTAACCCTCCTCATGGGATCAACGCCTTAGTTACTATATGAATGACCTGTAAGCTTGTGAAATATTGATGTTAAATATTAAAACTTACACATATCGGAAAACTGTGACCAGTCCTTATAGTACCTTTGAGTATAGTCGTTCGATTTATACAATATCCCAACTACATTTCAAAGGTGTATGATGTCTATCTTTACGGAAATGATTGAAGATGTCATAGAAATCTTCATGGATGATTTATCTGTCATTGGAGACTCTTTTGGGAAGTGTCTAACCAAATTGGACAAGGTACTCTAAAGATGTGAAGAATCACATTTAGTGTTGAATTGGGAGAAGTGGCACTTTATGGTGTAGGAGGGGATAGTGTTCAGGCACAAAATTTTTCACCAAGGATTTGAAATGGGAAGAGAGAAGACGGAGGTTGTAGAAAAAATTCCACCTCCAATCAATGTCAAAGGCATGTGGGCATTCCTAGGCCATATTGGGTTCTACCATTACTTTATTAAGGACTTCTTGTAGAATGCACGACCCTTAATAAACTTCTTAGTTAAGGATGCGCCTTTCTTTTTTAACAATAATTGTCCATCTGCATTTAATCAATTAAAAGTGGCACTAACATTAGCCCCAATTTTAGCGCTGCCTAATTGGAAACTCTCATTCGAGGTCATGTGCGATGCAAGTGACCAAGCTATAGGTTGCGTGCTGGGTTAAAGAAAGGATAAAAAGTTGTATGCAATTTACTATCTAAGCAAGACACTTACAGGACCTTAATTGTACTACACCACTACAAAAAAAGAATTACTTGTAATGGTGTATGCATGTGAAACAATAATACATCATGTTGAAGGTACAAGTTCAAGGCCAATCTCATTCTACAAGAACACACCACTTGCTGTTTCCAAAACCATTCCTCCATGGAGGAGAACAAGCTTTTCTCTTCATCACCGACTCAAGAACCTCTCCCTCTATTAAAGGGAACAAGCGTGCCCAACTTAGCTCTAAACCTAGCACCATTAAAGCTGTTGCAAGTGCTCCAAAGAAGTGCATTAAAGTTAAAGCTGTTGTTACTGCGAAACAAACCATTGGTGGGATGATTACAAGCCTAGGGATCGAGAGAGGCTTGGATGATATCAAAGACTTGCTTGGTAAAACCCTCCATTTAGAGCTTCTCAGCGTGGAGCTCGACGATAGTAAGTACCACTTTCAGATGATTGTTATTGTCAAAAAAATTTATAAAATAAAAATACTGTGGAAAAATTTTCTTTCTACTCTTTCTCAAATGTATATAAATGTAAACACTTTGTTTATTTTGTTGTTTGATTTTTTATCTTTCAGTTCTCTCTTTTTTTTTTAAAACTATTAATCATTATTTCTAATATTATTTAATTATTATCATTAATTGAAAAACCTAACTGGTTCGACTGGTTCAATTATAAAAATCTTAAACTGTCTAATTTTTTGGTTTGATTTTCAACTTTTCAGTTCAATTTACTTTAATAACTCTTATTGTTAAAAACATATCAATTTATTAATTAATTGATCATTTATTAATTAATAAGTTTTATAAAATAAAATAAATCAATTAATTTTTGTTTAACAATTTATTATATAATTAAATATCAAATTCCTCAATTAATAAAGATAATCTCTTTTAATCATATTTTAAATTTCTTAATCTTATTTAATCTTTGATCAGTTTTACGACAATCTAATATCGATTTAATCTTTTAAATCTTAATCTTCTTGTTTTACCGGTTTAACTTCCAGTTCAGTTTTTACAACATTGATTATCATACAACCTTATCCATCATATTTTCTTAGATTTTTATACTATTTTTACTTAAAAATATTTAATATTAAAAATTTTAGGATTCAATGCAACATTACTTTAAAATTATAAATAGATAGAAAGCAAATGATATGTAACAGCAAAACTTATATGATAATTAAACAATATTATAGGAGCTAAATGACATTTTTCTACATATAAAAGATTAAAATGAAAAAAAAAACACATGAAGTCCATTGTAACCCTTTCTTTTTTCATATGTATCACTTCTAAGGAATTATATTAAGGTTTGCTATATTAACTATAGCTTACACCCTCTTAGTATTCAAAAACTATATTTATATTTCTATTGCCTGATTTGCTCTTTGGAATATTATGAACAATTTTTAAAAGAAAATAGCTCTTTTAATTTTACCCTAGGAGTGTTAATTTTATTTTAATTTTCAAGGTAAATGTTTTTGGAAAGGAAATTAGTATGACAAGTGAGGTTCAACTTAGTGCTAATACAGTTCCAATTCACTAGAATTTACAGGATCTAGTGTATGTACCTAAAATGTAAGATGAAATTAAAAAGATATAGTAGAGTTACTGTCCAAAGAGATATAATAAGGAGGGAGGCAAACAATAAGGTCCACAAATGTCACAATCCTTTCACAAATCAAGTACTGTGGATAATCCAAAACATCAAACACGAAAGTAATTGATAGATATTGTTGTTTCATTTTCCATGGACCAACAAGTCTAATCAAACAAGATACCTCGAACCTCCTCCTCTCAAGATTGATTACTAGGACTTGATTTTCATATCATTAATTTTTGTGTGTGTGTATGATTGAAGAGAATTTCATATATTGGTTCATACACTAATTTGTGTCCATGTCATACTTTATTGTTAATAGTTCCCATTTCATTTTATGCAGTACTAGATGGACATGAAGATTAATGATGGACAGTTAAGTGTAAATTATTTAGCCTAAAAGCTGATTATTTGGCATTAATAAAATATTTAATATAAACCCTTTAATTATAGGTTAGACTCACAAAATAGTTCAAATATCATTCTAAGTTCCCTTGTTCTAAAATGTTTTAACAAATATAATGCACTATAAATCAATTGAAAATTAGGACAAAGCGACTAATTATATGAACTTAATACCTTTATTTTTCGGTTTTTTTGGGGGCTATTTTGAATCATTTCTTTTTATTTGAAGATTAAGATTTTATTTTTTTCAAATAAAATATACTAATATTTTTTCTTTTCATTGTAGAAACTGGACTAGAGAAGCCTACGGTCAAAGGGTATGCACAGAGGGTCGGCAAAGCAGAAGGAGATGTTAAGTACGAAGCTGAATTTGAGGTTCCAACTGATTTTGGAGAGATTGGAGCCATTTTTGTAGAGAATGAGCATCACAGGGAGATGTTTCTTGAAGATGTAGTCCTTGATGGCTTCTCTTCTGGTCCAATTAATATTAGTTGTTGCTCATGGATTCATTCCAAGTACGATAATAAGCATAAAAGAGTCTTCTTCATCAACAAGGTCAGTAATTACTTAACTGGCATTATGTTGATTAAATTGCTGGGTTAAGAACTATAATTCCAAAAAATTAATTAAAAATTGGAGTCATAAACTTTTTCACCTCTTATTTTCTCATGATTGGACTCTTAAGAATATCTTAAGTAAAAATAATAAATTAGTTTAAACTTGACCTTTTTGGTCTGAAGTTAAGAGATCAAACTCAAGTTAATTGAATTTTGTTATGAATTTGATAAAATGTTTTAACTCAATCGATTATGATTTTTTTAATTTAAATTGGTTAAAAAGTCATTGACTAATTAAGTTTGACTAATTCAAATATTAAAATTTGGTTAAGCTTGAGTTTAAACTTAAATTCTTTTTTAATATTTAAGATAATATGGTTAAATTTGAGTTTAAACTTAAATTCTTTTTTTAATATTTAAGATTTACTCATTGTCAACACTAATCTCATATATATTGCCCTCTTGAATAAGGTTTGGTGGTTTGACCATGGATGATGACTACCATTAATTTGAAATTAGATAAGCGATTAATGAATTTTAGTTACTATTATTTATTTATTTTATTTGATAACCATAATCACTAAAAATCACCAAATAATAGTTTCGTATATTTGTACTGCATACAGTGTGCATACTTACCATCACAGACACCAGAGGGATTGACGAGGCTAAGAGAAGAAGAGCTTGTGCTTCTGAGAGGGAATGGGCAAGGAGAACGCAAAGTAGGAGATAGAATATATGACTACGATGTGTACAATGACATCGGAGATCCTGATTCTTCTCCGGAGCTCTCCAGACCTGTTCTTGGTGGCAAAGAGCATCCTTATCCTCGACGCTGTCGAACTGGTCGACCTCGATGCCAGACAGGTAACCCGAAAATCATAGCTTGTTATTACTACTAATACATCCTACTTAAAAATACGACACACGGGAAGTGGACATTGTATGTATCAGAACCATCCAAAAAGATTGGAGAGCTAGTTTGGTAAGGTTCACTGTCAGGACAAGAATCTTCAGAAAGTTTTAACAGACATTGTCTACCCAAAGTGGTCTCACCCTCAGAGCCATTTGTTTTCGGGACCATTTACGGAAAATGTCTACCTTTTTGGACAAGACAACCAGTGGCTCCTACCAAATTGTCAATAGTAGTTACTAGGGTTAATTATTACACGAAGCTTATATAGTTTGAAGTTTGATTTTTCTTCAGTCGTACCTCATCATGATATCGTTTTCCCTTAGGTTTCTAAAAGAAAATTGGCAAACAAGATTATATGGCTTGATTAGGTGTTACTTGGCATAACAGCTATCATATTGTTCCCACGTTAACACACGGTATCTTGTAGTTTGGGAAACGTAGCACCAAAATTAGTTTGTCCTATATATATATATATACAATGTGACTTTGGAAGACGACAGCAACTAAGATCTCGTGTGTTACGTGATACAACTATGACAAGTTTTTTCGACATAACACTTAACAGGGGTTGAAAAATCTTATCTTAGCATGCAAAGTTCAACCCACTTTTTTCACAGAGATGAAATATAAGTGGTGTTTTTAACGGTTCTTTTTATTATCTATATTGTTTGGCTATATTGTAAATATGATGATAGGTTTAATGCTTTGAACTCTTTATAATGTAAATATGATTTTAACTACAATAGAAACTCCTTCTAATTTTCAAAAAAAAAGTTACATCATCTCATTTGTCCATTTTTCATTAAGTTTTATAGGATACAAGGGAAATAAAAACTAAACCTAGAAGACTATATAATAATTTTTAGAAAACAAAGAGTAAAGTGAAAAAAGTATATCTTAAGAGATCTGATGTAATTAACCCTACTCAGTAAGGACAAAAGACATTAGGAACCTAGATTTAAAATAAGTGTAAATTTAGCCATATTCTTATAATTTCAAGATAGAATTTTATAACATAAATTTAAAATATAAGAATTTCGTACTGAAGTTTTTCTTTGTTAGTCATATATCAAAATCATTTATTATGAGTGTCTCTATAATGTACATTATTCTCAATACCATTTTATGTAAAAAGTAATTTCCAACAAAATTTTTTGTTAATCCATCAATTAGTATCTTTTCTTTATTATACTTGAAAGAGGGTGTAGGAATGATAATAAGCTGGCTCATGAGCTAAATTTAGGCAATTTCAATAGGCTGACTTATAAGCAAAAACGACATCATTTTACTTAAAAGAGTTAAGTTTCGAGTAAGCTTGAGCTTGAATTGCCCAAGCCCAAGACTCAACTAAAAAAATATGTTATGCTTTAAAATTTTAAAAAATCATTTAAAAAAATTAATGAGGCTAGCGGTTTTGGTACTATTTGACAAAATGATGAAAGATTTGAATTTTGAGTACTTTATTACTATAAAAATAATGTGTAATCTTGTGTTATCTATATATATATATATATATTTATTTATTTATTTATTTATTTATTTTTTTCTCTTTGTAGATCCACTTTCTGAGAAGAGGCAGAGTGACTTCTATGTACCAAGAGATGAAGCATTCTCAGAAGTGAAGCAACTAACCTTCTCAGCGAAGACCATGTACTCGTTGTTCAATGCATTAATACCGTCACTAGGGAATGTGATATCTGATGCAGAACGTGGATTCTCATACTTCACATCTATAGATTCCTTGTTCTGTGAAGGGATTAAGATGCCTCCACTTTCCAAGCAAGGTTTTTGGAAGACGATGATGCCAAGACTTTTCAAAGCTATCACTGATGGACCTGATGTCTTGCGATTTGAGACCCCTCCAACTATGGAGAGTAAGAAACTAATCTCAAAAACAATCATCTGGACAAGGTTCAATAGTTCCAAGCATGATTATATTGTTAATAATATTGTCTTTTGACATTTCTTATTTCCAAGTTTACTTGAGATTGACAAAAAAGGCTTGAATCAACCCGATTCAAACTCAATAAGTTAAATTTGATTTGATCAATTTTGGATTTGATTCAAGATTAGGAAAAATGAATGCTCAATTTAATATCTGTTCAAAATACCCATTGTCATCTAGAATTATTTGATTTCTCCTTTTCCTGACAGTCTTTTGCATGGCAGGAGACAAATTCTTCTGGATGAGGGATGAGGAATTTGCTAGACAAACTCTTGCTGGTCTTAATCCATACAGCATTAGATTGGTTACGGTATGATATATTTATATTTAATTATGTTTGTAATGTCAGGTTTCAGATCCTGTTAACATTAATGTTGGAAGCAGATGAAAGTAACATACCTGCATATATATTTTTAGCTTAACATGCCCTGAATCATATAGGAATGGCCATTGACGAGCAAACTCGACCCAGCAATTTACGGTCCGGCCGAATCAGCCATCACAAAGGAGATAATCGAAACTGAAATTGGAGGAGTCATTAGAGTTGAAGAGGTAAAAAAGATTCATTTTCTTGGATATTATACATAATATATACCTTTTCAGGGTATGAACATTAACTTTTATCGAATGTTTCAGGCCATAAAGAGAAGGAAATTGTTCATTTTGGATTATCATGATCTGCTGTTGCCATTTGTGAGCAGAGTTAGGGAAATTAAAGGAACAACGTTGTACGGTTCTCGTACATTGTTCTTCCTGACACCTGAAGGCACTTTGAGACCTCTAGCTATCGAGCTGACTCGACCTCCAATGCACGGAAAGCCTCAGTGGAAGCAAGTTTATACACCTAGTTGGAATTCCACAGATTGCTGGTTATGGAGGCTAGCCAAAGCACACGTTCTTGCTCATGACGCTGGTTATCACCAACTTGTTAGCCACTGGTATGCAATAATGGTAAGCATATGGAGAAGATTTAAATGGTTTCTTGATTTTCATTCCTTTTTTTATTTTTTTTTGGCAGGTTACGAACACATTGTGTCATAGAACCTTTCATAATCGCAACCAAGAGGCAGCTCAGTGTGATGCATCCAATTTACAGACTGCTACATCCCCACTTTCGGTACACAATGGAGATCAATGCACTAGCTAGAGAGTCCCTGGTCAACGCTGGTGGTATCATCGAGTCCTCATTCACACCTGGGAAGTATGCAATGGAGATCTGCTCTTCTGCTTATGATCAGCTATGGCGGTTCGACCATCAGTCACTTCCCGATGATCTTATCAGCAGGTTAAAGCTTAGATTAGTGACGCCATCCTTTGAAGAATTCATTAATGAAATGATAACGAAAAGGCAACCTGATGAATTTAGATTGTGACTTTAGCAGTTGATAAATTTAACGTTATCCATATATAGGAGATAATAACATACATGTTTTGTTTTTCTGTCCAGGGGAATGGCCATTGAAGACCTAACGGAACCCCATGGCATAAAACTTACAATTGAAGACTACCCTTTTGCTTGCGATGGACTAGTTCTGTGGGGCATCATCAAACAATGGGTTACAGACTATGTACA
Organism: Erythroxylum pedicellare; assembly: GCA_027563575.1. NCBI lineage: Eukaryota > Viridiplantae > Streptophyta > Magnoliopsida > Malpighiales > Erythroxylaceae > Erythroxylum > Erythroxylum pedicellare. Next base: position 505,331 of record JAOQMP010000208.1, read on the forward strand.
GCACTATTACACCGATCCAAGCCTTGTTGCATCCGATCAAGAGCTCCAAGCATGGTGGACGGAAATCCGAATGGTTGGTCACGGCGACAAGAAGGACGAGCCATGGTGGCCGCAACTCAAGACTCCACGGGACCTAATAAACATCATCACAACCATTGTATGGGTGGCCTCAGGTCACCATGCAGCAGTAAACTTTGGACAGTATTCGTATGGAGGTTACTTCCCTAACAGACCAACAATTGCTAGAAGAAAGATGCCAAATGAAGATCCTACAGATGAAGAGTGGGAAATTTTCCTGGAAAAACCTGAATCAGTACTATTGGCAACATTCCCTTCAAAGCTTCAGGCAACTAAAGTGATGGCAGTGTTGAATGTACTGTCGAATCATTCACCTGATGAGGAATACATTGGACAGAATATGGAGCCTGCTTGGGCAGAAGATCCGATCATCAAAGCAGCTTTTGAGAAATTCAGTGGCAGGTTGAAAGAATTGGAAGGGATTATTGATGAAAGAAATGCTAATAAGGATTTGAAGAATAGATGTGGAGCTGGGATTGTGCCATACCAGTTCCTGAAGCCTTTTTCTAATCCAGGCGTTACAGGACAGGGTGTGCCTTACAGTATCTCTATATAGAATCTATCCGCAGAACTTGATAATGGACTTTTAGGTAGAAACATAGTTTAAAAACCATGAACACTCCAATGCATGAAGTAATGATAATGGTGAACTGTTCCCCTTTGTTGTGTGTGTTGAAGAATCGAATAGATAAAATCAAGGATGACAATAAATTGGACCCATAAGTCTAAATGCAGAGCTTGAATTTAATTTATGGACTCAATTCTAACCTGAATTCTGATCTAGGCCGAACTTAAAAATTCGAGTTTACGTCATATTCAAGTAGCTCAATATTGAAATTTGACATTTTTTATTATGTTCAAGTTTGATCTTTTGCTTAACTAAATCAAAATTTGATTGTTGTATTCGAGTAATATCGATCGAGACATATTTGCTAATTCTAGAAAATTAGGCTACACAATGAGGTATTTCTTCCTAATTATGAGAAGATTGTATGCCAGAGAAGGAATTAATAATTCATTCTAAATGGCTAAGGCCTTGGAGCTACTTCTCTCTCTTTTTCTTCTTATTCTTCCTCCTATTTGCATTGACTTCTAAATTCTATGTTGGCATCAAGATACACCTTTCGCATATGAAGTCCGAATTCTGCTCTAGACATGAAGTTAATTGTCTGTTTAGATAGACTTATATTAGTAGAACTTTTGTCAGTAGAAGAATTTTTCTAAAAAATTCGTTGACTGTTTGAGTGTCATTTAAAAAAGAGTTTTTTGAAAGAGCTTCACAGTATACTCTTTGACAACATAAAAATAAAAAGTACTTTTAAATTTAACTATATTTTATTTTATAATAAAAATTATTTATGCATATAGATATTATTTAAAGTATATTAAACAATATGCAAAGCACAAGATATTAATTATTATATAATTTAAAACCATATGAAACATAAATGAAAATATATCTAACCAAATCTTTTATATGAATTATAACATAAGTAAAATTAATATCAAATTTTAATATTAAAACATATAAAAAAGTCAAATAATATTATGTAATTTCCAAAATAAACATAAAGATGAATTTGTGAATATTATGAAAATTATATGTAAATATAAGAACAAAATAGACTAAAAATAGGCTTATTAATTGACCTGAAAATTTTATTAAAAAATACATTTTTGAGAAGCTCCAAATTTGAGATTCTTAAAAAACTATATTTTAACTGTCAAAAAAGTTATACTTACTAAAAAATTGCTTTTTAATTTTACAGCAAAACACTTATTTTTCTTTTAAAAGCTTTTATTGTAGAAACAATACTTATTCACCTTCTAAAAGTTCAACCAAACAGGTACTAAAACTTTCTACTGTAATAGGAGGCAATATCCTAACTTGTCAAGTTAATAGTAATTACTTCTAGATTAAATGTGTAATTCGTATCTTAACATTTAATAAGAGGTATAAGTAAGTTATTATCGTGATTCTTGATATCACTTTGTACCATAATATTATTAAAATGATACTTATTGTACTTTAAATATGATATAAAATTGGTAAAAAATAGTAAAATTTTACTTAAACCTTTTATGATATAATTAAGCGTAAATTGCATCTTTAATTAAAATATAACGAAATCGCTTTTAAAATATAAAAATAACAAATTTGACTATGATGTTTACATTTAAATACAAATTAGACTTAATAATTCAAGGTGTTTAAATGAATCATTATATTTTAAAAATATTTAAATTGAACAATTTATGAAAAAAATCATATAATAACACTGTCAATCTTCGGTCACATGATATGAATATATTATTTTTTAATAAATTTTCATGAGCCCTACAATGTCACGTGTATCACTGTAACTTATGTGACTTTGGATAATAACCCATCTTTATACTTTCCTATATAGAAGACACCGGCACCAAGTTGTTCACTTTCCTGTATTTGTTAAACCATTGTAACTTATATGGGTTTGGATACTTTGCAGTAGGCCAATTGAACTTCTCTAAATGGTAATGTTAACTACATTAATACAAGTCTCTTCGGCCATCTCTACACTATATACTGTACTATGAATGTAACATCTATTACGAAGGATGCTCTCCCTTCACTGCTTTAACTCATTCTTTCTTACTATGAAAACTAATCGATCTCCTAGTAATAATCACCTTGCTTTCAATAGCATGCACAACTTCACTCTCACTAGAACCATCAAGTTGGCATAAATGTCTTCTCATTTAGTTCATTTCTATCTATAGTATCGGGTATTTTTTATTTTTATATTACCCAAATTTCGAACCACACTATCTTCTTCTTTATGATCCCTCCTAGGTTTATCTTCACATCAAACTTCTCTTTTAGGCCTAAGTCTATCCTCTCCAACCTTAAGAGATATATCAACTTCATCAACACTTAGATCATCATCAATGGAATAGTTGGATTGCCCCTAGTGGACCTCTTCTCTTTAAGAACTCAATATTTTTCCCACTTTATAATTATGCAAGTTGATAAGATTGCATCACTAACATGTCTTTCACCACATTATGCATTATGTTCAATTTCTCAAATTGTTGTTGAGCCTGAAAGAAGAAGATATATTACTTTTCTTCCTTCAACATCTTTAAAAGTCAAATTTAAAATTTGATAAAAGGTTAGTAAGACATTCCCTTGCATGTATACTCTCAAACATGATAAACTACTCGTATTTCACTCTTTACTCGACTTTTTTCAATACTAAACTCTTTGCTTCCTTAATGTTTTTTTAAGAAATTAAAAAGCTCAAATAAGAATTCAACCTTGCAAAGTTCAAAAAATTTAAGAACCATTGATCAAGAAGTGAAAATAACTTATAGATTAAGCAAGAAGGATAGTCAAATAAAATAAGGAAGGACTAACGAGATAAAATATATTTTGGAATGTTATTTTCTTTCTCTTCTTTTCTTTTCTTTACTTCGATAAATTGATATTAATAAAAATGATAAGGTTTTTAGAATAATTTTGATATAAAAAATAGAATTGAACAAAGAAAATCTCTAACACAGCAAGAAATATAGATAAATCATTTAAACAAAATAATGATACATTTTTTTTGTCTAAAAATTTAAAAATAAAAATATGATATGATAGAACAAAAGGGAGTTAAAAGGTACACAACTTTTTCTCCTTCTTTTTTGTCAAGAAATTCATTAAAATTTAAATGATATGAAAACGAAATATAATAATGTAACTAACAATTTTTAATTGATGGAAATAAATATTTTTATTTTTACAGTAAGTGATAAAACACTTAATTCTTAAAGTATACGCGTGTGTGTGTCTATATATATTGGTTGGACATTACTTAAACTAAGAAAGGAAATTAATTTTAGTGTTATAA
>JAOQMP010000208.1:509586-528941 GCA_027563575.1 Erythroxylum pedicellare
AGTTTAACAGGTATTATATTATTATAAAAATGATTAAAATTTGAATAAAATTTAAAATTTAAAATATAATTAAAAATATTATTTTTATATAAAAAAATTTGAAGCTTAATTAAAAAATAATATTATTAAATAAAAATTAATTGATATATTTTAGTTTATAAAATTTTATTAATTTATAAAAATGAAACAATTTTTAATAACAATAATTTATTAAAATAAATTAAATTTAAAAATAAAAATCGAATGAAAAGTCAAACATTTCAAAATTTGTGAAGTGACGCGTAATACAAATGGAAAAAAGAAAAATTTACACTTGTTTAAGATTTGATCATGGATTACACATGATCACCTACTAAGGTCCGTTCACACACTTTGAAAAGACCGACAAGACAAAAGAGAGGATGGAGCAAAGTTGAGTTCAGACTTGGAAAGCACATGTGGGTATTATCCAACTTTTGTTTATCGGGCTGGAGCACCTGTTTCATTGTGACTGCTGTACCTGTTGGAAATTCACCAACTTTCACCGTTATATAAAGCACGAGTCTTTAATATTATTTATTAAATTAACATATGATATGGTAATTCTGTTATTGGATCAGGAGCAAAGTAAGAAACTTGTTTCTGTTTCTTCTGAAAAATATACAAAACGTTATCCTATTAATGATGTTTTCATTTATACATATATAGTATCTGTAGGTATAGGTAGATACTGTCTGTGTCTTTTGCTTAGATTCTGGGTGGTACGAGATCTTCCCTCTGATTCATGGCGGCAACCCAATCACAATCAACGGATCGTATCGTTGGTACCTCAAAAACCCAACTTTAGCTCTTTTTTTTTTTCCTTTCCCTTTTGATGGGTATGTGTAAATATATTGACATCCATCTCCATGTCTTCAAGTTGTGATCTTGATTTAGATTTCAAAAGGCTATATTCTCCTCCCTTTAGCTTTTGTTGGGATGTTGAATTCTGGGTCTATGTTCTTCTTCTTTACCTTGTAAGTTGGAAATCGATTAGTCGGTGGCTTCATGGGTTGTGACTGATGATTTTTCGTTCATTTGATGGTACCTTTTGAATAAGGATGCAAATTTTAGTGCTTGATAGAATTTGGATATGGCGATAGAGTTTGATCTGGATTGCTGGGTGGTTGATAAGTGTCTTTTTTGTCAAGATCTGATTCGTCAATGTTGTTCGTTCCCCAGAATTATTTTAATTCTCAGTTTGTTTTATCCATATCAATGAAATGATGATAGAACTGGAATAGTAGTTTTCTGATCTCCATGACATGTCTGTATTGTTTGTAGAGATGGAAACAATGTTCTTGAATAACTCTGTTTCACGAGATAGGCTTGAATAGAGACAATTTTTTAGTGTGACTCATAATTTTCAAAGGTTAGATGAAGAACTTCAGAAATTTAGAATCATGTAAGGGTGACGACCTTTTACCCCCCTCCTATGATCTTGAATTTCCATTGTAATTGTTTTGTGAATCTAAAGTAACTATAAAGTTGTCATCAACAAAATGAGATGTAAATAAATAGTGAAGCAATGAAGTAGATATTAGTCACAACAGAGTACTGTAGCCTTGATATGGAAACGCTACTTGAGGAGACATAAAATTGCAAAATGCTTCTGAGATGAGCATGAGCTTCCCTAAACTATATTTGGCGTTAACTATGTTTACTAATTAGAAGGAAAGAGTATTTTTCTGCCTGAAGTTGAAGGATTTAAGGAAAAGTGAAGTGTTGACATAATTTGAGTGAAAAATTGGAGACAGCTTCCATTCAGACTTGAATTTCATGCTCTGCAGCTTGCTGCCTTTAATAAAGTTTGAGTTTATTCTGCCTGCCAAATCTTATAGAAGTTCAAAGGTTAGTGTTTGTTGGCTGAATTGAAAGTAGCTTGGAAGTTGATCCAACAGGGGTTCCCAGTTAGAATGTAAAAATAAAGCAGAAAGACATGCTTTAATTTTTAGATAGAGACAGTAACTTTTACATTGATAAAATGGAAATTGGGGTCATAATGCTATTACCTTCTAGGTTAACTAATCTAGTAATACTGGCCATCTGCTGCTACTTTGGCAGCTTCTGAAGCTTTAAGAAGCTAAGGAATATTTCCATGGAATTAATATCTGATCAGCAGGTCAATGCTTCCTCAAACTGATTAAATGTTTATTATATGTTTGAAATCTTTAGTTGATATCTAGTCAAGCACAATATTTGGCAGATTTTGGTTTATAGGATGATGCATATTGTTCTGCTTCATGATCAGTTGACTTTGTTCTGTCATTCATTCAATCTTGAATTGATAATTTGGCATATATAATTGAGATTATAAAGTAGACTAATAATTTTAACTTGAAAAATTTTTTGTTCACTCTTTTATCATCTGTGCTTAGGTTACATGTTTGGATTCGTGCACACATATTGATAGCGTCGAGTTTTTGTATCATCACTTTTAGCTTTGGGTTGGTCAAATATTTCTACCCCTTGTGTTATAAGACTCTTTAAGTCACTGAGCATACTGTTCACAGATGCAGAAGAGAAAGCTGCTGAACCAGATAACAAGAAGGAGCTGGTAGTTACGCTTAATGTTCAAAATTTTTGCAGTTTTGTTCATATAGATCAGTTACAAAAATGCTTTAGAAATGACATGGTTTGCTTTCTTATCAGCCTGTTTCAGCAAAAAATGAGACGTCAGTTTCCCCTATTTCCTCTCAGGAATCTGTCAATGTAGGTAATCTGAGGGACAATGCAGGTCAACCAGGATCATTTGGTTCACCTGGAGATTGTTCCATATACCCACCTAACCTTTATGCTCCTCAGGCTCATCCCTTCTACTATAGAGGTTACTCTTAAAACCCTTTGGTCTGTTTCTGAAGGAATGTGAAGCTTGCTGTATTCTATTATATTTCTTCTTGATTTGTTTATCTTTTATAGATTAAGTTAGTGTGATCTTCCTCATACATCTCAATAACCAGGTTATGGCAATGCCACCAATGAATGGGACGAATATCCTTCATATATGAATGCTGAGGGATTGGATATTGGATCACCCGTCAGTACTCTCTTTCTTTGTGTCCTTTAGTGCGTATGATTTGATTTGCTTTATTCTTCCCTAACGTCTGAATTATGCAGGGAATCTACAATGAAAACCCTTCTCTTGTATTCCATCCGGGATTTGCATATGGTACCCATATGCCTTTTGGACCGTATTCTCCGGTCACAGCACCTCTGCCGTCTGTAGGTGGCGATGCACAGTTATTCTCCCCTCAGCAATTTTCATTTTCTGGCCCACCGTACTACCAGCAGCTAGGTCCTCCTAGTATGCCATATATCAATTCACCATCACCAGTTTCACAACCAGAGATCAATACCTTAGCAAGTATTGACCAACAAAGTGATAGTGTAGTCTTTGAGCCAAGGCCTAGTTATCCTTCTCCAGTGGGATCTTTTGGTAGAGGCAGTTTTCCTGGAAACCTTGGTAGTATTGGTGTTCATGAATCAAGGCAGGGGTTTGATGGATTAACATCTGCAGGAATTTGGTCAGATTGGTCAAAGTCCTCTGATAGGCCCAGGCCTTTGACTCCCTTATCACCGGCAGTTTCCCCACAGCCAATTGGCCCATTTGGGTCAATTGGTCAGAATGTTGGAATGGTTGATTCTCTTTTCTATGCCGTTGGACATTCTTAGTGTTTACTTGTTTGCTATTCTACCCTGATGTTGATCAACTTCTTGGATTTTTAGTTCCTCTACTTTAGCTTTAGAGAGAAAAGAGTTATGATGACGTTACTTTCAGTGCTTTGTCTACTTAAGAACACATTTAACTTTGTTCCTTTCGGCACTGATTAATCTTCATAAATCTGCTGCATGTTTGTCAAAGACTTGGACTTTGAGATAATGAATTTTGCTTGCAATCATTGGCTGCAATTTTGTATCTCACTAGCAAGTGTGAACTTCCCTGCAGAGTAATCTCCAGTTTTTAAGCGTACATTAGACCATACCTCTAAGTTTTACTCCATGCTTATATTTTGTTGTAAGTTTTAGGCACCTAGGAGGTAATTGGAGGCTTACCCTGTGTAAGTGGGCACTTTGAGACAATATTGTTTTACTTGTAATGCTGTGTATTTTCTTGTCCATTGTTGTTGGCTGACAGCAGTGTCTACTTAGTAATAACCACTGGCGTCAATAGTTCTGTGATACCTACAATGAAGCAGGTATAAATTTAACATAATTGCTGACTTACTACTTTATAACAGGCTTCTCATCAACAACGATCATATCAAGGTCTTGGATCTGGTTCAAATACCTTTAGCGGAGGCTACTTATATGGATCTTTTAATCAGGGGTCCAACTATGGAGGCGCGTCATTTTCTGGTTTGGGAACAAACAGTCGCGGCTGGCTTTCTTCTGAAGGTAGCAAATGGTGGGGAAGGGGGAGTGTTACACTTTGTGGCTGCAATGGTAATCTTGATATCCTTAGTGAGCAAAACCGTGGACCAAGGGCCTCAAAGCCTAAGAATCAAAGTGCAAATGAGCTTGGCTCTTCTGATGAAAGTAGCAAAAATAGAATGATCACTGCCAACGTTCATGATGAATCATATAACCAACCAGATTTTGTTTCTGAATACCGTGATGCCAAGTTCTTCATCATTAAATCATACAGCGAGGACAACGTTCACAAGAGCATCAAATATGGTGTCTGGGCCAGCACACCAAATGGGAACCGAAAACTTGATACTGCCTATCATGAAGCTAAAGAAAAAAAGGAACCCTGCCCAGTTTTTCTCTTCTTCTCTGTAAGTTCCATTTTCACAAATTCCTAGAAGAAAGGTTACTAGGTGATGACTGTTGCAAGCTACAGTCTTGAATGAATATGATGACTGCTGCTACGTGGTGTGCTTTTAGTGAACCCTCAGTCATCTTTTAATAAACTGCTGTCTAGACGTGTACTAAAGGTTCAAGCTTTATTCTTGATTTGGTTACCTACAACTATCCTAGATTTTTCAAAGTACATAAGTTCAATATTGACACCCCCGGGTGATAGAAGAAGTTGTACTTGTTGGATTGTCTCTATATTTTTGTTCTTTTATTACTTTGTTTCTTAAATTTGTTCTCTAGCCTTCTTGAGAATCTTATTCTTCACTTTCTTATGCAGGTTAATGCCAGTGCTCAGTTCTGTGGAGTAGCTGAAATGGTTGGATCTGTTGACTTTGATAAGAGTGTGGATTTCTGGCAGCAAGATAAGTGGAGTGGACAGTTCCCTGTCAAGTGGCATATTATCAAAGATGTCCCTAATAGTCAGTTTCGTCACATTCTGCTTGAAAATAATGACAACAAACCTGTCACTAATAGTCGAGACACACAAGAGGTAGGAGTTTGATGGTTATTTGTAACACCCCATACTCGGTAATGGAATTGGAATACTGGATGTTACCATGTTTTTAAATACCTAAATTTCGAATTACAAAATTTTCCAATTAAATCTTATTAGTCTAACATATATTATTCACTTTATAAAATAAAATTTTGACAAATTTTCCTTTATATTTTCTTAAAACCTTCTGCAAGAAACTTAAATACACTTCTCATTCATTTTACTCTACCATCCATCTCTATATCAAACTTCTTTGCCAAAATTGCCCATTCTTCAATACATTTCAACTCGTCTAAATCAAATTTCTTACATAACTTTAATATATAATTCACAATGTTATTCTATAAGATCTTTCATTTCTTTAAGTGTACATGTCATAACCAATAATCTCTGACTCTGTCCTGATTGGTGATAAAATGTCTGTATTTGTGCTGGAGCCTGAGAATCTAAAACTTTTTGCTTCTTATTGGTTGAGAAGGATGAGCTAGATTGTCCCTGACTCTTCTTCTATTGTCCCCTACTTCTCCATTTTTGTTTATCAGTATTAACTTTTTCAATCCTCAAAGCTACTTTCACCATCACTCCATAATTCCTAATCTGCAATGTAACAAGGAGTTTCTTAATGTCATGGTGGAGACCTGCTTTAAATCTCTTACACTTATCTGCCCTGGTAGGAATTAATCTCTCAGCATACATACTACTCTTTCTCATATTCTGATACTGTTCTGTACTCCTATTTCAGATGAAGGAATGCATCCCTCATCTCATCCTTATAAGCCTCCCTTACATATTTATTTGTAAATTGGAACAAAAAGTACTCCAAAGTAAGATCCTGTGGTAGTACAAGCCATTTAATACACTCCACCATGACATCAAGAAACTCTTTGTTGCACTACAAATTAGGGATTATGGAGAGAGAGTGAAAGCAGCTTTGAGGATTGAAAAGGTTAATATTGATGAACATAAATGGAGAAATAGTGGACAACAAAAGAGGAGTCAGAGACAATTTAGTTTATCCTTCTCAGCCGGTAAGAAGCAAAAGGGTTCAGGGTCTCAGGCTCTAGCAAAAACACTACATTCTATTGCCAATCAAGACAGAGCAAGAGATCATTAGTTATGGCATGTACATTTGAAGAAATGAAGGATCTTGTAGAATTATATATTAAAGTTATGAATGAAATTTGATTTAGATGAGTTGAAATATATTGGAGGATGGGCAAATTATTTTGTCAAAGGAATTTGATGTGGAGATGGATGGTAGAGTAAAATGAATGAAAAGTGTATTCAAGTTTCTTGCAAGAGATTTTAAGAAAATATAGAAGAAACTTGTCAAAATATTTTTTATAAAGTGAATAATATTTGCTAGAATAATAAGGATTTAAATAGAAAATTTTGTAATTCGAAATTTTAGGTATTTGAGAATGTAGTAACACTTGGTGTTCCGATTCTATTATTGGGTATGGAATGTTACATTATTTCTTGGATTGTTTAAGGATTTTGAAATTATTGGTTTGAAGATGAAGCTTAGTACTTCTGTTCTTTATTTACCCTTGGCATGTTTTTTTCATGTAATGTTGAGCTACTCAAAACTTGAAATGCTAGAAATTAAGCAGTATTTTATTTTCATAGGGATATCTTTTTCTACTTTTTCTTGTAATGTAAAGCCTACAGGCAGAATTCCATCTTTCGATTCTCATCCTTGTGTTACCCTGTTGATGAACTTCAATATCTTTTGTCATTCTCTTGTTGTATATTTTAAGTCTGTTGTAGTTCTTGTTCTCGTCATCCTCTTATTATTCATTTTTCTATTTTCAATCACGTGTTGGAATTATTCTCTCATTAAATGATGCTAGCTACTTTTCCATGGAGTCATGTTTTAGAGAGATTCTCTTTATCTTTTGGGAAGTTGTCAGAAGTTATGCATGCTATTTGCTTGTTTCTTTGTTTTTAACAGATAGTTGGTCCACATGACCAATTTGCTTCTTATTTTCTGCTAAAAATCAACTGTAATGTTGTAGGTGAAACTTGAGCAGGGTGTTGAGATGTTGAACATATTCAAGATATATGAAACGGATATGTCCATTCTTGATGATTTTGACTTTTATGAAAACCGACAAAAAGTTATGCAAGAACGTAAGGCCAGGCAACATGCCAGTCTGGGGGCAGTAGGTGTAATCAGTGAAAATGAGCACACCAATGCCATTACCTTACCCAGTGATTTCGTGAAGCAGATGTCCAAGAGTTTTGCTCAAGTTGTCCGCTTAGATGAACCTGTAAAAGAAGGGAATGCTACTGACAGAGCTAGTAATGGCTCTGATGGCTCCATTGGTACCAGAGTTAAGATTGAAGATTGCTCCACTGTTGTTTCCTCAACTCAGACCAGCTAGCAAAATGACATTTTCACTAGATAAATGGGCTAGATGTGCTGTATGTGACAGAAACTTACTCAGATAGTTCTCTTTTATCTCTGAGAGGTAGATTCTGATGCCTCATAATTGATTGGAGTGCATCAGTATCTGGTATAAAGGTCTTTAGAAGTTTTACTGGGCTGATGTGCTTCATGTATGATATAGTAGCCATTTCTGAGTGCTGCCTTTTTACTTGCAATCTTTAGGTTTATTTTCTGTCTTTTCCTTTTTGTCCTCTTTGCTTTCTTTTGAGTGTGAGAAGTCATGGGGAGATACTGGCTGACATCCTCTGTAAAAGTACCCAACTTTTGAGGCAGTTTAATAAAGAGTACGGTAAAAGATGTCGATAACAAACCGTCCTTAGCCCCTATTATCAGATTCTCTTATTTATGATGCATATATGGATTATTTTCAGTTGCAGCACTGTGATCATTGTCTCCCCGACGTTCTCTGTGTGGTGAGGATACTCTTTTGTGCATCTCAGGAGCTTTTTTCTGTCTAGTATGACAGGTTTACACTCGTAAGCGATTTCTCAATCTCGGAGTTGTAGCAGGCCTACCAGTTACATTCTCCATTATTGGTTTAGCTTCAAAGCACCGAAGGGATGACTTGTTAAATCCAACATAAGGAAGTGCTTCTCACAGTTTGGAAAACTCCCATCCTTCATGCTGGAGGTAGGCCTTTGTAGAATCTACTATGCCAACTTACCTTTTATTGGAGCTCCAGTTGCAGAATTTACATGTCCAATCAATACCGTATTGGTGACTTTTCTTGTTCAACAATACATTATCACTTTTTTTTTCAAGTTGCGGATATTATTCTTTATGTAATTACTTCTGCTTCTTTTGCTTTTCATGCTGTGTTTTTCCTTATCGATGCTGAGATATCTATTCGCACTGCCATAGCCTTTATGTTCTCATATTCAGTCATTTTCCTGCTGTAAATTATTCAGAAGAGTGAATCTATAGTGTGTTCAAATGGGATTTTCTTGTAACATGCCTAAGAGTTCAAGAATCTTTTTGTTCACTTCCTCTACCATGCAGGATTGTCTCTGTTAGAATCAGTATTGTTAGCTTAGTTTCATTTGTTGACTCTTTCACTTATAAAATTTGCTGTTGAGAGGTGGTGACCGGGGATGAATTTGATGACAAGCAAGTGAAGTTGCCTGAGTTCCTTCTGGGACCTGTTGCATGATACTATGGAGTACCTGAGTTATGCAACTTTGATTCATAGTTTCCTCATTAGGTATTGTTACTTTAGTCTTCTTTTGCAGGTAAAAGAGAAGTAGGTATGAATCCCTTGAGCTGTCAAATTGATAAACTTCAGAAGCCATACCCATTTTGGTTTAATTTTCTCTGAACTGGATCTGATTTAATAAATGTTTTTGTAGTATATATTTAATAAAATCTTGGCCAAGAAACCAAAAAAAACCCTATGTTTAAAAAATCGAACCTATGATTTATTTTAATAACATTTGTAATTATAAATTAATCGGTTTATTAATTAATTAGTTGATTTTGATAAATTAAAATAAACTTATTAATTTTTATTTAACAAATTTTTTTCAATTAAATGTTAAATTAAAGATATTATCATTTAATCATATTTTAAATTTTTAATTTTATTTCATTTTTAATTAATTTTATGGGGTTTAATAATATCGACTTAATCTTTTAAATCTTAAATTCTTTATCTTACTAATTTAATTTTTAATCTGGTTTTTTAGACATTAAATAAAGTAAATTAAAAGTCTTCGATAAGATTATCTTTTTTGTGGTAGATATGTAAATTTTAATGCGCTCTACGTTATATTTATGCAAAAATATGATCAGTTTATGAGCGATGAACATACAAATTGCTGACCCCTTGATCACGAAGCAGCCTAAAACCATTATTCAATCTATATTCTTCTTGCCTCTTAAGCACTCCTTAAGTTGCCTCTTGTATTAGAAGTTAAGAGGCTTGAGTCTCTGAATGGAGTCCTTCGAACTCTTTAAGAACTCATCTAATAAATTATTTAATTCATCAAATAATTTATTTAAAAAGTAAAAGACATAAATTTTGGGTGAAGTTTAATAAATCTTTAAAAAAATCTTTGAACTCTTTTTAATTTTAAAATTTTCAAAATAACCATATCTCTTAAATTTCGTTTAAAAAATAATGACAAAATATATGCAATATAAATATCATTCATGAATTAATTAAATGTCGCTAATATAGTAACTCAACTCAACTCAACCCTTAAACTAGATCGAGACTAATTAAATTAATAATTTAAGATCATCGTAATAAATTATTAGTTTGATCACAATTTAATTAGTTCAGTTGGAATATCAAAACTACATCATTTAGTTTTCATAAGTAAAAGGAAGGGGCAGTTTCAAAAGCAGAAGGAAGTGGGCAATGTTTAAGGATTGGAGTATTAAAACTACATCATTTAGTTTTCTTTAATCTGTCACTTTAACTAAATTACGTATTTTTGTTAATCTCAATTAATTAATTTGACTTGTATTAAATGACGTCGTTTAGTCAGAGTTTTAAGAACACGTGATAAGTCACATCAGTAAACTTAACAGAGAAACTAATATCGGACTAAAATTGAAAAAAATTTAAAAAAAGTGCTTAATTGCCCTTTTTTAAAATTTTAGAGATTATGAAAATTTTCCAATGTTTTTTTAACTACATGAAATGTCTATATCTTTTAACTTATTTAAAATATATAATTAATTATGAATCAATAATTTATCAATATATATACATATTCAAAGCAATTTTTTTTGACAAAAAATATGTTATTAAAAAAAAGAAAATATAGCACATATATAATTTTTGTAAGGGAAAATTTGCAATCACTTGCTAAAGGATATATATATACAAATTTTCCCTTACAAAAATTATATATGTGCTATATTTTCTTTTTTTTAATAACATATTTTTTGTAGAAAAAATGCTTTGAAAAGGAAAGTTGTTAAATGTATTCCAGGTAAGTAACTGGCTGGACATCATATACATACATCTAATGTTCTAAAAATGTCCCTCTCACCGCCTTGTATTTATCTAACTAATAATTAAAATAATGGTGGATTAAGCCTAATTAAAGGACATAATGTCAAGGCGAGAAGATTCTGATCTTAAGCAGCTAGTGCAGAAGTTCTAATTCTACCAAAGGGTAGGTGTGTTTTTTTGGTTTCTAGTGATTTGTATACATTTTTTCCAAATCTTAGAATGCAAATTAAGTCAAGTTTGATATCTTTCCATTGTCTCTTTTTCCATATATATACAATTAGAGTTGACATTTTAATTATTCAATCTTGCGTTTCTTCTCCTTGATTGCGTGCATTGGTAGGCAGTCTAAACTACATGCCAAACTCCATTATATAAAACATGAAGTCTCATAAGTGATTTAAACGGTGAAGTTACCTCTAGAGTCTAAAAGTAGTCGGTTTGAATCACTATGAATGAAATTGTAATTCACTTCATAAAAACGAGTTTGTATATAAAGTCTCGTAGATGATTTAAATGGTCATGAAGTTACTTCTAGAGTGTCAAAGCTATCGATTTGAACTGCAGTGAATGAATATAATTTACTTTAGTCTTAAAGAAAATAATTAATTGAGACTAATTAGTGGTTATCTTCTTCTTAGGCAAATTGCATGCTAATCCCATTATGGCCTTTTGTTTAATAATACTTTATCTTGTCTCCTTCGTGCCCATGGCTTTCCTAACTTTAAAATATTTAGTTGCGTAGGACATGGCTGTGATGATTTTGCTCAAAGAAGAGCTCAACAACCCACTTTCACTTTTTCATATATTCTACAGTATCTATACATAGGAGAATAACTACATATTACTACTAAATCATGTGCCTGTCCTAACACATGGTTTTTTCAATTTAAACCAAATTTATCATTACTGTTAATCAAACTTAAGTATAAATAATAATTTATTTAGTATGAACTTTTTTTTTGACGAATAAAACCGTAAATACCGAAAGGCTCACACCTAAACCCAAGCCATCAGGCTTACCCCATACACCTGGATCCTACAAGCCTTTCACTATCAGGAGCATTACAAACAGATTTGTCTATCGATAAAATAGGGACCAAACAAGTAGGACAAGTTTTCCAGCAATGAAAGTTTGCATATAATAAGGCTACCTGAGCTAAGGAGTGAGCCGCCCTATTGGCAATCCTACGCATCCATTGGAAGGACAAGTGAAGGAAATGTCGCTTAAAAGCTAAACAATCAAGGGCCAACAATCCAATCTCTGAATGGTTAACAGACGAATTTGTAATAGCTTGAACAGCCAACAAACAATCTGATTCCACAACAACATCGTCGACTTGTTTGTCTTTCAGCCATGAAAGTGCTTCTCTAATCGACATGAGTTCGGCAATAATTGGGTCCAACAAAGATGAATAATGCTCGGAGAGAGCAGCTACAAAACTCCCTCTTTCATCTCGAAGAACAGTAGCGAATCCCGTTGCGTGTTGTTCGTTAAAGATAGCTGCATCAACATGCATTTCATAAAACCAGCCGAAGGTTGACGGCAACCTAAGGTATTAGGACGTAAATTGCTAGCTGAAGCACGAGCTCTCTCAAAGCTCCTCCGAGACTCCTACCAGTCTTGAATAAAATTGTCAGCAAAATTAACAATCATATAGGGAGAGACAATCTTACCTTGCCAGACTTTGAGATTGCGATGGTACTAAAGGTTCCACAAAATAGCTAACATACGGGTTACAGAAGATACAGATAAGTTAACCAGAATATTCCCGAGCAAAGTTTCAATCCTTTGGTTCGGAAGACTCAACTGCGCCATAGCCTAACTTTCTTTTGCTTTAGGACACTCCAAAAGAACGTGATTCAAATCTTCCTCATAACCACAAGCATCGCAATCTATACAGAGCGTGATTCCCTTACTCAATAGCCGCACTTTGCATGGAATGAACTTCCTCAGATAGCACCAAATAAAATCTTTAATCTTTGGAGGGATGGGCAAATTCCACAATCGGGTTCAAGGTTTCTCCCCAGAAAAATTGGCGATATCCGTAAACAAATTAAGGGCTAGTTTATATCCAGATTTAACAGAGTAGAGTCCATCTCGACTATGATGCCATATCAACTAGTCCGGAGGCTTAGCATACGCAATAGGGATTCTGGAGATCCGTCCAACATCATAAGGCATAAATAATCCTTTGATCAACTGTTCATCCCAACCAGAACCTGACTCGTTAAAGAGCTCCTTACTTTCATGTTACTTAAGCTTTGGATTGGAGGGGAGGTGACAAAGAAATTAGTAGCTTCATTAATCAAGGGATCTTTGAATACATCAATCGAAGGTCCATCTCCAAGTCTCCATCGAACACCATAAGTCAATATGTCCTTTGCAACATAAACACTCCTCCAAATAAAACTTGCATTTGCTCGATCCTTAGCCTCCAGAAAGTTACTAGAAGGAAAATATCTCACTCTAAAAATTCGACTTGGAAGTGAGTCGGGGTAAGCTATGAACCGCCAGACTTGTTTACAGAGCATAGCCAGATTGAAACAATGAAGGTCCCTAAAACCCATGCTCCTATATTTTTTTGGCACACAGAGACGTTCCCAACTCGCCCAATGTATATTCTTTCTGGTACTAGTACCCGAACCCACCAAAAGGAGTTCATCATTTTTTGTATTTCATCATAAGTTCCGCAAGGAAGAAGGAAGACGCTCATGCAATATGCAGGCAATGCTTAGGCGACTGTTTTAATGACGACTTCTTTACCCGGTCTAGATAACAATTTATTCTTCCAACTCATTATCCGCTTGCTAAGCTGATCTTTGATGAAAGCAAAGACCTATTTTTTTTGTCACCCAATTAAAGAAGGGAGACTTGAGTATTTCCTATGGTTAAGAGGAGTGTTTACTCCTAAAATAGCTTCCACCGCGTTCCTGTCAATTTGTGAAGTATTAGAACTGAACATGATGCTAGATTTCTGGTAATTAATCGCCTATCCCAAAGCCACTTCATAGATATCTAATATCCTCTTGATATTTTGGGCTTCCCTTGCATTTGCTCTGAAGAAAAGAAAGCTATCGTCTACGAAAAAAAGATGGGAGATGCTGGGACTGCCTGGACAAATCATAGCTCCATGAATATCCCCTTGCGACTCATTTCTCCGAAGTAATGCAGATAGACCTTCAGCACAAAGGATGAATAAGTATGGGGATAGCGGATCTCCCTGCCGTAGTCCACGCTTGAGGTTGATGGGGCCAATTTCAGTATCATTGAAAGCCACATAATAGTTGACTGTATTAACACACATCATGATGAGCTCCACCC
Organism: Erythroxylum pedicellare; assembly: GCA_027563575.1. Classification (NCBI taxonomy): domain Eukaryota; kingdom Viridiplantae; phylum Streptophyta; class Magnoliopsida; order Malpighiales; family Erythroxylaceae; genus Erythroxylum; species Erythroxylum pedicellare. Next base: position 523,697 of record JAOQMP010000208.1, read on the forward strand.
ATTTTCTGTCGAAACCCAACTTTAACAAGATGAATCGTAAATAGTTCTAATCGACCCGATCATACGCTTTACTAATGTCGATTTTGAGAGCTGCTTCGCCAACTTTGCCTTTACCCTTGTTCCTCATGTAATGAATAATTTCAAACACCACCATGATATTATCAGTAATGAGCTGTCCTGGGATAAAAGCCGACTACATGGGAGAAATTATTCTAGGAAGTAGAGTTTTCAGTCGATTCACTATAACTTTGGTCATGAGTTTGTACAAGACGTTACATAAAGCTATCGGACGAAAGTCTTTCATACAACTGGGGTTATCTTTTTTGGGTATCAAAACAATCACTGCATCATTATGATTGGTCGGAAACTCCTGCGTCTCTATCCAATTGTGGCAGCTGTTAAACACGTACGTTCCCACAATATGCCAGCATTTCTGAAAAAATGTCGGATTCAGTCCGTCCGACCCAGAAGCCTTATCCGGGTGCATGTCAAACATTGCTCTCCTGAATTCCTCCATCTGTAAAGGTGTCAACAAATACTCGTTGTCCTCTTGATTAACCACCGAAGCGATGGACTCAAATTGATGAAAATTTGAACTTCTCGATGCTGAAAACAGTTGAACGATGTAGTCAACAATAACTTTACTCATGCCCTCATTGTCTAAAACTAGCTGATCTTGATCATTAATGAATGCCGTGATATGATTCAATCTCTTCCGCTTGGATGCTTGCGCATGAAAATATTTGGAATTGGCCTCCCCATACTGCATCCAAAAGATCTTTGATCTTTGCTTCCAATAAATCTCCTCTTGGGCCATAAGTTTATTAAGTTCAATTATCTACCTCCCAAGTAAAACATGTTGATGCTGTCGACGCGCCATCTGCATTTGCCTCTTAAGAACTTGAATTTTTTCAGGGAAATTACTCCCCAGTTGCTTTTGCCACTCGAACAAACCTTTACCGCACTTCTGAAGTCTGGCCATAATGTTCGGATCACTATTATCAACCCAAAAAGCTGCTACAAATGACAGAAAACTATCTTTCGCAAGCCATTTATTCTCAAATTTAAACCATCTAATCCTCCTTGCAGGAAATTGACGCTCAGCCACCAACTTGACCGGATTATGATTCGAAATGGCACACACCAAATTATGTAATTTGTGGAAAGGGAAGATCGCCATCCATTTTGCGTTAACAAAAGCTCAATCTGAGTCTCTCTAGAGTAGGTGAGTTTATTTGTCTACCTCTTATCCAAGTATATCCGACCCAAGCAGAGGAATATCGATGAGATTACAGTCCGAAAGACATTGGCGAAAACCCTCCATAAGAAAGCTAGGATACTCTCCACCTCCTAGCTTGTCGTTAATAGACAAAAGATTATTAAAATCACCAAGACACACCCAAGGCATACTATGAAGATGTGAAAGAGAACGAAGGAGCTCCCAGTTAGCTCGGTTTCGATTCGATTCCGGGAATCCGTAAAAACCTATAAGTCTCCATTTAGAGATATTCGAATCATCAATGATGAGGTCAATATGATTATTAGAGAAACCAATGACAGAAGCAGAGATATCATGCATCCAAAAAATAGCAAGCCCACCACTTCGACCAACCCGATCAACACAAAAACAGAAATCGTACTTTAACAAAACTTTTATTTCATCAATCTTAACAGAGTTCGCAAGAGTTTCATTTAAAAAAGAATACGAGGCTTATTAAACCTAACTAGGTCCTTTAGTGCTCGAACTGTCTTGTGGTTACCTAGGCCACGACAGTTCCATGCTATATAATTCATGGCTCTCGGTAGGTCTACTGAGCAAGACCGGCCGATCCAACTTGGTACATGAGCTGAGGTAGATCTTATTCACTCGTATTCATTATCTCTTCGAAGCTGACTGCATTGTTACCTTGTCTAGGGTGTTTTTTATTATCCTCAATATCCATAATCATGGTTTCATTATCATTCTGCCCATTACTACTATTCGGGCCCTTATCAGTCGAGCTTCCACCAGCTGCAAAATAAACATGCCCCAATTAAAGACCAGAATATACAGTAGATCTCAGCGTAAACCTCTTAGGAAAGAAAGCAAAATTGTTGCCTATCCTTTAGGGATTTTGAGCTACAGATTGTCGGAATTTCGAAGCCTGATTTTGTGCCATAAAATCAGCTCCAAAATTCGATCCCGAATCACATTTCCATTGCACCTTTTTCCTTACGTTCCGGGCCCGCACCTCTGCCTGAATCTCCTTCGGTCATTCACGGCTGATCTCCTCTTCTGGTTGTTCCAGTATCTTAACGCAATTGGTTTCGCTATGTCCAATTAGACCACAAAGGTAACAGACTAGAGGCAAATGTTCGTAACTGAACGTTATTACTATAAGTTCAGCTCCCTGTTTTCGTATATGCTTCTTGCGTATGAGCGGTTCTTCCATATTGATGCGAATCCAGACTCGCATATAATTATTCCATGCATTACGTCTGTGAGCAATCGTACTCAAGGTAGGTACCCATCAAATTACCAATATTTCTTGCCAGCATCTTTGACGCAAACCTCAAAGGTAAGCTGTGAAATTGAACCCAGACATCCTTATGAATGAAATTAATATCCGTTGGATTCTCCCCTTTCTTCCATTGGTGAACTAGCAAAATACATTTATTGAACGACCACGGTCCTCCAGCTAGCATCTTCTTCAGATCAATATGATGATAAAAATGGATGATATACAGATTATTATCATCCATTGGTTTAATATACGCTCCCCTCATAGGTCGCCAGAGGCTTAACAACGTCCATTCCAAAGCCTCAGCATTAATCGCTCGTTCTCCAACCAATTTTCCAAGTAAACACAAATCATGATTGACCTCCTCGTTTTTTATGTCTCCCGTAGGTATCACAAACTCGACGTCTTCCTTCTCTCGGATGGATAGACTCTGAAAATCCTGATCCATGCTACCGAAACAGCGATAACAAGAAAACAAGTTAGAAACCTCTCACACAAAACTTACCATGCACAAAACGACAGGACCAAAACTTGCACTCTTAAGAGAGAGAAACGAGAGGCAAGACCCTCAATTCGTTTGTTTAAACGAGACTTTTTAGTATGAACTTAAAAGAAGATAATTATAATTTGAATTAGAAGATTAAAAGGCAAAGGGCATTGATTAGATGGAGGAAGTTAAATTTAAAAAAATTGTCAATTTAAATTAGGTTAATTACAAAAAAATCTTAATTTTTGCTCAATTTTTCATTTATAGCCCGAACTTGAAAAAGTGGCAATAAAATATTTACACTTTCAATTTTTTTCAATTATAGTCTGAACTTCAAAAAATTTAAAGTTTTTATTTTACAATTCTAGCCTGACGTTAGTATCTACATTAAGTTATTAATGAAATGACGTCGTTGGTAAAAATGGAATTCCTAAATCAGTTTACTCAGCTTCAATCCTTTGTTATCTATTTTTTCTCTCGAAACTTCCAGCCTTTTGTTTTTTGTTTGTTCTTCCGATGCTCCAAACTACTCTCATATTGTAACATGTTACACTAGTAAGCTCTTTATTTTCAGTTTATTCTCTTAATCTGTAAATCGAAAGGTGAGAATGTAAAGAGAACAAACTCAAAACGAAGAGAAAAACTAAAATTAAAGCGTGAGATTGTCGAAGCTACGTAATCTAATTTAGATCATTTTTAAATAACCACATCATTTTAATTATGTGATTAAACGATGTTTTGAAACACGTGCTAAACAACGACAACAAATTTAATAGAGATAATAACGTTAGGCTATAATTGAATTTTTTTGAAAATTTGAGCATTTTATTGTCACTTTTTAAGTTCAGGTTAAGATTGATAAAAATTAAAAGTTTGAGCATTTTATTACCACTTTTTAAGATCGGGCTATAATTGAAAAACTAAGCATAATTTGAGAATTTGTTTTAATTAACCCTTTAAATTATAGTGAACAAAGGTATAATTTACTTTAATCTTAAAGAAAATAATTATGCTAGAATTTGTAAATATATTTCACTATTATATATAATATGAAATGGTTACTATTTATCTCCATCTTAGGCAAACTACCATGCTAATCCCATTGTAGCCTTTTTTGTAATAACACTTATCTTGTCTCCTTCGTGACCATAGCTCTCCTAACTTTAAAATATTTACTTAAATAGGACATGAGTTTGATGATTTTTCTAAAAGAAAAGCTCAAAAACCTACATTTTACCTTTTTATATATACTAACAATAATAACAACAACAACAGTACATAGCGAAAGCCTCGTTGAGCGCAAGTTTTTAAAGTGTTCAGTAATAAGTAATCTTATTCTTATACAATAAAAAAGTCCAATAGTACTTATTTGAACATACTATAATATTTATATAAGAGATTAACTATCCTATGTATGTCCTAACACTACTGAAGATGGTGTTAACTCCTCCTAGAACTTGAATTTAAAAAATAAAATAAGAGAATAGCAAGATAATTTTCTAATTTATTTAATAAGTATTTAAAAGAAGATAATTATTATGGATTTGTTATGAGAAAAAAGTTGAAGTATAAAGAATTAGAAACTTGAATACTAATTTTTTATTGCATGGGAAAACTTAGAAGTTCCACCAAAAAAGAAATAGGAATGTTGAATTCGATGTTGGTATAAGATCAAAACCAAATTAGTTATTTATGGTCAATCCATTTGGACAAGCTTTTCAATAACTTGTAAGCTTTATCTTAGGTTATTGTATCGGTGCTCGAAAAGGACAAGTTGAACACAAGTCCTTCGTAGACCGAGTCCAAAAGGGTAGGCAACATATGAGTAATTGAAACATATATGCCCGTCAACTTTGTCGTGAAAGCGTAAAGTTAGGAAAAGCTAAGGCAGGTCAGGAAGAACTAACGATCCAAGCATGACTAGATATATTTATCCACTTTTCAAAGTCAATATATGTAGAAGATGAGTTACGCTTTATTTTTGGTAACCCACCAATTTATGTCAAGTTTATGAGTTTGATGGGGTAGACTGGTGTCTTCAAAAGCTAAGTGTTACAAAGTTGCCATGCATTCTAAGCTGATGTTTTATCAATATTTTAAAAATCGGATTAAATGTTAAACTAATAAAACAAGAAGTTTAAAGTTTAAAAGGTACAGTTGATATTAGATCATTATAAAACTAGTTAAAGATTGAATAAAATTAAAAAATTAAAAAAATAAAAACTAAATCAAAAAATTGACCGGTTTATTAACTGGT
>JAOQMP010000208.1:534549-556369 GCA_027563575.1 Erythroxylum pedicellare
ATTTTAAATATTTTATTTTACTAATTTAATTTTATTATGCTTTTTGAACCACCAAATTACAATTTAAAAATGCTTTTATTTATTTTTATCTCATTAGACTTAATTAGCTATATATTATGCAACGATTCTTTTTTTTTCCTTTGACAAGGAATAAAAGGTGGAGTTTGCAAAGGATGTCACTTTTTATGGCTAGAGTTGATAAAGACAGAAGAAAACAAACAAACATTCATTAGAAAATCGTAGCTACTACTTACTAGAGATTTGCTAGCTTGTGGAGGAGAGATTTCAATATTTTGTACGTTTGGATTATATACGAGCTACGTATATATGTTTAAAACATCTTCGTCGTTATTTGGATTATATATATATAACATATTTTGATCATACTATATGCTACAATTAATTAAAAATATAAAAGCAATACTTAATACACAATGCAAAATTAGAAGAAAAAAAAACATAACTCCAAAAGGGGTTTATTTCAAAAAAACATGTTTATATTTTTATTATCATATAATGAAGTGATGTATAATTATTAATTTTACATATTTTTCTTAAATGACTTGTCAATTAACTTATCATGACAGGAAATGCAAACAAAATTATTAGCAAAATGGGATGAACAAATTGTTTTTGGATCTTTCATTTGTTAATTGGTTTAACTTTTAAGTGGCTGGAAAAGGAGAAGAAACATGAAAATAACCAAAGGTTGAAGCTCCATATGAAATAGGAATCTGAAAATGTCTTGATCCTTTCATTGCAAGCACAAGTCAAGGAAACCTACGGAACATGCATCTAAATGAAGTGGACCCTAGCTAATTCCATCTAAAAGAGATTGTAGGGTAGAGGTGTAGGACAAATGTCCTTCTTTTGCTCTCAAGATTAATGAAAGAGTGGGATTTTCCTCAACTTCCATCTAGGTGAGACAACAGTAGGTCTTCCTATTCCTCAAGGTAGATATCAATCTGAATGCTGTTGATGTTGACTGCATTTGGTAAGTGAATTTAATTGTGTAACTTGGGGCAAGATATTTGGAATTGAATTTGTTTTTTTTGACAATTGGATGGTCACGCTAAATTCAATTTCACCAATTTTTGTGTTCGAGAGATAATTTGAGGTTCAATTCAACGGAGTCGAACAACAGATGAATCTTTTCGAATTTCGAATCAAATTGGGGCTATATCTCGATGTTCTTAGTGCTGGATGCGTTTGGTATGTGAATTTAATTGTGTATTTGGTGCATAAGCAGTAGTAACCAGACCGGATCGTTAGGACTGGACATTTAGACGGATAACTAAGAAATTAATAATCGGACCAAATCTACTTATACCATATTTTTAATATGAGCAGAGTGTAGAGTCTACTAACAAGAATTAAGCTTGGATCAACTATTGTCCAAATAACTAGAGTTATTTAGATAGTTGATCCTTATCACTTATTAACTCTTTAAAATTTTCATGTTTATTTAATATGAGAGGATACTCTAACAAAATTCGATTGGACCAAATTTCATGCTTGAGGAAGTAGTTTGAGGTTCGTCCAAAAGATTCGAATAACTTAATTGTTTATCTAAAATAACGTTATTTTAAGTAAATTTACAAAAAAATAAAATTATTTTATTTATATCTAAGGTTTATTTAATGAGCTTACACGGTCTAAACATGAAATTTAGTGATTGATTGATTTTAATTTATATAAATATACACAAAATTGGGAGAGCATACTCTCACCGTTACATTAAGTACTTGTCATTCATTATCCATTTTTCATTTTTTTTTAACATCCAAAAGATACTCCAAATGATTGTTTCAAGAAAATATGAAAATCATAATCAAACTTCATTGTTTCAATTGGTAATTATCCAAGTAGAGTGGCTGTTTTCGTTTTCTTGTGTCACTCTGTGCTCCTCTCTATCCATCTATATAGGAATAATTAGAGATCAATTCTCCTATTAATGGATGGATAGATTGATAAAGAGGGATACAAGGTGACGTTTAGAAACAAGAACATGTGAATTGATATCTAATTATTCCTATATGAGTTGCATCCGACAATGATTATTAGACAAATACAAAGCAATTCAAAATCACAAACATCATTTTCAATACCAATTTTTATAAAATTTATCTTATCGTATAAACTTTTCTTTTAAATTAATATTTCTGCTTCTAAAAAGACTTTGCCTTTCTGGGACCAAGACTACCTTTTCAATGTATTGTTTAGACTGGTATGAGTTCTTGGAAGTTCTCAGCCTCTTTCCTCCCAATTTCTAAGACATCTCAATCAAGCCAAAGCACTAGCTAGTGATATTATAATTATAGATGAAGATTTTTTTAATAAAAAAATTCAAATTCTTTTTACAATTAATTTGTAGAAGAAAGAAAATAATTAAAATAATCAAAATTAATTTTTATTAAAATATTTTCTCACAAATCAAGTTTATTTTAAGTTGTTTACAATATTGATATCTTTTTGAATTAACATCGAAATAATTAATTTTTTAAAATAATTTTATAATTCGATTCCTTAATTTTATTTATTTTTGGGTCTATAATTAACTCACTTACCATTATATTGCATTGTGAGTGCATCCAAAGCTTATATAAACGGTGGATGAGAATGCTATCTATATATAACTCAACATCATCACCTTGTCTCTTTGCATTCCCTTCTCAAACCTTTTTCTCTATTTCACCCCCTTCTTCCTCCATTTTCTTGTTGGAGCTCTTTTCTTCTTGGCTTCCTGTATTACCTAAATATCTGTCGAAAAGCTGAAACTCTTATTCACTATAGAATTTAGCCGTCTCTTACCTTAAAACTTGCATAATCTTCGTTATATAAAGTTAGCCTTAAAGAACTGTCAACCTCAAGAAGAGGTACGTACATATATAGCATAGCCATTCTTTTCATTTTTTGATGTTAAATCTTTCTGTCTCGCCATCTCGGATCAAACAACTCACTGACCATTACAGGTTTTGTAAGGAAGTGATCGTTATCAGGACTTGAAACATGTGGAGGCTTAAGATTGCAGAGGGTGGCAATGACCCATATCTGTATAGTACAAACAACTATGTGGGAAGGCAGACATGGGAGTTCGATCCCCAAGCTGGAACTCCTGAGGAACGAGCTGAGGTTGAAGAAGCTCGACAGAATTTTTACAAGAATCGGTATGAGGTGAAGCCTTGTGGTGACCTTCTATGGCGTTTCCAGGTATACTCATGACAGTATATGATTTAAGTTCTTTCATTCACACATTTATCGGGTTGGATCATCAGGGTAGGAATTCAATGATCACCAGTCACAAATTTTTTACAAGTAACGAAGTTCCATCAAGCAAGAAAGCTATAAGTATGGACAAAATTGAGAAAAGCTTTACAACATGAATAATTTGATTTTTGACTAACTATTCACAAGCCTTGCAAATTTAATATTAGTCTAAATATTCTACAAACCTTTGAAAATGTAAAATTTTATCTTATATTTTACCATTTTCATTCATTTAATAAAAAGTATTATATATATTTCTCAAATTTTTATTATTCTTTTGGGTATTCTTAATTCCTTTTCATTTTTTATAATAAACACATATTGTATAAATTATATAAAATTAAGTACGAATTACATGGATGTTAGATAATCAATTTCATAACATATAATTAGTTCATAACATATTAAGGAAACTAAGAAAAGTTGATGCAGGAAGAGTGTAATCTTCTTTTTCTACTCTAGGTAAGCTAAAACTTATTGTTTGCTTGGATATACAAGTACTATTACAAAAAGTGCTTAATTATATATTGGTTGAAAGAGACTTCTACTTATATCTAACCATGCACTTTCTCATTAAAATTCGGGAAAATAATATTTCACCTATTTTATTTTTATAAACTAATTGCCTGAGAAAAAAAATTAACATTTCATAATAAAAGGTTAATTTTTCTTTTTCTCTCTTTTTTTTTTCTCTACAATTGATTATTTGTTAGAAGTAAATTCTTATAAGAAACTAGATGGGACATGACATAAAGCATAAAAATACAAGAAGAGGGTAATTTTCTTTTTTCCTTTTGCTTTATTCCTAATATCTATGATTTTATTTATTAATAGTGTAATATTATAAGAAACTAGATGGGCCATGACATAAAGCATAAAAGTTGAAACTAGCTTTTCATTAGCACTGAAAGCATTATCTTTTAGCCATGGAGAATTTCCAAGTCTCGAAACTTTATAAGTATATTTTTTATTCAATAGAATCTATTAAATTATAAATTTATAATCGGAGTGGACCTCCCTTTCATAACGTACTAAAAATATCGAACCCCAACAGAGACTTAGATTATATGATGTTGAAGATTAACTAAAACTTCTCCAAAACCAAAAAAAAGGCCAAAACCCAGATGAGAAAAGCTGCCAAATGATTAATTACCATCTACCTTATCTTCATATGTTCATTACATATGACTTATTCCATAAAGAACGATGTAACTTAGCCGTAAAAAGCCAGTTTCGTGTCACATTAATCTTTGTTTCTCTTATGTTCTGCAATTGAATTTAGAAAAAATCAGGCAAGGCATTAGATAATACCATAAATGTGGAAATGGAAAGGTGAGAAACCATTTTCTCGATTTGAATTGTATGATAATGACAATGACGACGTCTGGAGAAAACTAGGAGACGGTGTTTTCTCTTTTGATGATGAAGAAAAGAACCAATAACAAATATTGAAAGGAAAGTGTGTGGCAATGGGACATATCCGTTAACTCTCTTTGTCTTTTACGAGAATGCGTGTTTGTCATTTCGGTGTAAGTATTGCATCAATTTGCTTGTTTCTGCTTTGAACCCTGCACAAGAAGCCAATTTCCTTTTCAAAACACCCCATTACTATCCCAATTCTCTTGATTTTTTGTTCATATCTAATATGCTTCCATAAGTTCCTAAAAAATCTTAAGTAAAACAAAACTACGTTTGTTAAGAATATTCATAATTTTATTAAATTTTTATTCAAAATATCTCATATGGATAATACTATTATAACTGAACTCCAAAGTTGCAAAATTTCTATATCAGAACCAATTATTTTGTTACATGTATGGATTCCATCACCTAAATTTATAGAAAAGAACTTACGAATTATGTTAAAATTTGTGAATTCTGAAAGAAAGTTTTCTTTTGAGTGTTTAATTATGAATAGAGGAAGAGAAATAAGACAAACTATGATTCAATATACACATTTTAATTGATTATTTTCACTTGTTAATATCAATCTTCTCTTGCTTTTTGACCCAAAAATTTACAGTTTCTAAGGGAGAAAAATTTCAAGCAGACAATACCACCAGTGAGAGTTGAGAATGGTGAAGAAATCACATATGAAAAGGCCACAGCTGCGTTGAGGAGAGCTGTCCACTTCTTCTCAGCTCTGCAAGCTAGTGATGGCCACTGGCCTGCTGAAAATGCTGGACCCTTGTTCTTCCTTCCTCCTTTGGTGAGACATTTTCTTTAACGGACCGATTAGATAGCCGGTAGTCGGTCGGTTTCGGTAATCGTTACTATCAAATACGAAAGATTTCATCTAAATGAGGTTATAATAATATAATTGTTTTGGATAAGATGATTACTGATGGTTTATAAAAAAATATTGATCCATGTAAATCTTACTACTAAATTTTATTTAATAAAAACACACAACTAGAATGTAACTATTCATGAGATCACAACTTGGTGAAAATGCAGGTCATGTGCATGTACATTACAGGACATCTTGACACTGTATTCCCTGCAGAGCATAGTAAGGAAATCCTTCGATACATCTACTATCATCAGGTGCTTAGTTCTGAAACTTTGTTCCTGGAAAACTGAAGATTGGTAAAATCAGTGTCCTACTAGTTAAGCCTTGTTTTGGTTTGCTAACCTAAGTTTCGAACATTTTTGGTGATGAAGAATGAAGATGGTGGTTGGGGACTTCATATTGAGGGTCATAGCACCATGTTCTGTACAGCTCTCAGCTACATTTGCATGCGAATTTTAGGTGAAGGACCTGATGGTGGTCAGGACAATGCTTGTGCAAGAGCAAGGAAGTGGATTCATGACCATGGTAGTGTCACACACATACCGTCATGGGGCAAAACTTGGCTTTCGGTAATTATTCTGATCTGATTTTAGTTTATCAGATTAGTGTTGATGTTTGATGGTAACACTCATAATCTGCATTTTCTTTTTTCTGCTGTTTTTGCAGATACTTGGTGTGTATGAGTGGTCTGGTAGCAATCCAATGCCTCCAGAATTTTGGATTCTTCCTTCATTCCTTCCTATGCATCCAGGTTAGCCTAGCTTTATATATCCTGAAATGAACATATATTGTCTCGTGTATATCAGATGTCTAGGGGTTGGCAATAGACCGGATAAGGTCCAGGCCTCATAAAACTCAGGTCTAATCTGAAGCTTGATGATCGAGTTTTGATCTAGATAAAAAAGCCTAAATCCCATCAGGTTTAAGATTTTTATTCACGTTTATAGTCTATAATGTTCTTGTTCATTTTCTGACTTGAATACAGCAAAAATGTGGTGCTACTGCCGGATGGTTTACATGCCAATGTCATATTTATACGGGAAACGTTTCGTTGGCCCCATCACACCTCTCATTCTGCAACTGAGAGAAGAGCTATTCACTGAACCATATAATCAGATTAATTGGAAGAGCACAAGACATCAATGTGCTCCAGTGAGTTGAATGTGATTGACTCACTCCAGTGTTCTTGGATAAAATTCTCTGCAGATGAACTAAAATCAACTCTTTTATAATTCCCATCACAGGAGGATATCTACTACCCACATCCATTGATTCAAGACCTGATCTGGGATACTCTCTATGTACTCACCGAGCCTCTTCTCACTCGTTGTCCCTTTAACAAGTTAGTAAGAAAGAAGGCACTTGAAGTGACAATGAAGCACATACACTATGAAGATGAGAATAGCAGATACATTACAATCGGATGTGTGGAGAAGGTAAATGTGTTTTTTGTGTAGATATAAGGATTATAGTGTTCTTCAATGATGTATAATTCCAGTTAAACCACTTGAATGTTCACAGGTTTTGTGTATGCTTGCTTGCTGGGTCGAAGATCCAAATGGAAGTTACTTCAAGAAACATCTTGCCAGAATTCCAGACTATCTGTGGGTTGCAGAAGATGGAATGAAAATGATGGTTTGAATTGCTCCTTCATGCCATTTTTAGTGACACTATAATTTCAAATTCGGGTTTCATGGCGTCACTTAGCCTTTCATTGTCTTGTTCGAACATCGTACTAGCTGAGGTTTCGGTCTGATACCATTTGTGCATCTGATATCATGTTTTTGCAGAGCTTTGGCAGCCAACAGTGGGATACTGGTTTTGCTATTCAGGCCTTGCTGGCTAGTAATCTGAATGATGAAATCACTGATGTGCTTAGGAGAGGACATGACTTCATAAAGAAATCTCAGGTTTCTCATTCATTTCCCTTCTCATCAACCATTGTTGTGATCTTCATTTCTACTTGAATATAGCTAACCTGATTGATCAAATTTTCTGCAGGTAAAGGACAATCCCTCCGGTGACTTCAAGAGCATGTATAGGCACATATCTAAAGGAGCCTGGACTTTTTCTGATCAAGATCATGGATGGCAAGTCTCTGATTGTACTGCAGAAGGACTTAAGGTATCAGATTGTGTTCAACCATATAACTAAACACCAAGCTTATGTTGTTGAACTATCTCATCATATGCTCATTCCTTTCTCAGTGTTGCCTGCTTTTCTCAAGAATGCCACCAGAAATTTTTGGTGAACACATGAAGCCGGAACGGTTGTTCGATACCGTCAATTGCATCCTTTCCCTACAGGTAACAATGAACTTACGAGCTTACATGTGTCTGAAATGCACAAAATACAGAAGGAACCCTTTCTAATCTTTTTTGTTCTTTTTTGAGCTTACCGCAGAGCAAAAATGGAGGTTTAGCAGCTTGGGAGCCAGCAGGAGCTCAAGATTGGTTGGAGGTATGAACTTAAGCACAATTATTTCTCTCTAAAGACTACTGATCTCCAAAATCTTTAAAACACTATTGTTTCTCTCTAAATACTGATTTCCAAAATCTTTGTTTCTTCAGCTGCTGAACCCAACAGAGTTCTTCGCTGACATTGTCATTGAGCATGAATATGTGGAGTGCACTTCCTCAGCAATCCATGCCTTAGTTATGTTCAAGAAGCTATATCCAGGGCACAGGAGGAAGGAGATTGAACATTTCATTCCCAAAGCAGTAGAGTATCTTGAAAGCATTCAAACTGCAGAGGGTGGATGGTACGTTCTCCAATTCCTGAAACGTGCTTGTTTATTCAACCATGAACTTCCTCAGCTTTCCTTTATCAGAAAATGGATTCATACCTGCAGGTATGGAAATTGGGGAGTTTGTTTCACCTATGGTACGTGGTTTGCTATTGGAGGACTAGCAGCTGCTGGCAAGTGTTACAATAACTGCGAAGCTATGCGCAAAGCTGTTAAGTTTCTTCTCAGGATACAAAAAGATAATGGAGGTTGGGGAGAAAGCTATCTTTCATGTCCTGAGAAGGTCGATCTCTCTATGAAAAAGGACAAAAACCTGTCAGTCATTCTTGAAAACCATATTGTACTAACTTTAATGGTTTTTAATTACAGAAATATGTACCTCTTGAAGGAAACAGATCAAATTTGGTTCACACTGCATGGGCTATGATGGGTCTGATTCAAGCAGGACAGGTCAGTATTCTTAACAATGGTGATCCTGATTTAGAGGAGAGATTAATCAGGGTTTGGTATGTGTTTAATATTCTTTTTTTTCTATCTTTCTAAACTGAAACAGATGGACAGAGACCCTACTCCTCTTCACCGTGCAGCGAAGCTGTTGATCAATTCACAGTTGGAAGATGGTGATTTCCCTCAGCAGGTAAAATGAGAACGATTCATTCTGAGAATCACTGAGTTTGAAGCAAGTAAAGTTCAGGTTTGACAATAGTCCGGGTCCGGAACAGGATAATTTTTTTACTAAGTTCCAAACCTGACTCAAAAAATTCGATCAGATTTCAGGGAAAAAAAATTGAGTTCAATAAGAGTTTGAACGAGCAGGTTCAAGATGACAATGAACTGACCTAAAAGTTTGATTTAGTTTGAGAATTATCGAGTTTGAATCAAGTAGATAAGTTAAGGTTTGGTAATGTCTGATCGACGTCTGATCTGTGTCTCAAAAAGTCCATGTCTGATGGGGTTTCAGGAAAGCAAATTTGAGTTCCAATCAGTTCTGGTCGAGTTCAACGTGAGTTTGGGTTAGCAGGTTCAGGATAAGCCCCTGGAACCTGACTAAAACTTCCTGTCAATCTTAGTTGAGTGACCTGAAGTTCGATGGGATTAAAAACTGTCCAAAATGACTTGTTTTACTCAACAAATATTGATTGAGACAACATCCATTTGGCTAAATTAGCTTGGATTAGATCTAACTGATCCCACAAACTCGAACTCCCTCGGGTTCGGACAAGCCCTTTTGGATAGAAAGCTCTTGTTTCCTGATTAATTGGAAGAACATATCATTAACAGAGTGACATGTTTGGTATCTTTGGCAGGAAATCACTGGTGTGTTCATGAAGAACTGTATGTTACACTACGCAGCATACAGAAACATCTACCCCTTGTGGGCTCTTGCTGAATATCGCAACCGTGTCCCATTGCCTTCCAAGGCCATTTAAGTTAAATAAATGTTCAATGATGGCTTAATATATCTGTTTGTTTCTTTGTTCATCAAAGTAAAAATTTGGTTTATTATGGAACAATGGTCTCTTTTCTTAATCCATTGTTATCACTATAATTTTAGATAATAATAATAAATTACGATAACAATTAATCTGAGCGCAATATAAAATATAGTTTATAATAAACAAAAATGATGAAAAAATTAAATTAGTTTTAACAAATTAATAGTAAAAATTATGAATAGATCAATTTTTTAGTTCGGTTTACTTTAATAACCTTTTTATTAATTAATTGATTAATTTTTATAAATTAACATGCTTTTATAAATTAAAATAAATCAATTATTTTTTATTTAATAGTCTTATTCATTAATTAAACTTTAAATTTTTCGATGAAATTACCTTCTTCAATTTTATTTCAAATTCTTTAATTTTATTTAATCTTTATCGTATACTAATTTTATGATAGATTAATATCAATTTAACTTTTAAATCTTCAAATCTTATCTTACCAATTTAATCTTTGGCCTGATTTTGAAAATATTAAAAATAATTGATGGACCGATTTATCTATAAAAACCTTACATTACTAACTCTTCAGTTTGGTTTGCTTTAATAATTCTTTTTATAAATTAATTGATTGATTTTTATAAAGAATTTTTATAAACTAAAATAAGTTAATTTTATTTGATAATTTTTAATTACTTTTCAATTTTTCAATAATTAACAATAATATTCTTATTTAATTTTATTTCAAACTTTTCAATTTTATTTTTTACCAATTAAAATTTTAATTTTTTATATTTTCGATTTAACTTTTTAAAAATAATTTTGAGTAATAATACACTAATGATTACTATTACAAGTTCAAAACAATATCTTGGCAAATGCGTATTCAAACCAAGATATCTAGGAACTTTTAGCTAGATAGTAGCGCTATTTCCATCACCATATTTTTTGTGAAGACAATTATTGTGCAAACTTTCTTACAAAGATTAGATCATCACAAGTGCCCATATGGTCTTATTAGTCGAACCCGCTCCTGGGCTTCGTTTGCATCTTGAAGGTGACTGTTAATCTATTGTCTCATCTATTGTCTTTCTAAGGACAGTTTTTCAGCATTACCCTCCTCGCCAAAAAAAAAAAAAAAACCGTATCCAAACCAATTGTTCATGACTTGGACACGGGCCCTGACCGTGTATCTCTCAGGCTAAGAACTCAGGTTATGCCTGAAACTTGCAGGCGTCACCTTTACCTGTGAAAACATAGGTCATGCCAGATTCATGTACTACAAGTTAAAGCTTCGTAGTGAGCTTTTCAGTTAGCAGTCGTGCTGGTTTCGAAACCAAGACGACAGGATTGATGATCTCCGAGGGACTAGCTGTCGGATACATTGAGGTCAAGTAAGATTGGGTCGGTTCAATCCGACTCAAGTGGGATCTGTTTTGCCTGAGTCGGGTTAAGCCTGCGTTTTTTGGTCCGGGTAAGGTCAGTTTCGTTATTTTGAGTTTGTTCGGGGCTATTTGTTGGAAGGATGGGGAAGACAAAGGATAAATTGGACTGGGCCTTTCCTCATGTTCATCGGGGGCCCAAGAGGGTTTATTCAAATTGGATCGACTCGGGTTATTCGGGTCGTGTTTGAGGTTTGGTCGATCTTAACTTCCCGATTTGAACGATTTTTCTACGAAAATTCAAGGCTTGTAAAGCCGATAGGATTGATTGGAAATGGCAGAGGTTTGTGGGAGGATGCTGAGCTATTCGTGTGCTGGCAGCAAAAGCTATTGTTCGTACGTTAACAGGAGAAAGGTATTTAGATGGGTCCGAAAGAGATGGAAAGCTAATGGTGTATATGACTTCGGTTTGAGTATGGAGGGTTGGCAAGGTAAGGTTTCTTAACAATGGTGATCCTGAAACAAATGGATAGAGACCCTACTCCTCTTCACCGTGCTGCGAGGCTGTTGATCAATTCTAAGTTGGAAGATGGTGACTTCCGTCAGCAGGTAAATGACAAGACAACGATGCATTCTCAAAATCATCTAGAAGAAAGAGGGATTTTCTAATTTTGAAAATTTTGAAATTCATTAGAAGTAGATTTTCTAATTCTATCAATTCTTAAAGCTTTAATTTCAAAATCACTTTCCTTTTAAAACCAAGAAGTCCTTGACCCCATCGTAGTTCTGATTCTCCCTGGTGACATCTTCCATGGCTTGATCATTTGGTGGTTGGTCTTCCTCCTGGCGAAGAGCAGAACCACAACCATCAATCTCTTCAAGTCTTTGAATGATTAAAGGCAGGACAGGATCAGGATCCATTGTTATGTTTATCAGAAAATTTGCAGAGTAAAGCTGAGAGGAACTATCCTACACAAAAGCTTAAAGATTTATGTCTGCAAATGATATGTAACCAATAATACATAGTTACTTTTCTTCTTCCATGTGTTTCTTGAATTATTGCAGCCAACTAACACTGAGACAATCATCAATCATGTCTATTAATTAAAGTATACTGCAGCCAATTAACACTGAGAAAATCATGTCTATTAATTACAGCCAATTAACACTGAGAAAATCATGTCTATTAATTACAGTAGATAAAGACTTTGCTTAAAATAATAAGCCACCACTTAAACATAGGGGACGAAAATACCTGTCCTCTGAGTCGCTTCTTCTTTTTCTTCCACCGGCTCCCACTTTTTGCCTTATGATCTGTTTTACCCGACAAAATCAAGAAAAGACTTGGAGCTTTGAATAATGGATGCAGATAATTTAAACACGTACGTGCCATAACGTCACAAAAGATGATGTAAACAAACGCATGATAATGAGACAATGGCAAATAATATTCGACAGTGGCGAAAAAAATATATCTAAGGCAACATTACAATGAGTTCAAGATATTTAACATAACTTATTTACATAACTAAGCTAAAGATGCCAACTATACTTCATGTCATTGGATAAGGTAGTTTGCAGATTTTTTGCTATTAAAGAAGATCAAATCTAATTAATTATGTTCTTTGCAACCCAATAGACTCCAATTTCTTTATGAGCAAATAATCGCGAGTTACGCTCCTTCCAAAGGTTGTAGATGGTATAAAGAAAGGCGACTTGATAGATGATAGCATTAGGATAACCCTTCTGGGAGTATCTAATAGCTCAAGCAAAATGTGGTCCCAAGAATAGGGAGAGACCGTTCCCGGTAACAACTGTAAGATCCTATTCCATACTAATTTTGAGTATAAGTATAAGAAAAAGAGGTGATCATAGTCTTCAACTTCCAATTTACACAAAGAGCAAGTAGCGTCGACATTGCCATGCAAACGACATTTAGTCTTGATTCTATTGAAGATAGCAAGCCACGATATGAAGGACGTTTTAGGAGAGATAGAATTATGTCATAAAAGAGAAGACCAAGGTACCTAAGTTAAGCCTCGAGTATATAGTAGATGACAAGACTTGTTGGTGAACTGCCCACTAGTTTCCAACTTCCACAGGATGGCATCATTCTGTAGCATATCGGGAATAGAAGGTAAAATGGGAGCCAGAGTATTGAAACCTCTGAAAGTACCCTACCATTGGCCATTACAAAGAAGGAAAGAGACCCTTAGATTCAAAGTAATTCTATTACTTAAATGCCGAATATGAGGATGCGAAATAAGTGGATTGTAGTCTACCCAGTTATCAAACCAAAACCAGGTTAGACTTCCATTATTGACCTGGTGCTTAATGCAAGGATAAATTGTTTCACACATATGCAGCATTTGGATCAGAATCCAAGAAAATTCTTTCTTAATGCCAACTTGCCAGAAGTTACCATTGTGGAAGTGGAACTTATAGAGCCATTTAACCCATAAGGCATTATGATCAGTATACAACCTCCAGAGCCTCTTACATATTAAGACTTTGTGAGTAGAGTCAATAGACTTAATACTCAAACCTACAAACACCTTAAGGGTTACCACCTCACTTCATTTAACTTTAGCATTTGTAGCTTTGTTGGAACTCCCAGACCAAAGAAAGGCTTTTAGGATTTTGTCTATGCCCTTTAGGACTCACTTGGGTAAAGCTATATGGGCTGCCCAATATAAATGTAATCTATTCAAGACATAAATAATCAGAGTAAGTCTAGCAGCAAAAGATAGGAACCTGTTTTGCCAAGCTTGCACCTTTTTTGTAATTTTTTCTAGCAAAGGTAGACACTATAACCGAGATGGTTTGGAAGAGGCGATGGGGACACTCAAATAATAGTATGTGCCAGGGTGAGAATTCAACACCACAGTCGGACAAATAAAGTCTAGATTACGCACATCAGCTGAGATATGCACACTTTTTTTTAAGTTAAGATGGAGCCTAGAGCAATCCGCAAATAACATCAAGGCATGTTTAATCATAGAAAGAGAGTGAGTGTCAGTGCTACTGAGAAGCAAGAGATCATCAGCATAGATAAGATGAGTAAGCTTGAGGGTTATTAAAGGACACTGTTTATGTGCATGGAGTGCTCATCTACTGTTCACGTGCATGGATACTGTTTACTATTGTTCAACACCATTGTTTATTATTATTATTGATAGTTTCGTTGTTACCGAGCCTCTAGCTTTAGTAGGTTGTTAGCTATTCTTGATAGTGGGTCTATCTTGCAACGTGCTCCAGGCTATCATTTCATTGAATAAAATATCCCAATTTTTCTGTGGCAGTACTTCATTCCTTTCTCTATGTGAGGTTTCTTTGAAGTATTGTTCTCTCTCCACATATTTTTTGTTGTTGTCACATTCTCTTAAAGTAAAAGTTGAGAGAGCTACTTGCCCTGTACTTACCTATTTCAACATTTGGTATCAGAGCCATCCAGGTTGTCTTATCAACACGATGAATGATCTTCAAGTAGTTGGAGGGATCAAGAAGCTTGATAACCAGAATTAAAATACATGG
Source organism: Erythroxylum pedicellare (assembly GCA_027563575.1). Classification (NCBI taxonomy): domain Eukaryota; kingdom Viridiplantae; phylum Streptophyta; class Magnoliopsida; order Malpighiales; family Erythroxylaceae; genus Erythroxylum; species Erythroxylum pedicellare. Next base: position 549,214 of record JAOQMP010000208.1, read on the forward strand.
GCAACATGTATGACGTCTTATATGCAGGCCCAATATTTTTGGGAGGTGTCAACGAAAGTGAAGTTACACAACCAGAGGCAGGGGATGGGAATGGAACTTTGTGAAAGTGGAGAATTAAGGCAGGGAAAGCAAAGTTTGTTCTCAAAATAACCATCGAAAAAGATGTGTTGGAGCACATTCGTGATGACAAAACACTAAAAGAAGCTTGGGACACACTTGCTGCACTTTTCTTAGAGAAGAATGATACAAAGCTACAACTTTTAGAGAACGAGTTGCTATCATCGTCGCAACGTGATATGATGATTGCCTAGTACTTTCACAAGGTGAAGTCGATATGTCGTGAAATTTCAGAATTGGATCTAATTAACAGCTCCAGTTGGTGAAACCAGGATGAAAAGAATAATTATCCATGAGATGTGAGTACAGAAGTTTTGTTGTTGCCGTACAGGGATGGCCAAACCAACCATCACTTGTTGAGTTTGAAAACTTGCTCGCTGGTCAAGAAGCAATGGCTAGAGTTTCATTGAAGAGTGAAGAAGAAGAGCTCTATACCAACAAAAGCAAAGGGAACTTCAAGAAAAACACTATTGGTGGATTTAAAAAGAATGATGACAAGGTAAAGAGTCATCAAGGAGATGGAAGTTCTAGATCAGGGGGAGCTTGAAAGAATCATAACAACAATAAGAGAATTGAAGGGAAGCGTTACAATTGTGGAAAGAAGGGCCATATTGCAAAAGATTGTTGGTCCAAGAAAAAGCCTGTGGAAGGTAATGCTGCTACTTCTAATACAAAAGAGAAAAGTGAAGATGATTGGGACGCTGAAGCATTTCTTGCAGTAGAAGAGGAGGAGTTACCACTCACAACAATAACATCTTAATTAGTTGACTATAAAAATGACTGGATCATCGATTCAGGTTGTGTAAATCATATGACAGGCGATAAGCAAAAATTACAAGACTTGTCAGAGTACAAGGGAAGTCGTGTTGTTGTGATAGCCGATAACTCAAGATTACTGATAGCTCATATTGGTAAGACAGTAATTTCTTCTCAATATGGTGCCAACCAAATGTCACTTCAACATGTTTACCTTGTTCTAGGTATGACAAAAAAATCTGCTTTCAGTATTAGAATTAACATCATCTGGCCATTTTGTTATGTTTGGTCAACCTGATGTAAAGGTGTATCATGAGCTCAAGAACTTAGAAGAGCCAGTAATGAAGGGACGAAGATTAGAGTTAGTCTATGTGTTGTCCACAGAGTCTACGTATGTTGATAAGACGAAAAGGAACGAGACGACAGATTTGTGGCATATGAGATTAAGTCACGTTAGCTATTCCAAGCTAAGTGTGATGATGAAAAAGTTGATGCTCAAGGGGCCTCCTCAACTTGAAGTAAAAACAGACACGATGTGTGCGGGGTGCCAATATGGTAAAGCACATCAATTGCCTTTTGAAGAGTCCAAGTTTAAAGCTGATAAACCATTAGAGTTAATACAATCTGATGTGTTTGGACCTGTCAAGCAATTATCAGTCGGTGCGATGAAGTATATGGTGACTTTTATTGATGACTTCTCCAGGTATATATGGGTTTTCTTTATGAAAGAAAAATATGATACATTATGAAAGTTTAAAGAATTTAAAGAAATAGTTAAAGGAGAAGTGAGCAAGAAAATCCTTTGTTTATGCACTGACAATGGAGGAGAATATAGCTTAGGTGAATTCTCTCAGTACCTAAGGGAATGCCGAATTCATCATCAATATACCTGTGCCAACATGCCATAACAAAATGGTGTTATAGAAAGAAAGAACAAGCATCTAGCAGAAATTTGTCGAAGTATGCTACATGCAAAGAGTATGCTAGGACGGTTTTGGGTAGAAGCAATGAGGACTGCAACATTTGTTATTAATAGACTACTTCAACAAAGGTTAAATTTCCTTTCACCCTTTGAGAAGTTATGGAATATGAAAGCTAATTGCTACTTTCGAGTATTTGGATGTATTTGCTATGTATTTGTACCTGATCACTTACATAGCAAGATGGAAAAGAAGCATGTTAGGTTTATTTTTGTAGGATACGACAGTCAGAGGAAAGGGTGGCGATGTTGTGATCCAATAACCGGGAAATGCTATACATCTTGGAATGTGGTATTTGATGAAGCTTCTTCTTGGTGGTCCTCAGATAGCGAAGTACCACCAGACTCAGATGTTTTTAAGGAGATGTTAGAATCTTATCAAATTAAGTTGAGTTTAGGTAAAGCTGAGGTTGCAGATGATGGTGGAGATGTTGAAGAAGGCATAACCCAGAGTCCTTGGCAAATAGGAGAGTACCAAAGGCCAAGTGAAGAAGATAGATCAAGTAGAGTATGTATACCAACTACACTAAGAAGATCAACGATAATTAGAAAACCAAATCCCAAGTGTGCCAATACTGCTATAGTAGAAGAATTAGATACAAAAAAACCAGAGACATTTAAGGAAGCATCTCAGAATTGAAAATGGATTAAAGCTATGGGGGAAGAAATAGTCGCACTAAACAGAAATCAGACTTAGGAGCTCGTTCTAAATCCAAAAGATATTAAGCCTATTTCCTGCAAATGGGTTTACAAAATAAAATGTCGAACAGGTGGAACGATTGAATGGTACAAGGCTCATTTGGTAGCACGAGGATTTTCTCAACAGTACGGACTAGACTATGATGAAACATTTAGTCCAGTTGCAAAGCTTACAACAATAAGGGTCCTACTTACACTTGTAGCCTGGAAAGATTGGAATCTATGGCAGATGGATGTGAAAAATGCATTTCTACATAGAAAGTTAGATAGGGAGATTTGCATGAATCAACCAATGGGTTTTTAGAGTCAAGATCATCCTGACTATGTGTGTAAGCTTCGAAAGGTGCTTTATACATTAAAGTAAGCACCAAGGGTGTAGTATGGTAAGATTGCCGAGGTCCTTGCTCATAGTGGTTATTTAGTGACATCTGTAGATTCTAGTTTATTTGTCAAAGCTAAAGAAAAGAAGCTAGCTATCGTGTTGGTGTATGTAGATGACTTGATTATAACAAGAGATTATTCTTGTTGGAATTAGGGAGCCCACTTTCATAGGAGATCTACATCATGGGCCTAGTGATGAAACATACTCGTGGGCTTTGATACCACACTTTAACCCAAAACCTTAAGGCATTAGGTTTATGGATCCTTTCCACTTATATGTCCTTCACTAGTTCCATCTCTTTCCAATTTGTTATTCCTACTCACACTTAACATCCTAACAAAGGTGTCATATTTGAAGTGATATCAGAACCTATTGTTGCATTCAGTTAACTTAGTGATAAACCAGGAGAACCTTTCCATAACCAGAGAGAAAAGATAAGACGATAGAGGGTCCCCCTGTTGAATACTCTTAGCTATCTAGATTGGTTTGGTTGGGATCCCATTGACAAGAATACTCAAAGAAGGAGTTTGGATACAAGCCATAATCCAATTAATGAACTGAGGCGGTAACTTAATAGCTTTAAGGCATAAGTGAATGAATTGCCAACTAACTGTATCAAAAGCCTTGAAGATGTAGACCTTAATTAAACAACTTTAGAGATGTTTGCTCGAGTTGTACTCTTTTAATAGCTCCTACAAGAGGAGGATGTCAATGTTCCTCCTTGGGATGAAAGCTCTTTATGCTGGATTGATGATGCTGGTGATGGTCACTTTTAGCCTCTCTGCTAAGATCTTAAAAATGATTTTATATATGGTATTACAACAGGAAATCGGTCTGAAATCAAACATATTTTGAGGGTGTTGCTTTTTAGGAACTAAGTAAATATATGTATGGTTTAAGTCCTTAAGCATCTTTCCAGATTCAAAGAATTCCAACACCATAGAAGAAACCAGCTCACCTATGATATCCCAAGTCCTTTAGAATATAAAGCAGTAAAACCGTCAGGACTAGGTTCTTTGGAGGATTTCATACTTAAAAGGACTTGTTTGACATCCTCACGAGTAACAGGCCGTATCAACTATTCCAAGATGCTAGGTTTAACCGAAGCCTCCATTAAAGTGATCATATGAAGACTTAGTAAGAAAGAGAAATCTTCACCCATCAATTATGCAAAACGTGTCCAACCGAACTCTTGCAATTGGGGTTGAGAAGAGTAAGTGTGGCCTCTATTATCCCTAAGGATTGATATTGTATTAGTATTCCGATGAGCCAGTAGGGAAGCATGAAAAAATTTAGAATTGGTATCCCCTTCCTTGAGCCAGTTTAACCTTGCCTTTTGGTGAAGAATGAAAATTTGAAGTTTTAGGGCTTCCATGTAATTGAGGAGGCAGTAGCTTTCTATAGTCTAGAGCAAAACGTTACGGGGATCGTGGTAGCAGGCGTCTTAAGCTATCAAGAGCCTCTCCCTTAAGTTAGTTGTATCCAGATACCGCCAAGATTGGAAACTTTTCAGTTCAACCTTCACCTTCTTCAATTTTTTCTTCAATTGAAAGGATATGTAACTAACCACATTAATTGACTAGCACCTATCCACCAATTCACTAAATCCTTCCATCTCACTGAGCCCATTAAAGAATTGAAATGGGGTAGTAGGTCTTAGGCTCTCTTCCAATCTTTGGTTCAACATGAAGGAGTCATCAGAGAGGAGATTGTCCCCAAAATACACATATAAGTGGGAGAAATGACCCAACCAAACCGAATTAACAAAAGCTCGATCCAGTTTTTTTCGAATGAAAAATTCCCCTATTGGTTATTCGACCGAGTTAGCTTCCGACCTGAAGCCTTCAAATCCACCAAATCCATCGCGGAAAGAAAATAGGAGAGTTCCTTTGTTAACCCAGTATTAAATAATCTCCCCCTTCAATTTTAGTTGAATAGAGAGAACAATTAAAGTCTCCGACAACCAACCAAGGTTTATCTATAATATGCTGCATCTGACTAAAGTCCGACCATAGTTTTTGTCGTTGAAACCCAAAATTAGAGACATAAATGATAGTAAGAAAAAACCTCTTATCTGAACCCCTTAAATGACAGTGAAGATGTATAAGTTGGTCAGAAGAGTCCAAAAGTTGAACTGCTAGAAGAACACAGTTATATAAACTGACTATCTGACCATTATAATGATAATAGTGGTTGGAGGTGATCTCCTAGTTAGCTCCCAAAAATTTTCCCCCGAATAAGGAGGAGGGGTCTTTTATTTTAGTTTCCAATATCCCTATCAACCATGGTTTGTGTTCCAGTACCATTTCCTAGACTAAAACTTTTTTTGCAGGATCATTTAACCCACGAATATTCTAGATAAGAACAGTCATGATTGGGGAGAGGAACCCCCATATTTTCTGTTTTTCTTACACTTTCTATCCGACCGTTGCTATGGAGGTTGCACATTGAAATCTCCAGGGATAGATAGGGAATTATCCTCCTCTGTCAATGAATTACATTCCAGCTCAAGAGAGGGATGAGGGCCTTCAACCGGAAATAAACCTGCTTCAAGTACCGAACAAGGAGCCAAAGGGACAGAGGTCATGCCACAAGTGTGTGGAGTAATAGGGGAGGCAATGGTCTGGGGTTCAACACATGAAATATGAGAAGGATCCGCTGGTGGTAATGCAATGCCTTGCAAATCAAACCTCCCATCATCGCCCACCACGTTACCAAGAACATCCACCATACTATCACAAACCTCCAAGTCAATTGTGGAGTCAAGAAGAGGGGTTGAATCCTCAATATCCCTAGTGATTGCTTTAGGAATCTCGGGCTTCTTCACCTGTGTAGCAAGGCTCTCCACAAGGTCAACACTGATCGCATGCAATTGGGGACTACATACAGGCTGGCCTCCTAACTCAACATCAGCCCCATCCTTACCATGTCGGGCACTAGTATCCGACACATATTTAACCTCAGAACTAAGATTAGAATGCCAACCAAATAACAACATACGACCAGTAGGAACCCATTAGCTAGTTTAAACATTGAGCTTCTAAGAGTAGCTGATGGGGATAACCATTTTTTCCACTCCATCTTTATCATCCAACTGAAGGATAGGGAGACTATTAGGCAATGTAGCTATTTTAGGCATTTCGATACACATTTTCACATGTCTAATACGCTCCATCGAAGCTGTCTGAGAGTTCGTACATATAGGGCGTCCAAGAACACTTGCTACATAGCTCAAACAAAAAATAGTCCAATACTCCAACGATAGGTTGTGGAACTGAACCCATACGGGAATAACATCTATGAGACTTCGGTCCAAGTCTAATCTCGGTCTCCATTGCTCAAGAAACAACGGTTGATCACCAAAATGCCATGGACTAAGCTCAATAATTTCAGACATATTAAAATTATCAGAAAATTTGAATAAGAAGGTACCATCCTCACGAAGCATGACTTTAAGAAGTCCTTTCTTGATCCTTCTCGCCTTTGCCCAGGCATTAACTGCCAGAAACTTTGACCGCTTCAATAACAATTTTTGATTTTTTTAACGATATATTTGGTTTGTTGAATTTTGATAAAGAAAGTACTTGCATGTATGTATATAAGTCTTAAATTGATGTAGTAACAATCTACACTCATCTTCTTACTTTAGTGAACCTAATAATAACCAACTATCTAATTCTTATTCTTATTTTTTTGTCTAATTTATTTTATAAATTCATTGTCTTATATTATATATTTCTTTTGATTAACTCTCAATATTTTTAATAACTCTAAAAGACAAAACCAAGTATTTGTCTCTAATGATTATATTTTAGTCATCATTATATTACTCATATTATGGTGTTCATTACATTCTTTTCTATAATATTATATATCTAATTATTATTTTATTGTATAACAGCTTTTTAACATATTTTTTTTCCAATATTCGAATATATATTAGATTAATAAACTTGTAGTTTGAACCATTGTATTGAATTCCGTATCGTACCGGCCGCTACGAGACAGTAAGTACCGTTTTGGCCCAAATTCGATACCATATTTAAATACCGGTCGGTACCGGCCCATTTCGGTTGTATCGGCCGATACCGGCCGATATTCAAAATACCTGTCAAATACCGGTTGGTACCGGAAATTTTAAAAAATTGGGGGACTTTTTTGCAAAATTTTCAAAAATTTTCAAAATTTTCCTCCCTCTCTCCTTCCCCATTTTTTTTTCAAAG
>JAOQMP010000208.1:580734-592794 GCA_027563575.1 Erythroxylum pedicellare
TCTGTTAATAAAATCTTCCCAACCTCTACCAAAACCTCCCCCCTGGAAGAGTCCAAGAAGCTGAGGAAATTGATGTTAAACTTCTTCAAGCCTGGGGCTTTGCATGGATATGTAGGAATGATGGACACCATTGCACAGAGGCATTTTGAGAGTAGCTGGGAAGGAAAACAAGAAATAACTATGTACCCAACTGCCAAAATGTTCACTTTTTGGGTTGCCTGCAAATTATTCCTGAGCATAGATGATCCAAAGGAGGTTACCAGGATAGCTGATCCTTTCCAGGTTTTAGCATCAGGAGTCTTCTCTATTCCTGTAAACTTGCCAGGGACGGCTTTCTATTGAGCCATCAAGGCCCCAAATTGGATGAGGAACGAACTGTTGTCAATCATAAAGCAAATGAAGGTCGATCTTGCTGAGAATAGAGCAACTGCGACACAAGATATATTGTCACACATGTTAGTAACATCAGATGAGGACGGACAGTTCATGACTGAGACTGATACAGCGGACAAGATTCTTGGTTTGTTAATTGGTGGCCATGATACTTCAAGTGCTGTCATTAGTTTCATCGTCAAGTATCTCGCCCATCTTCCTCACATCTATGTTGAAGCATTAATGGGTAATTTCTATGTTCAATCCTTAAATACCTTTGAGTTACAATATTGTGAATGGGATTTTCATTTTGGTCCAATCCAATCTAAAATCAATAAGTAAATTTGAATTGATCCAATTTATTTCCATTTAAACATAAAAAGACTGACTTAAAAATGTATATAAAAAAAAGAAATTCAATAGATTTTTAAAATGATGCCTGATAAGACTCGAGCCTTAGTTTGGCACTAAGAGTCTAATCAAAATTTTAACCTAACTTAAGCTTTTTAATACAATATTAGGTACACCTGCTTCATATACATGAGAAGTTGTGGTCCTAGTTTTGCCATGATTTCTATCAAGAAAAATTGATGTTTTAAAACTTTGAAAATAATAATTATCTTATTAAAGAAATATTTCAAAGAATATAAAAATTCTCACTATCCAACCACAAGGTAATGATGCATGGTCAATATTTCAATTTTCATTTACTAACTAACTAAAAACTTAGAAAAAGGGAAATAAAGAGAGAGGAATTGTATGAATTGTTATTAGTTCAGGTATTAACTTTGTTCTTTGGACCACAGAACAAATGGAAATTGCAAAATCGAAAAAACCAGGGGAGTTACTCAATTGGGACGACATCCAGAAAATGAAGTACTCTTGGAATGTTGCTTGTGAAGTTCTGAGGCTAAATCCACCTCTCCAGGGCACTTTCAGGGAGGCAACCACTGACTTTGTTTTCTCAGGTTTCAGTATTCCCAAGGGATGGAAGGTGAGTAAGCTTAAATTCGGTATTTAAATGATTTATAATAATTGTAATTCAGATCTTTATTATAATTATATCTAAATTTACAATCGCAATATTACAATTGTAATTTAGATCATTAACGTAATTATATTTAAATTAATCGTGATTGCATCACTTGTATTTATTTTAACTACCTACAAATATAGGATAACTATAATTTGTTATTTAAAACTTTATTTTAATTGTCTTCGTATACAATCATGTTAATATTTAGAATTTAAAGAAACACTTGAAAAAAATGATGATATATATTCTTAAGCTTTTTATATGAAGAGCCTGTTCTAATTTCTTTGGATTACTGCAGCTATATTGGAGTGCAAATTCCACACACAAGGATCCTGAGTGCTTTCCAGAACCTGAAAAGTTTGATCCTTCAAGGTTTGAAGGAGCTGGACCAGCACCTTACACATTTGTACCTTTTGGTGGAGGACCTAAGATGTGTCCTGGGAAGGAATATGCAAGAATTGAGATACTTGTGTTCATGCACAATGTTCTGAAAAGATTCAGATGGGAGAGTTTGATTTCTAACGAGAAGATAATTGTGGATCCAATCCCAATTCCTGAAAAGGGACTTCCTATCCGTCTCATTCCTCATCACAACTGCAACTGATTCAGTCCTAGCACCTGTAAAAATAAAGAACTGTTACTGTTGTGTTTCATCTATTTGATGCAATGTACCATCCAATCCTAAATGTGTTCTCATAACTATGTTAACATTATGTTTGACTTTCCCACTGGTTTTTTTTGGAAGATGGAATCAGCAATCGTTATTCTTCTAAGTGGTGGGTTCGATTTAACTAACACTTGGAAATTTTATCTTGTCTCTACTCTCGACTAGTCATTCCCAATTTAAACTTCTGACCTTTGGTTTAATCTTACTTCTTACGAGAGATTTTCCAATATTTAATTTATTTTATTATTTTGAGAACAGGAATTAATACATTTTAGGCTAACTGGAAATCCCCTCTTACATCCATCCAAGTTTTGTATATTCGCTGACTGAAGAGAAAAGTTGTAGTTATATTACCAAAAAAAAAAGGTTATAGTTATATAACAAAATTTTTACCAAAAAAGAATGTTTGAGTCTATTTATATTTTTCTTACATTATTCTTTTTTATGATTTGGTCATAATTAATCAATTAAGATAGAGTTTAAAAATTAAGTTAAGTCATGGTACCAATAATATTTGATTCATCTACGTGTGATGTTTATATTACATGTATTCTATAAGAAGGAAATTTTCTCAAAAAAGTTACATGAAAGAATTTTTAGAAATTAAAAATTATAAAGAACATTTTAAAAAGATATAAAATTTGTTTTTTAAAAATGACTAATTAAATTTTAATTTTTTAAAATTACTTAAATTAGAATGAAAAGTTGTATTTTTATCCTTTTATTTTAGTCCTTTAAGATAGTGATTATTCTTACTTGGAGTCAACATTAAAAAAAATGAAGATAGAGTACTCTAAATGTTAATAATAAGCATTTCATTGAAATATTTTAACGGTGACAATATCGACCAAAAGTTTTGAATGCACATGAATGTCAATATAGAGTTAATTACAGATTGTTTTTCTTGTTGCTTTTTAGTTTGCTTATATGCTTTATATCTTGCAGGCCTTGGAATCTAAAACAGAACTAAAGTGTATACGTACGGGAAAGACGACAGAAACAATAAAACAAAAACAACATTAAAATGGACATATCCTTTAATTGGCATATGTACCCAACAGAACATACTTAACAAACTAATAATCATCATAAGCAAAATCAAAGGTAGGCCTTGTATCTCTCCTCCACATTCATAGGAACTCTCTGAGCTGTAAACTTACGGATGAATAATCCTAATCACTTGATAGTTTTTACCAACTTCTCTTAAATTTTGATTGCTTTTATTGTCCACCCTCACTACATTTTCTATTCTTGGCACTGGATGTCCACCTCTGGCTATCCTGCCTCTTGCATCCCTTCTCCATTTCCCCTCCAAATGACAAAGAAACGCAAGAACAAAACAAAAGAAAATTCTTTCAACCGGTTCTTTGTGTTGACACTTCTGTTAATCGGTTGACACTTTTGATTTTTTTTTCTGAGACCTTTCATCTTTTTGGACACTAATGGGTGCGCACGTAGCTAGGCCTGCGCGCCCATCAACCTCTACATTAATCCTTGCTTTAGTTTTCGTGCTGCTATGGCTTATGGTTGTGTCATTTGCTGCATCGCCGTCTCAGCCGTCGCCAGCTGTCGATACCCTTTTGAAGTTCAAGAGTTCTCTGCGGAATAACATGCCCCTTGCCAGCTGGGATGCTTCCGTGGAGCCTTGTAATTGGAACATTGGAAATTGGATTGGCGTGCTTTGCCATAATAATACCATTTGGGGTTTGCAACTTGAGAACTTTGGATTGACAGGCACTATTGATGTTGATGCACTTGTTTCAATAGATACCATTCGATCATTAAGCTTTATGAACAATAAATTCGATGGTTCATTGCCTGAGTTCAGGAAACTTGGGAAATTGAAAGCCTTGTACTTGTCAAACAACAGGTTCCGAGGAGAAATACCTGAAAGTATTTTCCAGGATATGGGTTCTTTGAAGAGATTGTATTTGGCAAACAATGAGTTCACAGGAAATATCCCTACCTCGTTGACCACATTATCAAAACTTACAGTGTTAAAGCTTGAAGGCAATCAATTCACTGGTCAAATCCCTGATTTTAAACAAAAAGATCTCAAGACTCTAAATCTAGCCAGCAACGAATTGGAGGGACCTATCCCAGCAAGCTTAAGCAATTTGAACCCAAACTCATTCTCAGGTACGAGTGTAATTATGCATTGTATTGCTTCTGATTATGTAAAAACTGACATTTCCTGAAAAAACCCTTCTTGGTTCACTGATTTTGCAGGCAACAAGAACCTGTGTGGACTGCCTCTAAATCCATGTCCAACCCCTCCTAGTCCTACGGATGTCAAAAAGAGTAAGAGTCAGGCTTGGAAAATAGTATTGATCGTAGTGTTTATAGTGGTGGCTCTGGCGGGGCTTGCTTTAGCTTTGTTTCTGTTTCATAAGAAGAAGAAGCATGAAGCAGCATTGACACCTTCAACCTCAGTTGCAGTAGCGACGTACAATGCAGAGCAAGTACAACATCAGGCGCCGCCACGGCCGAGGCCGCAGCATAGCTCCAGCCGCACAAGGAGAGCGGATCATACGAAGTTGTCATTCCTGAGGGATGACATTGAAAAATTTGACTTGCAGGATATGCTTAGAGCGTCAGCAGAGGTTTTGGGGAGTGGAACATTTGGAGCTTCGTACAAGGCAGTGGTGTTAAGAGGACAAGCCGTGGTTGTGAAAAGGTATAGGCACATGAACAATGTTGGGAGAGAGGAGTTTCATGAGCACATGAGACGGTTAGGGAGATTGAGCCATCCAAACTTGTTACCTTTAATGGCGTATTACTATAGAAAGGAAGAGAAGCTTTTGGTCAGTGAGTTTGTGGAGCATGGAAGCTTGGCTAGTCACATTCATGGTAAGTTTCTTTTCCAGGGTACTAAATTTCAGGTACTGCGGGCAGAATTTTTAACTTTTGTCTTTATATGTTCATCAGGAAACCATTCCTCGGAAGAACAAGGGTTGGATTGGCAAACTCGATTGAAGATCATCAAAGGTGTAGCCAAAGGCATGGCTTATCTCTACAGTGAGCTTCCAATAATGGTCCCTCACGGTCACCTGAAATCATCCAACGTCCTCCTCGACAATTCCATGGAACCTCTCTTGACAGATTATGCTCTAAGGCCTGTGATCAACCCTGAACATGCACACTCGCTCATGATTGCATACAAGTCACCAGAGTACACACTTCGAGGCCAGACAACAATCAAGACCGATATATGGAGTTTTGGGATACTCATCCTGGAAATCCTGACAGGGAAATTCCCTGAAAACTACCTGTTACAAGGTTATGACAGGAATGCGAATTTAGCTGCTTGGGTTAACAAAATGGTGAAGGAAAAGCGAACAGGTGAAGTGTTCGACAAGGAAATGACAGGGACGAAGAACAGCAAGAGCGAGATGATAAACCTTTTGAAGATCGGATTGAGCTGCTGCGAAGAAGATGCAGACAGGAGATTGGACATCAAGGAAGTAGTCGAGAAGATTCAAGAATTGAAAGAAGGAAATCCTGAGGAGGATTACTATGGCAGCGAAGCAAATACGTTTAGTGTTAGAGGGAATGATGAGGATTTCTCATTCGCTTTGGACCGATAATGGAGGCTTTGTACGTTTCATCGACGATAGATTTCATGGAATTTCATGCAAAAGCTACGTACACTTTTGAGCTAAACAACACATACATATGATGATGAATGTTATAAGTCTTGTGTATGAAGTAAGCATGAAAACTAATGTAAAAAATTTGGAAAGGGATTAGCTTGTAGAAGTTAAAAATATTTCTGCATTGAGGAAAGGAAAAAAAAAAAAAAGAGAGGACTTTGATTCTCTTTATTTTCTCTAATTGCTTAATTACTCTTTTGGTTTCTTTCTTTAATTAAAATAATTAAGCATACAGAATAATGCCGGAGATGAAGATTTCTTCTTTGAAAAATGAATAATGAGTAATTTATAGATAAAACTAAATCAATATTATAATGAATTCTATGCTATCCTCCTTTTATAGTAAAAGAGAACTAATTACAAGCAGCAAAGCCAAAAGAATATACATACGCCATATTAGAGAGAGAGAAAAAAACATAAGACAAAAACTGCTGCATATTTTTAGTGTATATATATATAAATATGCTCTGATAAGGTTGATAACTTTGTCTGCAATTTGGTATTTTTCTACCTTCTTATTAATAAGATAAGGTGATAACTTTATCTGTAAGTTGATATTTCTCTACCTTCTTATTAATAAATCTGTGACCATTTCACTTTTGTTGGACGTGGAGCCAACGAGTTTAGTTGAATAGTATAACGAGTCTAAGGTTAAGGATACATTCCCCAACTTGGATAGGTATAACATTGCAAGCAAATAGAGTAGAGAGCTTGCAAATAGAGTAGAGAGCTTACTGCTTGACGTTTGTTTTTATTAGAGTCGCTAGCTTGTTGTAGTTGGTCCTTTTTTTTTAATTGACTTTTATTAAATAAACTATGCTAATTTACCACACAATCAATGTAATTGCAGTTTTAGATTAATACTATAATTTTCTATCATTTGATTTTTCAATTCATGATTAAAAGGAGAATTATTTTGAATGATAATGCACGATATCATTTTGTTATGGCTATTTACTGGCAGGTTATAATTAAATTACTTTTAAGGTTAGTAATAAGTCGGGAAAGGATTGAGTTCAATCTTAAGAAAAAAATTAACTTAAGTTTAATCGGGCTTAAATACTCTAATTTGAATTTGATCAAACTTGATTTAATTTATTCACTTAACACAAGACTCGATTAACTTATTATAATTAATCGAGATTAAAATTTTTTGTCAAATCTAAATCTCACTCAATCAAACAAAACTTAACCAATTGATTTTTAAATCAAACCTAAACTAAGTTATCATCCCTAATTATTTTCTTAAAGTTCAATGTTTATTTGCATATGATAACTCTCAACTTTTTATATAAGAGATCAGGCAATTTTATGCATAACCAAACACGTTAAGACCATCCTATTTTTAGCAAGTGTATAGCTTCATGAACCTACATTGACCGGTTCGCCATTGAAAATGGGAGAGAGATGGGTCTTGAGTCAAAAGTCTTTTGTTGGTAAAAAAACAGAATGCATCTGAGGCTTGTATTAGAACAACTAAAATTAAGAAGCTTGAAAGGTCTTCTTTTCATAACAGAAAAAATAAAATAAAATGAAAGACTTTTGAAAAGCAAATGTGAAAAAAAATTCTATCTCCCTGGAAAAGAAAAAAATTAGGGTGAGAGGTTCCTTAGGCCTCTCATGTTCTTCTTTGGATTCAACATCAGCCTTTCCAAGGTTTTGAATCCAAAAACAAGTTACACGCTTTTGAAGAACTAGTTTTCTCTTCTCCTTCTCCTCCTCCTCCTCCTTCTTCTTCTTCTTCTTCTTCTTCTTCTTTTCTTTGTAAAGTCTTTGTCTTTTCATATCTTGAAAAGGGTTTTGAAGCATAAATTACAATGTGGCCTCAAAAGGGTTATGGAGCAAAGAAAGGAGGTGGTAATGGATTGATTGCAGTAGCCATAGACAGGGACAAAGGAAGCCAACATGCTTTGAAATGGGCAATTGAGAGTTTCTTTAGCAAAGGCCAAACTGTTATTCTAATCCATGTTATCCATAAACCATCATCAATGGCTGCAAGTATCTCTCCTTCTCTTTCTATTCACAGTTCTTAAAAGAGATATATACGATAAATTCTTTAAGAAAATCATAAAAGAGAGAGAGTTTCTTTTTATCCTAATAAAAACACACTAATACACATCAAGAAAAAGAAAGCTAATGACTTATGTGCAAGGAAGGAACAAAAAAAAAAAAAAGAGTTGCTGAACTTAAGTTAGTTCCATGTAAGCTTCCAATTCATATCCTTCTGCTTTCCTCTTCCCTCTCCTCATCGCCATTCTTTGTTTTGAATGTGCAGCCACTCCAGAATATGGCTCGGCTTTGAAGCAACAACAGGACAAGCAAACCAAGGATCTCTTCCTTTCTTTCCGTTGCTATTGCACTCGTAAAGATGTAAGTTTCAGACCTCCTGATATTACATTACGAATATGTGTTTAAGGATTTGAATACCTTGAAATCACGTAGTTTTAAATTGCAGTCCGATTACGGTTGTTTTCCAGAAGGTTATCATTATTTGTCGTAATTATGGTCATATTTCCTGCAATTAAGTCGGTATTTTTTGTAATTGTCGTAATCATTTATTAAAAAATCGAATCAGTTGAACTACATCAACCGTAAAAACTTTGATTTATTAATTAATTAATTAATCAATTTTTGTAAATTATTCAATTTGTATAAATCAAAATAACTAATTAATTTTTATTTACTAATTTTCATTTTCAATCAAACTTTAAAATAATTACATACTCATTTAATTATATTCTAAATTTTTTAACTTTATTCAATCTTTAATAAATTTTATGATAATTTAATTCTTGTTAAATTTTTTATATTTTAAATTTTTTATTTTATTAGTTTAACTTTCAGCCCAATTTTTAAAATATTTATGGTAATCCCTTCCAACACAGTATGCAATTAAAGTCTTGATTGGAGATTTAATGAGTTAACTGTATTTGCCTTGTGTCAGGTAAATTGCTTTGAAGTCGCATTGGAAGATAACGATATTGTAAAAGCAATAACAGAGTATATTTCTTATGCTGTGATTGAAACTTTGGTGCTTGGTGCACCATCACGCCATGGATTTATGAGGTACTTAGCTTCCATTTTCTCAACCTCAATTGCAATTTTAACGAAAACCTAGCAAAAATTTTCCAAGAAAAGAAAATGTAACAAGCTCATGTGCTCAAAGGAATGCATCATTTATTAGGGGAATGAAAAATTAAAAAAAAATAGATAATAAATATTTAATTTTTATGATATTCTTTAATTCAAAGTATATTATACTAATCAAATGCAAGTAATTGCAGAAAATTCAGGGCTGATGTACCAACAAGTGTATCAAAAGGGGCACCTGATTTCTGCAATGTTTATGTCATCTCCAAAGGAAAAGTTTCTTATGCACGAAATGCTTCTCGTCCAGCCCCCTTTGCCTCTCCAATACTTGACAAACTACAAGGAGTGCAAGATAATCACGAGGATGATATTTCTGCAGCTACCCAACCCAGGAACAGTATGAGTATTAGAGGTTTGTTCATGTCAATTATTGCTTTTTTATATAGTGCATCCGATACTCCAACTCAATCTCCAAACTTATGATTACTTCTTTTTTGCAGATACTTCAACATGCAAGCCTCGTGTCTCGGTTGATGAACCAATAAAGTAAGTTACGAATGCTACTCTAATTAGAAAATCAGTAAGTAGAATTGCCTTATATCATGAAAGAGGAAAACAAAAGTAAAATGAGTTGTATATAAAGATAAATATCATAATTCATTAATTTGAATTGTTTAGTTTTAAGTATGATGTTTATAATTATATATGAACTGGCTTAAATCCAATTTAATTTCTTTTAAAGTCTCGTTAAAATCCATCATTAGTATATGGGTATTAAAATTAGGATGGTAAAATCCAATAAATAGAGATTTAAGGATGGAAAATAGCTCAGACATAGATAAGATTTTATTGTGACAAGAAAATATGTAAAATTTATATGTAGAGTTATAATATATCAAAAAGAGATGTAGGATGAAGTGAATTATATAAAAATATAAGATTCATAACTAGGTTTCACAATTATGAATAAAGTTGAAGTTAATAGATTAGACCTAAATTTTTAAGTTTTTGTTAAGATTAAGGCCAAAATGATATTATTTTGAGAAGTTAAAATCAAAATGTCATTGAATAAGATTGATTCATCTATTTATATGACTAGGTCGGCTTATTGTCATTCTTATTGATAGTTTTATATAATGTTATTGATTATATATAAATTTTTGGACTTCATTTATTTTTTTTTCAAAGTGGACCCTCTATTTAAAAATTAAGATTAAAATGATATTAGTCTTGATATCTTTTTAGGGTGACTAAGCAAGATCAGATCCTCAATCTCAACCAAGCTTCATGTTGGATTCGAGCTGCCTGTTATCTTCCCTGCTCATAAGCCATTATTTCATATAATGTTAATAATATATAAACTCTTTCGATTTGATCTAATTTTTTCTTATACCCCTTAAAAATTTTAACTATTTCCTTAAATATAATCTTTGATCTTAGAAAATTCAACTCTTTCCTTAAATATAATCTTTGATCTCTAATTACCAAAATAAAAAAATCTTTGATCTCTTCTCCAAATTTTGAACATTTTTTTGATTTTATCTTTCATGCATCTGACATTAACATAATTATGGAGAACAGGTCACCTTTTACAGGAGCAGGAAGGGGTCCGACCACAAGACCGCATATTGATTTCTCAGACTTATCGGAGACTGATATATCATTTGTCAGCTCCGGCCGGCCAAGTCTTGATTACGCATCTTCCGTCGACTTTGAGTTCATGGACATGGGACCACGGCTTTCAACGAGCTCAACATCTAGCTATGGATCACTTCGCTCTGGTCCAAAGTTTGCTGATATCAGTTCTCGTCATGAATTCTCATTTTCAAATGACAGTGGATACTCAAGTTCATCACATACCACTACTGTAAGAATACTGAAAATACAGTCAACAAAACCCTTCTTCTTCTTCTTCTTCTTCTTCTTCTTTTGACTTACATTCAGAGATTATAGCAGTTTGTGTATTCAACATATAGGATGAATTGGAATCTGAGATGAGGAGGTTAAAATTAGAGCTGAAGCAAACAATGGACATGTACAGCACAGCTTGCAGAGAAGCACTCACAGCCAAACAAAAGGTGATCAGAAATCAGGTTTGCTAAATTTTGAGTTGAAAGAAGCAGATTGTAATAGTGAAACTTGTACAGACAGTGGAGCTGCAGAAATGGAGAATGGAGGAAGAACGGAAACTAGAAAAGGCCAAGCTTTCAGAGGAAGCTGCACTATCCCTTGCAGAGAAAGAGAGAGCCAGGTGCAAGGCAGCCATGGAAGCAGCTGAAGCTGCAAAGAAGATAGCAGAACTGGAATCACATAGAAGACATGGGGTTGAAACCAAAGCCTTCAAAGATGCGAAAGAGACAGTGAAAGTAATGGACACTCTAGCAGATATAAGGTACAGAAAATACAGCATTGAAGAGATCGAAAAGGCAACTGAAAACTTCCATGCATCGAGGAAGATTGGTGAAGGAGGTTATGGTCCAGTTTTCAAGTGTCGTCTTGATCATACACCAGTTGCAGTTAAGGTTTTACGACCTGATGCAGCTCAAGGAAGGGAGCAGTTCGACCGAGAGGTGAAGAAAAACGTCTCATTATTAAAGTTCTATTTCAGAAACAGAAGCTTAACATTCCTGGTTTGTTTACATAATGCAGGTTGAGGTGCTTAGCTTGATAAGGCATCCAAACATGGTGCTTCTTTTAGGTGCATGCCCGGAATATGGAATCCTGGTATACGAATATATGGATAAAGGAAGCTTAGATGACTGTCTCTTCAGGAAAGGTAACAGACCTCCACTTCCATGGCAGCTCAGGTTCAGAATCGCTGCAGAGATAGCTACAGGTCTGCTCTTTCTGCAACAGACAAAGCCAGAGCCACTGGTCCACCGTGACCTGAAACCAGGAAACATTTTACTTGACAGAAACTACGTTAGCAAGATCAGTGACGTTGGCTTGGCAAGGCTGGTTCCTGCAGTTGCTGAGAATGTAACACAATTCCACATGACATCAACAGCTGGAACTTTCTGTTACATTGATCCTGAGTACCAACAAACTGGAATGCTTGGTGTGAAATCTGATGTATATTCCCTTGGAATCATCCTTCTGCAGATAGTAACAGGCAAGCCACCAATGGGTCTGAGCCATTATGTAGAAAGAGCTTGTGAAAATGGCACATTCGAAGAGATTCTGGACCCAACATTGCATGATTGCCCGGTTGAGGAAGCTCTGTGCTTGGCAAAATTGGGACT
>JAOQMP010000208.1:603866-615380 GCA_027563575.1 Erythroxylum pedicellare
AAATGAAAAAACATATAACAAAATCTTTTATATGGATTATAATATAAGTAAAATTAATATAAAAAATTAATATTAAAACATATAAAAAATAAAATAATATTATTTAAATCTCAAAATAAACGTAAAGATGAATTTATGAGTATTGTAAGAATTATGTGTAAAACGTAAGGACAAAAGAGATTAAAAATATGCTCATTAATTAATATAAAAAATCTACTTAAAAAATGATTTGAGAAGTTATTTTTTAGAAGTTATCAATTTGAACTTCCATACACTCGTTAAAAAAAACTCTTAAAAGTACTTTTATGATAATAAAAAGTACATATTGACTTTCGCTCATCCTAACAGGCATAATGAGGAAAATGTTTAAAGTTGCATCCTTACCTGGACTCAAACCTGTTCCTAGTTCCTGGGACCTTGTCAACAAAACTCCCCGACATTAAGCCCAAAAGACAATAAGACCATGTTGTCTGAAATTGTCCCTATTCCCGTTGCTTTACCGTTACTCGAGAAACAGTTTCCACCGGTTGCTTTTCTTCAACACAAGCAAAGAAATGAAAATGTTCAGTTTCTTTGCAGGAAAAGCATCAAGCTTTACGTCACATTACGCACAAACACACCCTCTGGTGCATAAGTTGCTCTCATTTGTAGATTTACGAACTGGGTTTCAATCACATAATTGGAAGCACCTTGAATTATTTCTTCATTCTTTTTCAACTCAGAGCAGGATTTGTAGAAATGTGAAGGTGGATGTGGATGGTTGAGAATTTGAGTCAACAATGGGATCTGTTGTGAGTAAAGCAGCAAATGGGATCGGAACTGTCATTGGAAATGCCTTTACAGCACCTTTTAAGACAATCCTGGGTGAATCGTGCGAGTAAGTAGAAAAAAGTACATGACTTCTTATGCTTATGATCTTTTTGTAAATATTTAAGTTATGAAATGAATATGCTTCCCTATATGATTATGCTATTAAAATTTTCAGTTAATGCATTGTTTCATGTTGTTAATTGAAAAGACAAGACTGGGGGTGAAGGTTTGCTCTTGTGCGTCTTGTTTTTACATGGTTGAACTAGGGTTGAACTGGACTTTGGATTTCAGGAAGCTAAGTAGGAATATAAAGCAAATTGGGTGCACAATCATAAATGTCTGTCTTGATTAAACTTAAATTTTAGGGAAAGGGTTTACATCAAAAAATAAAATCAGGGAAAGATTTGATCTTTAGATGGTTTCTGATGGGCCAATATAATTCATACCCTGGGATGCCAAATCTCTAACGATTAACTTAACCTTCTTGAAAATATGTAATTCGATCCAACTTCGGTTTTGTATTAACTTTTCTCTCTTTTATGGGCTTTAACGTGGTTGAACAAGGGTTGAACTGAACTTTGGATTTCAGGAAGCTGAAGTTGGAATGTAAAGCAAATTGGTGCACATTCATAAATGTCTGTCAAGATTAAGCTTAAATTTAGATAAAAGATTGCATCAAAAACAATATCAGGGAAAGATTTTATCTTTGGTTTTTGATGGACCAATATGGTTCCTGCCCTGGTTGTTTAAATCTCTAACATTAGCGGAAGCTTCTCCGAAAGATGTAATTTGAGCCAACTCCGATTTCATAATGCAGGGATGTCTGTTCAGGGCCATGGGACGTAGTTTGCTTCATTGAGCACTTGTGCATTGCGAATTTGATCAAGCTGTTGCTGATATTGGTTCTCTGCTACATAAGTAATTCTAACGTTAATGTTTTTGGAATTACCAATCCTATAAACTTTGCTCATGTTAGACTTTCATGTACAAAATATAACTTTCATTTCCATAGACGTTAGAATATGCAATTGAAATGTATAGTCTACAAGGCTTCTACAGTTTCCAATACAATCTAAAATTTGGTTCATGTGACGGATTCATATTGTTTCAGTTTCAAACTTTTATTTTAAGATCCATTGAACATGTCCAAATGATCTCCCATTTAAAAGTATACATGTTGATGGTATATTCAATTAAGTGTTCTGAATAGAGCAAGGGTAGAATATGAACCAACAATCTGCATCATCTTTGTTTACGGATTTTAATGGAACTCAATTCATTTTCATTAACTCTAGACTTCTCTCGTAACTGTGATTATATCCCTCTTTTGATACGTCATTTTTGGTTTTGAATAATAGTGGATGATTAGTTAGCTTATTCACTGCAATGTTTGCAGCATTACTGTTCTTCTACCTTCTGTTCAAGTTGGGGATTTGCCAATGCATTGGAAGAAGCCTTTGTAAGATGTGTTGGGCAGCTTGTCACACATACTTGCATTCATTGAACTACATCACTTGTTTTTTGTGGCACAAGCTGAAGAACACAAAGAGGGTACACCGGCACAGGTTCCGAGACATTGAAAGAGGGTATAATTCAAGTTCTGAAAGTGAAGTTTCTGGTTATGCTCGTCCATATGCTGGTACAAAGAGGAAGTCAATAAGGGAAGGAAGAAAGGCTTCTTTGTGGAGCTCTCGCTATCATTCTCGTAGGTACAGCCATAGCAATCACCACGGCAGTAAACATCACAACCGTCACCATGTCAGATTAAAGACTAGACAAGTCTCTTTTCATATTAAGGGCAGCTCGCAGAGACTTAGAAATTCAAAAAGGCTTCAGTTAGTTAAAGCAAGAAAACTCAGGAAAGGTCATGTGGCATTCAAAAGACGGAGACTTAGGTGATCATTAAGAAAAGATTTTTACAGGTCATTAAGACTCCATTCCAGGTTGATCAACAGACTCATAATATCAGATGAAACAAATAGATCATATATTTGGCACCAAATTATCTTTCAGTGCCTGTTCTACTCTAGCTAAATTCATCTGCTACATCCTAGTCCTATTCTTTTCCATAATGTTTCAAGTTAGATGTGACAAGGATTTATTGTATAGCATTGAGAGATGCATAATCAATTAGAGTTTAGATTTATCTCTCGTGTAAATGTTTAAGGATAATGCATCCATTTATTCAAATCTGATGTTAAGGTACTAAGGATTCCTCGTGATTATTTCTGTACTATACCTTGGTGGTCTTGAGGGTCAGAGCAGACTAAATCCGAACATGGTTATCGACGCAAGAACAAATGCTGTCTCTACTTTTTTTAAGGTAAGAAAGGAGAGAGAAAATGTCTCCAACTAGTGTTCAAGTACCAGGCGTTGTGGTGCTGAAGTAACCCATGTCATAACCTCGAGAAAAGGTCGAACGAACTTCAAAAATGATTACTTATATCTGAAACCGACACAGGTGAATAAGGATTGAATAGCTAGGGGGAGAGTTGCTCTTGCTAGTCATAATTGGAATTTGACAGACAATTCCAAGTACAGAAAAATCAGTGAACTTGAAAAACCTCGTAAGGAAGAGCATTAGATTACATTACATGAACATCTGTCAAATCAGTCGCTGACTTTTGTTCCTTCATTTTCAGAGAAAGAAAATGAACATTAAAACCTTTCCAGTTAACTTCCAATTTCCATGAAATAGCAAAATTAGCAGTAATCCTGAAAATGAAGAAGTCTTATCAGAGAAAGATTGAATCAGATTTTCTTCCCACCAATGTATAAATCCTGAAACTGAGCACCGCAACACATGTTTTGGGTACCAAAACACTTGTAAAACCAAAACAAGAAAAATATTTTCTTCATAAACGGTCGTAACAGTAGAAGGCTACAAGGGAGCATTTATTTTAATTTATATTACTTTCCTGATTTCCCTCTCCAGTTCATCTATTCAAAAGTTTTCCATTTTTAGAACCATTAATTTTCTTTATCAAGAGCAGAAAGCCATTTCAGTGTGATACCTTCTTCTGATTGATATTGTCTTAGCTTCTGTAAACGTATAAACACTTTCAGGATTTCGAGCCAGAAAACAAATTACCCTGAAAGGTTAGTACGAGTATATGATTATTCTGATGTTGGTGTTTTAGATATGGGCGTTTCTGTATTATTTTCTTACTGTTTACCCGTCAAGTTTGGTTTGTTATTCACTGTCTATCTTGCAGTTTGAGCGATGCATCCGAAAGAGAAGCCTATTGAGGACTACACCCTCAAGGAGACGTCGCCTGATATTAGCAGGGGAAAAGTTACGGGCAATGACAAGCTCACACTAGTTGAACAGCGCCAGTTTCTGTATGTCAGAATTGTGAGAGCTAAGGAGTTGCCTGTGAATGATGAAACAGGAACTTGTGACCCTTTTGTTGAATTGATGATTGGCAACGAAAAGGGGACTTCAAGGATCCTTGAGAAGACATCAAATCCTGAATGGAATCAAGTGTTTGCCTTTGCAAAAGATAGACTTCGTGGGAGGGTAGTAGATATCTTGATCAGAGACAAGGGATCTGCAAATGATGGAAGCATTGGCTGTGTGTCATTCGATTTAGGTGATATACCAAGCCGGTTTCCACCGGATAGTCCGCTGGCACCACAATGGTATAGACTAGAGGATCAACAGGGGGAAATTGTTCCAGGAGAGCTGATGTTGGCTGTTTGGATAGGTAATCAAGCAGATGATGCCTTTTCGATCGCCTGGCATTCTGAAGCAGCTGCTGTTAGTGGAGAAAATGTAACATATACTCGTTCCAAGGTATATCATTCACCTAGACTTTGGTATCTAAGAATTCATGTGATTGCAGCGCAGGATTTGGCACCAACAGATAAGAACAGGAAGCCTGAAGTTTTTGTCAAGGCCATTCTTGGGAACTTGGTTTCGAGGAGTAAAGTTTCCAATGTAAAGAATTTGAATCCTACTTGGAATGAGGAACTGATGTTTGTTGCAGCAGAACCATTCAATAATCCTCTAATCTTGAGTGTGGAGGACAAGTTGGGGGCTAACAAGGAGGAATGCTTGGGAAGGTGTGTGATTCATTTGCAGCAAGTGGATAAGAGGCTTCTTCCTTCATCTATGGCTGACAGATGGGTTAATCTTGAGAACAATGGAGGGAAGTTTGTTAGTAGACTTCATTTGAGAGTGTATTTAGATGGTGTATATCATGTTTTTGACGAGCCAACTTACTACTGCAGCTATCTCAGACCAACATCTCCCAAGTTATGGCCAGACAAGATTGGGATACTAGAGCTGGGAATCCTGAAAGCTGAAGGATTGCTGCCTATGAAATCCAAGGATGGTCGAGGAACGACCGATGCTTATTGTGTCGCCAAGTACGGAAATAAGTGGATCAGGACAACTACAATCATAGATAATCTTTCTCCAAAATGGAATGAGCAGTACTATTGGGATGTCTATGACCCATATACAGTTATTACGGTTGGAGTTTTTGACAATAGCCATTTGCAGGGAGGTGGTAAGAATGGAGGGTCAGGAGATCCTAGAATCGGAAAGGTAAGAATCCGGTTATCGACACTTGAAACTGATAGAATATATACACATTCCTATCCACTTATTGTGCTGCAACCTAATGGATTGAAGAAAACAGGAGAGCTTCATTTGGCAGTAAAGTTTAACTGTATTTCTTTGGTCAATTTGCTTCAAACATACGCACATCCTCTACTACCCAATATGCACTACATTAGCCCACTATCAGTATATCAGCTGGATAGTCTGAGGCACCAAGCTACTTATATCCTATCCTCAAGGCTCAGTCGTGCCGACCCACCATTAAGGAAGGAGGTTGTGGAATATATGCTCGATACTGGAGCGAACATGTGGAGTTTACGAAGAGGGAAGGCGAATTGCGAGAGAGTCATCTCATGTTTGACAGGTATGCTTGGAATTTGGAGATGGTTTGATCGGGTTCGAACCTGGAAAAGTCCATCAACTACAGTTTCTGTCTACTCATTATTCGTCCTGATGGTGATTATGCCGAGGCTGACACTACCTATATTCTTCTTCACCCTTTTCTTTGTTGGAGTTTGGTCATTTCCAAGGCGGCCTAGACACCCTCCTCACATGGATATCAAACTATCCAATGCTGAAATTACACATGCTGATGAGTTGGACGAAGAGTTTGATACATTTCCAACTTCCAAGCAAGGAGATGTCCTGAAGGCAAGGTATGATCGGTTAAGGAACATTGCAGGAAGGTTGATGATAATGATAGGAGACTTGGCAACCCAAATGGAGAGAGTTAGATCACTGTTAAGTTGGAGGGATCCAAGAGCCACCTTCATCTTTATGATTTGCTGTCTCACTGCCGGTTGTATCTTTTATATATCTCCATTTCAGTACATGGTTGTTCTTGCAGGGACTTATGCAATTAGGCCTCCAAGAATGCGTTCCAATCTTCCATCAATGCCACAAAACTTCCTCAGGAGGTTACCTGCAAAAACTGAGAGCTTGCTATAACAGTTAGTAGTACTCTACAACGAGTCCTGCTAGAACTTGAAATTTAAAAAGGTCTAATAATACATAATTTTATTTGTACAAGATAGACAGACTGTACTTTTTTTAGTTGTGCTCGTATTTTTTGAAATTATTATAATCGTTTTAAGCCTTGATATAGTGATTAAGGTCAGATTGATTGAAATTCTTCATTTTTGTCTCTTAAATCATGCTCAATTTTTTATCTTAGGAATGAAATTGTCACTTGGAAGAAGAAATTAGACCTTTTTTTTCCTATATTTACAATTTCTTCTTATAATAAATGTTAATAATATAAAAAACAAATAATTGTCGAGAAAACACTATTAAAACAGTCCTCAAGAACGATTTTGGATATAAACAAAGATCCAAACTAAGCATGCCAAAATTAAATAAGGAATTTGTAGCTAAGCCAAAAGGGTTTTATACAGTTCAAAATTTTTATTTTTGTATTAAAATAATATTAAATTTGGTAAAAAAAGAAATTTGTTAATTTTTATTATTTTTATAGAAAACAACTAAAAAATCATCTACTTTGATGTTATAAAGTAATCATAATATTGTAATTATTTTAAATCTTGTTATGTACTAACAACATAATTATAATAAATGATAATTAGTACTTCATTAACATTATTTCATCGCCGTTATGTTTAACAAATCAAAAAATAAGTAACGCTTGCACAATATATTCTCTCAAGACTCGATTCGTGCAGGCCTGACTTGATATTTTATGTTGACCTAAAATTTAATTCTATTGAGTTTGAACAATTCGAAGCTCGAGGATCAAAATTGAACAATTCAAGTTTTAATTAAATTAGAGTCCAAATAATATCGTTTTAACATAGGATTAGACGAGAAAGCTCAATCAAATTAGGGTTAAAATGATATCATCAGGATATAATTTATTAAAACAACATCATTTTAATAAGTTTTGTTAAAATAATGTTATTTTAATTAAACGTCACTTAGTGTTTAGTCAATTTGAATTTCTCATTGTCTTCGAGTAGAGTCGGGCCATATGACCATTACTAACAAGGAGATCATGCATGTTTCTCATGATCATATCTTCATTTGACAGATACACATAATAAAAATCACAATTAGTATACCAAATTGAGATAATTTTATAGACTATAAAAAGTTTTAAAAAATCTATAAATCATATGAAAATATCAAGGGAGTTTGATAATCCAAAATAAGTCATTTGACTCACAACATTATTGACCGAAAACAACCTTTAAATGACTTATTTATTGTATTTTTCTTAAATTTTAGGATATAAGTTGATCAACTCCTCTTCTAGGTTGATCTAACACCCCAAAACTCAATTTCGAAGAGATTTATGTCACAAATTAGCAATTTTTAGAGAAAAATAAAACAAGAGAACAAGAGAAGCATTTTTAGAGAAAGTAAAATCCTCAATATTTAAAAAATTAGATACGAACTTAACTAATAAGACAAGAGGTTTAAGATTTAAAAAATTCAACAAAGATTAGATTATTATAAAACTTACTAAAGATTGAATAAAATTAAACAATTTAAGATATGACTGAAAAAGATTGTATCTGACTGTTGAAAATTTTAAATCTTAATTAAAAAATATTGTTAAATAAAAATCAATTGATTAATTTTATGTTATAAGAACTTATTAATTAACAAAAATTAACCGATTAATTAATAAACAGTGAAGTGATTCATATTTCTCCATCGATTTTTAACACAGATCATCAATTTGATCTCAAATGATTAAGGTTTAACAATTGGGGATACAGGGTTCATATGAAAATATGTGTGTGGTTTTTTTATTTGCCTTCTGCTAACAACATAAAACTTGAAAATATAAGGGTGTTTGGTTACAGGAATAACAACAAAGAATAAAGAGAAACGCAAAGCAGAGGAGCATAAGTGGTGCACGTGAGAGGCACATGAGGCTTACTTGAGCTGAATTTTTTCTTTGACAATGAAGGCTGGAAATGTTCAACTGTAATGTATAGTCTATAAAATCATACATTAGCATTAGTCTTATACACACAGCATTGTCATTGTAACCCAAAATAATCTGAGAAATTTACAAAAAGAAATTAGGAGTCAGAGAGTTGCTAAAGTACTTACTTAGGAGTACTAGTGAGTTCACAGAGAACTCTTACAAGTGTTGAAAAACGCTCCGTCTCTTGTAACTTTTTCTTTTCGTTGAAAATAGTAAAACCACCTACATGAGATCCTTAGACTTAGATAGCAATTAAGCTATCGAACCAAGTAAAATTGTTGTGAGCTCCTTTCTTTTCTGAAAAACGTCATAATCCTGCAAAAGCCAACTCATCTTTCATCAGTCTCTTGGGAAAGAAGATAACATAAATAGAAGGCATATCTGAACATAAGTGGCATCAGAGCCAATCCTCAGTATTCTAGGTAATTCTTTGGCTATTCAAGTAAGCAAGGTTCATCGAGAGAGTATAAGAACAATCATACAAGTAAGCCTTAACCTTTGTGTCCTATTTCTAATCTACTCTTACAATCAAGAAGTCGGTAACAATCTTTTTCTTGTCATCTTTTAACTACGTAACAAAATGATTGGAAAAGAAATGGATATTTTTACTAGTAAAGAAGATTTTACAATCTGGAAACTTCAAATGCAAACTTTACTTGAATCCTATGACTGTTATGGTGCAACTGAAGAACATTATAATGTAGAAACAAATCTTGTTATGCTTCATTTATCACTTATTATGATAAGGAAAGTGCAGAATTGCAATACTGCAAAGAAACTATGGATGAAACTTGATGAATTGTATGCTAAAAGGTGTCTACCTAGCAAGATGACACTTTTACATGATCTAGCCAATTATAAAATGAACACTACTGTAACCTTTGATGACAATTTGAATTATTTCTTTAAATTTGTGCAAGACTTAGAAGCCACAAGTGAAAATATATCTAAAGAACACCAAGTCGTGGTTATTATAAAGGCCTTACCATCAAATTTCAATGCCTTCAAGAAAGTGATTAAGCATGCTAGTGGAGAATCACTCACTATTAAGAGAGGGTGTTGGATTCACTAATAGAAGAAATTGTGGACAATAATTCATTTAAGAAGGAACCAGAAGTTATGTTCATTGATAATAAACAAGACAAGAAGCCTCAAAAAAAGAATAACAAAAAAGGAAATTGATAGAATGGGAATGGCAGGGATAAGCAGATTAAAGAAAGTGAAGAAAAGAAGAAAAAGGCTAAAGGCAAGAAGTGTTACTACTGTGATAAGGAGGGGCATTTTGCTAGAGACTACAGGAAGAAGAAAATGGACAAGGCTACACAAAGTGGAGATGCTGGGAATGTGGAGATACCTGAAGAATCTAGTAGTGATGAACTGCTAGTTGTTACTGAAGAGAGTGAAGATCTCAGTAGAGAATGGATCTTTAACTTCGGGTATCCTGTCCATGTCACTCCTCACAGAGACTGGTTTACCACTTTTGAACCAGTTAATTCCAAAATAAAGATGGCAGATTCTGGATAGCAAAAGATTGAAGGTATTGGGAATGTTTCCATCAACATGTTTTATAGGAAGAGAAGAACCTTAACCAATGTCAGATTTGTGCCAAAAGTGAGGAGAAATCTCATCTCTGAAAGTATGTTTGATAAACAAGGCTTTTAGATAAGATCTAAAGATGGACTTAGAAAAATTCTAAAGAATGGAAGAGTGATCATAAGGGGAGTTGAAAGAGGAGGGCTCTACTATGTGATAGGCACCAATGAAGTGAATCTAACTACTGGAAATGGAGAGCTAGATTCAACTAAGTTATGGCACTCTAGATTGGGACATACAAGGAACAAGAGCTTGATGCACCTTTCTTGATTCACGGAAAAGACATAAGGAAGATGGAATTCTATAAATCTTGTGTGCTAGGAAAGCAGCACAAAACCAGTTTTCAGAAAGGAGTTAAGAGAGCTAAAGAGATTATGTAGTATGCCCACAACAATCTCTGAGGCCAATATAAGTGCCCACTACAGGAGGAAATAAATACTTTATGTCCATAATAGATGACAAGTCTAGGAAATGATGGGCCTATCTTATAAAAAGGAAAGATGAGCACTGGAAATATTCATTAAGTGACATACACTCATGGAGAATCAGACAGGGAAGAAGTTAGAATGCCTAAGGACTGATAATGGCCTTGAATATGGCAATAAAGAATTCGAAGATTACTACAGCAAGAAAGGTATTCAGAGGCACAAGACTGTTAGAGCAACATCTCATAGCTAAGAGGCTCAATAGGACACTCCTAGAATAAACAGGATACATGTTGTTGTCTTCAAAGTGCTCACAATCACTATGGGGTGAAGCTATCAAGAATGTTGCCTACCTAGTAAACGGATTGCCTACATCAGCCAATGATTACAACACACCTCAGGAAATCTAGAATGAGAAGAAGCCTAGCTGGGCTAACTTAAGAACCTTCAGCTATACTGCTTATGCACAACAAAAGGCAGGGAAATTGGAACCTAGAGCAGCTGGAGGAGTGTTCTTAGGCTATCCAGAAGGAGTTAAAGGCTACAAAACTCTACTACTTCAACAGGAAGGTTTTGAAACTCTTATTAGTAGAGATGTAATATTTAAGGAACACGAATTTCCTTTGTTGTGCATGAAACTTGCAGATACTAACCTACAAAAGGAAATTCAAGAGCAACTAGGATCATCAAGCACTTAATGTGCCACCAGCAACTGAAACAGAAGAAGATGACACACAATATCATGATAAAGAGCCCGTACAAGGCTCTACCCACCATGAACAAGAAATTGAGGTAGCAAAAGGTGAAAGTGAGGATGGAACTTCTCAGCCAACTAACACTAGTAATTCTCTACTTGATTAT
Organism: Erythroxylum pedicellare; assembly: GCA_027563575.1. Classification (NCBI taxonomy): domain Eukaryota; kingdom Viridiplantae; phylum Streptophyta; class Magnoliopsida; order Malpighiales; family Erythroxylaceae; genus Erythroxylum; species Erythroxylum pedicellare. Next base: position 615,076 of record JAOQMP010000208.1, read on the forward strand.
CAACTCACCAAAGATAGACAACTAAGACAAAGGACACCTAATAGGAGGTATTATGATTCTAACTTAGTGGAATGTGATTGTTTTATTGTGGAATCTATTAATTGTAGGGCACCAGAAGCCTAAGAAGAAGCTATGAGCAGAAAGGATGCTTAACAGTGGAAATTAGCTAGCAAGAATGAATATTCTTCTTTAATGAAAAATACGACTTGGGTGCTAGTGCCTAAGCCATCCGAGTATGACCGCATATTTCCACGGTCAGTGCTACGGCCCCGATCTGGTATCCAAACGGTGCCGATCTTGGGGGC
>JAOQMP010000208.1:658161-674976 GCA_027563575.1 Erythroxylum pedicellare
TTCTTTCAATCATATTTTAAAATATTAATTTTATTTAATCTTTAATTAATTTTATAACAATTCAACTTCTGACCTTTTCGTTTTAAAACATATCTTCAGTCATTTCAACCACCACCTCTTTTGAGGGAAAATTTCTTTTTTTTTATACGCTTGCTATGATAAGAAAGCATTATTGCCAAAGCAATCTACTTTATAGAAGAGAGTATGGAGCTGCAGATATCTAAAATCATCTGCAACAGTACATGTGAAATCATCATACATTTCCATACAGATAAACCAAAACACAACAATCTAATCATAAATACATGCACAACATAAGAAGATCATCTTCAAGTTTCAATGTCAGGTTTGGAAAAGAGACAATATTAGACCTTTTTTCCTATAATTTTGGTTCATTATCATACAGGAGTTCTCAGTAACTTGCATGGCAACCCATATTTCCACATCAGTCTCGCGTCTGCGAAGACTCAAGAGCAGCACACTCCAGCCACCTTCTTGAAGGGTGACTTCACATTCTAAGGATGAATGTCTACAGTAGAGAACATCTCCAATATCAAATGATACAACAAATCTAATCATCAGCAAAGTGAATCTTCTGATAAATTCTTAAATATGGCAGTAAGTCATTTTCGATCGAAACATGAAGTTTGAGGGTTATATGGAAAAGTATACAGATCACAGATGTTTCATAAACATGTACTCATGCAATTCAGGACAAGATCACCTGGTATCTGAACCCATGCAATTCAATATTTGAGAAGTAAAAGAAGGTAGGGTCAATCATTCAGGTATATCATTGCAGATCGCAATGGCTTTACTCCTGCAATTCGGGGAGACGCACCAACTAGCAAAACATGAGTTTCTATCTCTTGGTGTATAATTTTATGGCTTATGTTCATAACCATGAGTAGAAACTACAATCATTTACAGGCCTTGGATATACAATATTCTACCACACCAGCAAAATTGCTATGGATGAACACACAATAGCGACATGATAATCTAGAGAAAAAATCATCAAGATCATTTGTGTACTTCCATGAATCGGAGGCCACAGCAGCCACACACCTGCATGATAAGAGGTCAGGGACTATACTGGGCGAACAAAAAATGAACTCACATGGGCATACGCAGCGACTCTAATTAGTTCGTACTTCAAAATTTGCATCCCTCTGTAATACGAGAACTCTCAAGAGTCTTTCCTCTTACCAAGCTCCCAAAGAATATCAAGTTCTGTTTGTCCTTGAACTCACATCAGTCTCAGATTGATTTCTCTTTTTCTATTCTGGCCCTGCTACCTCTGATCTTGAATCAAGTTTTTAGATGACTTATCAGATTGGCCTGACGGAAACAAAATGAAATATAAGCTGAATAGAAATTTTTAAAAGAAGCTAAAACAATTGAATTTACAATCAAGAAGAAATTATCTGACACCAAATGACATGCAAATAATCAAAAAGAGAAAATATCAACGAGAAATTGAAAAACAGAAGGCATCCTATGAAGAGTTTTTGATATCAAACTTTTCACTTTTCTGGTAAACTGCAGCATAAATTTGGCTGTGACAATGAGCCGCAGTACAATGAGCAACGAATCTACAAGATATAAATCACAAACAATTTAAATTTGGCGAGCAAAAAGAAAAGATATTGGTTGTGCAGATTTAGGGGAGCTCAAAGTACACGCATACATTAAGTGAAGAGAGAGACGATATAATGGGACCATCAATTTTTTTTAATTTTGCAGTTCAATAAGAGATCTTAAAGTCACAGTAAGGAACTCTGAAGACCGACCAGAGTCGGCATGCAAACAAGTTAAAACATCATTATCAAAATTAGGAATATAATGCCCAAAAGGGTTACACCATTGCTGGATTCTGAAGCCACAATTATTGAGTGCATAAAAGTCCCGTAATTATAAAGACAAAAACATATATGACAATATACCTTTTCTTATCTTAGGTGGTCTCATAGATCCATTTGCTACTGAAGCAGGGGAAACAGCCCTTTTAGGAGGCACAGATTTCAACGATGGTTCTGGTTTTTTAGAAGAAATTAGAGATGAGAAAAGAATGGCGTCAACTGCTTGACGCTGTTGCTTCCTTTTTGTAATCAGATCTTTAGTAGTACTGTGATTTAGAGCTCTATCATGTTTCACTTCCCCAACCTGTTGATTGCTACCAGACGAAGACACTGAAACTTCTGTATTCCTCTGGGATAGATCACGCTCCAGATGTTTCTTAGGTTGTTTCAACACATCCATTTCCAACTTCTTATTGCCAACACTTCTTTCTTGTTTACAATGGTGTGGATTATCTTTCAGGTTTTTGAATTTATCTTTTCTGCCACCCATATAAGAACTCCCAGAAATTAGTTTTTTCTCAACTCTATCTTTACCTTTGTTTTCATCATATGGAACTTGTTCTGAAGTTGTGGAGTCTACATTCTTTGACAGTCTTTTTTCACAATTGGTATCGGCAGAGTGAACATCTTTTTTATCTTGATCAGTTCGAGCATCTCCATGTCTTTTTTTTCGGTAATGGACATCATCAGCCTTCCTCACAAAATCACGAACACCACTAGAAACTTTCCCTTTAGATTGATCCTCTGAACTGATTCTTTTCTTTTGCAAGGCATCCTTCCCCTTCCACTCATTTTGTTTTTCCATTTTCTTGGTATCTCTAAAATGCTCAGAACCCTTTGCCTTCCCACAATGACTATCAGCATTTTCTGAAGAATTTTTATCACCAATAGGTGACTTAAAGGACTTGTATGGCCTTTTAACTGAAATTATCAAATTTCTCTCTTTAGCATCCTTCACCAGAGCTGCCCAGTTATGGTTTGACTGTAAGGTTCTTGAATTACCCAATATCCAAAGGGATAACTTAGCTCTTGTCAGAGCAACATTCATTCGTCTTACATCGGCAACAAAACCGATGCTGCCAAAGTTGATTCCATTTGCAGTTGAACACGAATTAGAAGCTCTAACAGTAGAAAGAATCAAGATATCAACCTCTCGGCCTTGAAAGCCATCAACAGTATTAAACTCCATATCAGCTATAATATGTGATCCAAATGCATTAGAAAAATGAGATCGCAGAAGTGAAAGCTGACACTTGTAAGGAGTTATGATGCCAATGCTTCCACCAACAAACTCAGATGGGTACCTACATAAAATTTCAAAATATAAGCTCAATGAGGCCCTAACTCAATATTAGCTCTGGACTAATAGCCAAATCTATTCCATGAAAATATCAACCAATTAATAAGAACAAGATCATTTATATGACCACAAATTCCGCTGGGAACACAGAATACCTCTTCTTGAAGAACCTAAGTAGCTCAACAGCAGCTTCAGCCTCATGCTCATTATAAAGTGAGAGGGCACCACTATTCTTGCCATGACGCTCCAAGCCATCTATGATGTCATAGAATACATATGGGCCAAGACCCTCTGTCTCATGGAACGGAGCTGACTTGCTCGATAATTGTCCCCCATTGAGCAACTTACCTTCATAAAAATGCAAGGATGGGAATTGGCAAATCTCTGGGTGCATCCTATACTGTAACAGTAGGAAACTTGTGAATATAGTTTTCAAAACAAAGGGAACATGTCCAACTATATATTCATATCCGTCTACTGTGTTATCACTTCACTCTTTGCAGCTGATTTCAAGCAAACATTACCTACCTAGAGAAATGTTAGCAGATTTTTACATAAAAGTAAATAATTTAACAATTAAAGGAAGAATAAGAAGAAAATTAAAAAGAAAAAAAAACTATCAGACATTTTGGACCTAGGGGCCATATTACCCTTATAATAATGGACCCATTCCCCCTTTCTACATGCAATACATGGCCGTCTAAAGACGTCTTTTGAAATGTTCGGCATATCTTTGTCTTCAATTGCAATAGATGAAGATTACTTCCAAGAATAGCAACCATGATATCCTAAATAAATTCAGTTGCCCAAACATGCATCCTAATTGGAGAAGTTTCAATCAAATCTAGTAGAGATTTAGAACAATTATAAGAGCAATGTTCTTATATCAGTCAGCAAAAGTAAATATCTAAAGCAATTTCTTTACCATCATTCTTCAAGAATCAGAAAAATTATACAACCCAATCCTAAAAGTATCCAACAATTACTCCACTATATTTGCAACAAATTAAAATATGGTTAAAAAAACAAAATAAGTTACATAGGAAGCAGCAGAATAATTAAACATGTAGAACTTCCCAGCAAGTAATAACGTGTAGAAGCATATATAAAATCATAGGTTCAGGATTGAATTTAAGGAGAAGTAGGAGATATTAGCATCAAGCTTGTGTGTGGTCTCATATGAATTATATAAAACAGTTAGATCTGAAAGAGTTAAAGGTCTACTAAAGGTGATGGATCCCAAGGAACTACTTTCTTCTGATCCAAGTTTTTAGTCAATGCATCATTTTGAAGAATGTTCTAGTGGTTAGATTGACTGCCCTAAAATTATACTATTAAATAAAAAAGAGGTGGAAAATGAGGAGAAAATTATCCCCTTAATAACCCAAAAAGGAGAAAGTTGGTCCACCTGTTGGGTGAGCATGGTAACAGGATGACCAGCCCTTTGTAAACGTTCAAACATGCTGCATGCATACAGAAACTTGCTTGCAACATTAGATAGAACAGTTGCTGGAAGCTGTTTTGGATCACCAACCTTCCACAAGAGAGGTCAAACACTTCAGTGCCATCCCAAAATGATACACAAGATTCACGAATATAATGCACATGATAGTTTTTACCATGATGCACTTTGTTCCGTTGGACTTCAAAAGCTGAAGAGGAATCAAAGTAGCAGGTTCCAGGGCCTGCAAAGACATCATTTAATCTAAGTGAGAAGAGAAACACTAATGCAAAAAAATAAAAATAACTTTAGAAATGAAAGACAACTGAATAAGAAAATTTACTTGTGCTGCTTCATCAATGATGACTACGTCAAACAGTGCATGTTCAGATGGATTTCCAAACTTACAATTTGACATAGACTCAGAGCATACTCCAAAGAGATCTCCACCACATCCACTTAATGTAGTTACAATTATTTCAGCTTCCTTTAATATTGATTTTCGCAATTTATTTTTCAGCATTTTAATTTCCTCACTAGTCTTTTTCTCCTGAGCCTGAGCAGCACTCAAATCTCTGTACATTTGTTTCTTTTGCTCATATAATATTCGTAGCTTTGCCTCTAATTCAGCATCAGACATCTCTTTTCCATCATCACCCTTCTGCATCTCATTTTCTGAGGCACTTTTATGGTCAGAATTTCCATCCCTCAAGTTAGCACGCTTAGCCTCATAGTACCTGATACGATCCACCAACTTTTCAAGGGTAGAGCGCAATGTTGTTGAAGAGTCTCTCCCCAAATCATTCTTAGCATCAATCAAGTGCATCTTCTCTTCTGCAAGGCGATGCTCAACGAGAGTATCAATATAGAAAGGAAGTGAACTCTGATGAACTGTTTTTGCATTGCCAACCCTCACAAGATATGGTTTGTACATCTTCCCTTCACTTCCATAAAGGCCTTCAACGGAAATTCTTGAAACCAACTCATCAACTGCAGCATTTGATTGTGCACAAATGAGAACCCTTCTCCTAGTAGATGTTTCAGGTGACTTTTTGCTTGTTTTTTCATTCTCATTTAATTGTCTAGCCAACGCTGCATCCTGCCATGCCCTTGCGATTGCAACAGATTGACTTATCTTAGTCCTGGTATTAATTCCCAAATCATTATCTTGTTTTGAACGTCTAATCTTTGGATTATTTGTGTCCTCTAGTGAAGCAAGGAACACACTCACAATGGCCACTATGGTTCGAGTCTTTCCAGTCCCTATTAGAAGGTCAATCACAATAAAAATCCAGAAAATCTAAGCTCTGGTAGGAAGATGGATTACAAATCATACCTGGAGGGCCCTGAATAAGGGTCAACTCAAAGTCTTTCTTAACTTTACATGAACCAAATGCAACGCTGATGGCTTGAAGTTGGCTTTCATTAAATGATGCCTTCAGAATTTGCTGCAAGGGCTGGGAAAGGTTAGCAAGAGCCAGTTTTCTTAATTTATCATCACTGCTAGAACCAGTGGAAGGATTTAGAATAACAGAGAGGATGGGAATATCCTTTAGTGATGATAGGGCCTGAAATTCACGAAGTTGGGGCGTAATGTTCATTATGCGACTAGCATGCCATTTGCTGCGTTCAACAAGTTGCCTCCTAGCTTGATTTAGACGTGGGGAACCGTTCAGAAAATAGAATCTAATGAGAAGAACACTGGCCCTTCTGTTATTGTCCCTCTCACGTCTCTCCACCTGAAAAGCAGGATGGTTACATCAGCATGCAATGTTTAGAACTCAGAAAACAGCTCAAGAGTTGAAAAAAATGTTCTAGGTATACAGCAATAGATCAACCAGCTATGAGCCTGTAATTTAGCAAAACTTCACCATTTCAACAACTCTTTCCCGTAACCCTCTCTATCGAGACTATGGCTTATTCAAGAAGTTCTTATTAATTACATCCTAACTCAAGCAAACTAAGCACATTCAGACAATGTATACCATCATGAATCATATGAAAATATTTCAATGTATACCATCATGAATCATATGAAAATATTCATAAAGAGCATAAAGCTTTCTTTAAGCATCATAAGTTTGTGCAAGTGGATTTACACACACAGACACACAGATGATACGAACACTTGACGTGAAAGTCATCCAAATCTTCCCAAAAACGATCGGGAAAGAAAATAAGATACCTTTCCAACCATATGAAGATCATGGGATTTATTCTGTGGAACCTCTTTTGTTAGTAAAACAAGGTCATTTTCCACAAAGCTTTTGGATGATGAAGAATCATGGTCATCATGGACAAAGCGAACATGATGAAAATCATCAATCCTCTCAATTGACAACACAGATAGACTACCATTATAAATCTCCTCCCATGAAGAGATCTCCAGAAAGCAACTATGTAGCTGCGCCTTGAACTCCTCCAAAACCAATGGCCGAAAAATGTCCACATACTCCTTAGGTGATTGAAAACACACAGGAACCTCCTTCAATTTACTTGTCTGTTTTGTGTTTTCACTTGCAGTTGCTAACCCTACCATGGAAAAATAATCTATTTCCAATATTTGTCTATACCATTCATCAAGTCTTGGAGGCTTGAACCTTCTGTCTATAGCTTCACGTCGGTGTAAATTTCCAAACCTAGTATCAGATGGTGCTCCAAGTTGTATAACCTGTCTTTTAAAACCAGAAGCAACCAACTTTGTTGCATTCAACTGCTGCGGCCTGACAGATCTTGGGAAAGACTCCACATGCTTATTGTTAGAATCCCTCACTAAATCTTTCAGTACTGAGTCCCTTGCTTCAGAAACCAAATTGTTCCCTACTTTTTCAATATCCAAAGACTTAACAGATTCTTCAAGGAAACTCCTCAAATCAGTTCCATATTGAGATGACAAAGAATCATCTATTCTGCCTTTTGGCTTCACTTCTTTACTCTTGTCTTCTCTTCCTTCTGATTCAAGTCGAGCAGCTGGTTTGCCACCTAACTTATCAACATCTAGCTTCTGAGAAATCAGGCCAGATCCATCTGCAGCAACCTTCTGTTCACCAGCATCAAGTTTATCCTTTGAAGTATTAGTGCCTGGAACATCCATGTCTAGAATGCCAACTTGTGAAGCAGTTTTAAGAGAAGTCGTTTTATTTTCATCCAAAACACTATGGCCAGCATCAGAGCTTGACAAGTTGACCTTCACCGGTGAAATGTGTGTTTCTGCCTCATCATCAGAAAGCACAATCACATCACTTTTATCCCTTCTATTAGCCACTAATATCAAGTCTGCAACTTGCACATTGGTATCCTCCAACTTGATAGGCTGCACAGGCAGATCTGAATGCCTTCTTACAAAAGACAAACCCTCGGGACTTGAAGCTTTGTCTCTTGATCTAACCTTGCCAATATTAGAAGAAGCTTCCTTAGACAACATAACACGGAGGTGTGACACTTGTTTGGCCTATTGATCCATGTCAATAATATCTACATTCAAAACGCACAACACATGAGCAAAAATGCAAATGAACTACAAATAGATGAGAAACACCATGAATCTAAAAATGTGTGTATATATATATATATATAGGAATGTTTTGCGTGCTCTGTTGTGTATGAGAGAGAGAGACTGTGTCCTTGAAAAGCTTACCACATGAAATAAGATTCTCGATATCCACGGCAAAAGCAGAAACTTTACTGCAAAATCTTATAAGCAGCTTCATTAAGGAACCAACCGTTTTTCTCCAGTACACAACCACAACTTTAAGTGATGACTTTCCCCAGTCAATCAAATCGTGAAGCCACATAAAGTCAAAAACATTTTTCACCACGCTTACAGAATCCACAGGATGTCTAACAGAAGATGGACAAAGTCTTTCAAAAACAACAGGGAGTATTTCAAGTACACGTACACAAGTCATCTGAAACAAGAAGAAATGGACAGAAAGCCTATTTAAAGAAACCAAGCTACGAAGTTGAAAGGAAACAAGCTATGCCACCCTCACCAACTCCCAAAAAAGCCCATTGTCATCTTTGCTCTACGGGAGTGTAAATATGACTTAAAAGGAATAATGTCAACAAATTATCTTTAAGAAAGCATTAACTATACGTAACCAAAGCACAGACCAACTGGCAAAATCTCAAACCCAGAAATATGGGTGAGCACAAACCACCAAATTCTGCTCAACCCAAACCAAAACATTAAAAAAATCCCAAATTTTTTTTTAAAAACAAAATAATGATTTTGTTTTTAAAATAAAATAACGAGTGTAAACCAAATCAATAAGTTCACTACTATTTTTATTTTTTTAAATAAACTACTACTTGCTAGAAGAAGCAATCTAAATATTAAATATACTATTATTAAAGTGAATAGTATCTTTCAAATAATTCACTCAAATTCTCTCCATTTCTTCTATCAATTCCTATTAAGTTTGCTATATAATTAGTAAAAGTAAAGAAATATATATTTAATTTTTCAATAATTTTTCATTCTAAATATCAAAATTTTCTGCACTATATTTAATTAATCACTCAAAAAAATTTATTGTTTATAAATAATTTTAAAAAGATTATAGAAATATGATTAAATTTCTCACCTTTTTCATATGAAACTTTCCCATCAGTTAAAATGTTATTCTGTTAAAAAAGCAAAGAGATTTTCAATAATTATTCAAATCAAAGTTATAACAAACCAAACACCAAAACTGAACCAATTTTATTTGGATTGGTTTAGTTTGATTTAGATTTTTAGATGCTTAGTTTGGTTTAATTAAAACAAACCATTTTATAGTGGGGTTTATTTATAGTTTTGACAAAAACCAACCCAAACCACAAATTGCTCACCCCTACCCAGAAGAAAAAGATGAGGAGTAAATGGACAGTTGGGAGAGAGACTTGTGCGGCTTCACAACATACCTGACAAGGACTTGAATCAATGAATGCCTTCCCTTCAACCAAGCATCTTTCAATTGAAGGCCATGCAATTTGTGACAGCAAGGATTGGAACTTCTCTAGTAATTTGAAGTCTGTGCTCGTCAAATGTCCATCAACCTCCGCTGTCAAAGAATCAAACATTGGCCGCATTAAAAATCCACCTTGTGAGGAGTACTTGTTAAAACTTATATCATCAGATGACTTCTCAGGAAAGACTGGGTTAGATGAATCCCCTCCTTTGATCAGCTTGCACAGTACAAATAAAAAATTTTGTAAAGTCTGAAACTTCAATAGAACAGAATCCAATTGAACCTGTGGATTTACAAACAGAAGGATGTAAGGCCAAACAAGATATTTGAAGAATTGCTAGAAATCTTCACGCATGTCAACATGGAACGGTTGAACTAAGAGAAAGCAATCTAAACCACATATATGCTAAAAAGGACTATTCCACTTGAGTCAATATAATTATTTTTAAATGAAATAAAAAGCATCATCTAGTGCCTGTTCAGAAATAAAAGCAAGATCTTAGTGCGAAAATGATAATAATGACAACCAAATAACAGAGAAAATTGTCAAGGAACTGGAATCAGTGGTCACTCACCAATTGAAGAGCATGTCTCAAGCCCAATAGGACGGCTGACAGAGAAGAAAGGCAAGAGCTAAGAAACTTCAGGCCACTTGAAAGACCCCTTGTGTTTGAAACTTGCTCCAAGATACATTTACTGAATTGCCTAACATGCTGTATAAGCATCAATAAATTACAAATATTTTCAGAAGGCCAATCAGATTAATTTGCATTACACACGCACAGATACCTAGATGTCACACCATGTAGAACAGTCACTGAAAGTGAATCATAATAGATTAGTTAATGTACCCAACTCCTATTGCATCAGCAGCAAGTAAATATCTACAATCCCTACAGTAGAACTGTTTGTAACGATCAGGAAATATGGTCATTACAAACTGTCCTCCTGTCCTGAAGCAATTATAGAATTGCTACAAGAGGAGTTTGTTAAATTAGGCACTAATTGTTTCCATTAGCTTATTTTGTTTGGATTCCAATGTACCCAAAAAATAATAATGGAATAGCTATCAGTTCATACATCATTGGGATCCACAAGCAAAAGAATCAAGCTCTCTGCCATCCCTGGTTCCCAAGTCCACTGTTTTCGGAGGTCACCTTGCCCCATTTTAACTAAAAAGTGTGCAACGAATCTGTAAAATCATCCAGAGAAATTTCTGAAGCAATCGCCAAGCCACATGCCATTCCAAATTAAATTGCAAACGCTAAAGTTATATGACATAAAACAAATTCAGAAAATTTAGTATGCATCATTTTGGAACCTGTTAAATGCTCTTACTAAAGGAAGATGCATCATTAACACTTTAACTGAATTTTTTGACTCTTTTCCAACTCCACCATCATCATAACCAGTAGGAACCTTCCATCCCAATGAACCAGTGATTTCTATAGCAAAAGACAAAAGCCAACTTCTCACTTGAAGCTCCGTTTCTACACTTGTATCAGGCTCTACCATAACTAAACGAGATCGAGCCCAGAAAACAGCCTTGGAAAATGACACTGGCAAGACTGATGGATCAATATCAACAAGAACATCAACCCATAGCATTGGGATGCACATCCAACTGCTATACTCCTGCACGGTAACCTTACTCTGTGCATTGAATTCAGTCCAACAGCTAGTATCCTTTTCTTCTACACCCAAAGCAAATGGAATCTCATCATTATTATTAGCCCAGTCAGAACAAATTATTCTCTCATCACTCACAGGCATGGAATTATTGAACAATGAAGCCGTCAATGCAGCAGCATCAGAAACTATTATAGTTTGTATAAGATCAAAAGCCGGTTGTCTCAGAGAACAATGTAGTGAAGTATCCCTCAGAGAAGAAACAAGTGAAGGACCCCTGTCAAACAAAATGGTCACAAGGGATTGCCAGAAATGGCCATAAGTGACTAATTGATGTCCAGAACCATTTGTCGATAAGATAAGCATAGATTTACAGAATGCTGCATGGTGTAACCTGTATTTCTGCATCTGTTTCTCAAAGTTTACAGAGAATACTTAGTAGTGATTGACTAAGAGTTGTTTGAATTCTATACAAGTATAAATATGCGAATTAAAGAACTGAACAGAAAATTTCCCCTACTTATGGTCCAAACAAAGGGCTTCTGCAACCTTTTAGCATATCCTTGCATGGAGTAGTTATGTATTTTATCTTAAGAATTTACTGCTGCACCAAACTTATGGCCCCTTTAAGAAACTTAAAAGATGCAAAAAATAATCATAGAGACATGGATGATGCCTAGACATATAGGAATTTAATTTCCCTAAATTGACCCCCATTAAAATTTGTAAGACCTTAGTTCATCTCCTAATATTAACATTCATCTCCCTGGTACATCTCAGCCCAATTTAAAGGTAAATCTGAACTAATTTCTTCAACCACATGCTTTAGTACAGTTGTTAAAATATAATTTCAGGAAAAATGTTTGGCAATCATCACCATTGCACAACCTTCCAACATAAGGTCCAGGAGTACGTACCACATATGTGCACAATCAGAAGGGGGACAAGGAGGGTTCATCTTGTAGCCTCGATGCACAATAAGCAGGGCTATCTGAAAATAAAATCTTGAAATAAATGGTAGTAATGAGCCAAAACTACAGAACTACAAAACTATTCACGGAAAGCTTCAAGAATCATGTAGGTTAAGAAAATGATTTTTCCTTGGGAATTATAGAAAGTGATAAAAACCTTGCACGCCATTTTTCGAGTCAAAACATTGAAGTTGCTGCTGGCTGGAACTTGATGGAGGAGAAAATAGAGAAAATGCCGGCGTTGTTTTTCATGTTCCCCATCTTGCAAAGCTTCAAGTGACTGGAATTGTGAAAGAAGAAATGTCATAACAAATATTTTGTCAATGTGCTATATCTGAAATGTTAGAACACAATTTATGGACATACCTGTAGAAAAGGTTGGAAAAGATCAAATATATCTATGTGCATTTTTTCATTTCGAGTGTGGAAACACTGGCCGAGTAATGTGTTCCGCATCACACTTGGAGACAATGTGGACCTCAGCCAGAGTTTACAACCTGAAAACAAGGGAAATTTCAGAGGGAAACACTTCATGAATTGAATATGTTCAGGATTGAAGTTACAGTACAAAAAAAGTTAATGACACTAACCAAGCATTTTGAACAGTTCTTTCAAGCAGTTTACTGCAAGTGAAAATTCACTGGAATCACCACTGATATGGTTGAGCACTATATCAAAAAAAATGGGATAGCGCTCCATTATTCCTTCTTCGAACACCGGAGGTTCCAAAAATTCAAACCTTCATAAAGCAGAAATACAGGAACAATTAGTAGAAGGAGAACAGTGGCGGAGATGAAGGGAGGAGGGCACGGGAAATTAAGTTTAAAGATAAAGACTTAAGCCATTCTTCTTACAATGATGTGAATCCAAGCCACACTGATAGGCGATCTAGCTCTGATCTTGGCCTTGTAGCCTTACACGCTGAAGGCATTACTTCTGTCTCCAAAAACACAATGAATTTGTTCAGCAATGGCTGCAAAGGTTCTAGATCTGTTGCTCTCCTAACCACAAATAGAAAAAATCATTGAAGAAAGATAGAACTGTAAAGTCCATGTAGCCATAACAAGGACAAGAGATTTCCACAATAACATATCAACAATCCATTATGTTTAATCTTATTAGAAGGTATGATGTTACAGCAGATAATATAAACAGCCTGGATGAATGAAATTTCGTTGGCATTTTGGCAGCCAGAATAAGTAATAAGAAATAACAGACCACTCACGCAAGTTTGTTAGAGCTTAGAAGTTCCAAAAAAATGATAGGATACATAAAATTCAAGTTCATCATGCACTTCTTGTTCTAAGGTTCCTACACAACTTAAGTATACATGGAAAGGAAAAAAATGGGTATTTCTTGGAAGTTTGAAGAAGCTAATGCAAAAGTAGCTAAAGTACTTCTAACTATCCATTGCATGAAATCATGTGCCCCTTACAACAAAGAAAAGATATCGCTGCATGATTTTCAAAGAAGACGCACTAACAGAAGCCTCTTCAGGTATTTCTAAGACAAGAATATGAATCAATCTTGATGTATTTGCATGAATTGCAAACAGCATTAAGTTCATCAGAAACTTGATCTATAAACTACAATTAAAAAAATATAGCCCAAGCAGTAGAGAAAAAATTGGAAAATGTGATGCATCACATGATCTCCGCAACTTACACTTTGCTCAGTGAACTTTAGGCAACTCCGACTAGTATGGAGTGCATAAAAAAAAAAAGACAATTAGTATGACATTGGCACAAGTGAACAACCACTAGCTTTTAATAATGATTAGTTGATATGCTTACATTTCCAATACTCTCCTAGTGGTTTGAATTAAACATCTGAGTGATACCAGAGATAAAGCTAATTAATATCCCACTACAATTTCTAAAGCTTTAAAAAGCAATAAACCAGACTCTGACCTTCAAATTCAAGTCGTGCACTGGAGCCTAAGGGAAAAAAAAGTGTGAAAAATTTTCCCAAAAGAATTAAGTATAGAAGAACAGTACCTCAATTTTTCCATAGACCGAGCTAATCGCCGACCAACAGTACGCACTCTTCTACTGAAGAAAAGTAATGCATAAATTCCCTACAATTCACATGCAATTTATAAGGAGACTAAGAAACCATATGTGTAAGTGCATGTGTCCGTAAAGACAAAATGCCAGCACATTACTGGAAACTGCTGATGTCCAGCCAAAGCTAATTCATGCATGTTATCAACTGCTTCAATAAACAGCTCAAACTCAATTATCAGCGACTGATCATCCAGCAAGCTAGGAAACATCAAGACCTGTAGATTCATGGAAACAATAATGCATTCAGAAAGGGGGAAAAAACCCAGAATTTTTGCATTACCTCAGGAAACAATCAGAAACCTTGAGAAAATATGAAATTATCAATATATAAAGGTCCTTATATATGGGCAACATCTATATTAAACATGTGCATGCCAATCACATGAAGCATAAGAGGGGACTTCATGTCATGAAAAACATAAACAGTCGTTGATAATCAATGGAGTCAAATGTTCTACCCAATTAAATCTGGACTGCAAGCACCTGAGGGACCGAAAGAAAATGCCCAGAAGCCCTACAAACTATTATTTTGGATACAGCACTAAACTAGGGCAAGCAAAGCCAAAATCTCAGCACAGATGCTTATTTTTGCCAGTGCAAAAAGAATCACCCAACAATATATACCACTAGATGTTATATCCAGACCAAGGTATACCTCATACATAATAGTGACAACTTCACCATTGTCACATAGAGGATCATACTCTTCTCTTTTAAGTTTAGCATTCATCTCCCTTAAATGTTCAGTTACCCTCTCCTCATCAAGTGTCCGCAGAACATCAAGAAGGGGTCCAATGGAACTCGACTCATATTCCATATTGTAAGTCTCCTGTGCCTGATGGTGCTGTGATATGCATTGGATGCACTGCCTCATTTCCCCAGAGATCCTCTTCCAAAGGAGCTTGAGAGAAGAATCGTGGCGCTCATCTTTGAAGTAATTGTAGAATGTCTCTAAAAGAGGCCCCATCAGATCCCAAGAAGCACACCATATATGGGTCTCTTTAGGCAAACAAATCAAAAAATTAAATGCATCTACAAACCTGTCAAAGAATTAAAATACACCTCACCAAATATTCAATGATTAACATAAATATTTATACATCAGAATATGATCCATGGAAGTACAGTCACAGACAACTGCGATAATTAAACATTTTGTAACCATGTTTAAGCATCCCTCCAAGTTCTCGCACAAAAACTGTTAGATGAATTAACAATCTTAAGAACAGAAAAACCAATCCCCTTTCTTCACCATAAAACATACTTTTAAAATGGTCTTACTAGTGGCACACCCAGATTGACGCATCATAATTACCAAGTTTTTAACATCACTCGTTCCAAACCCCAAATATTACCCAAATGCCTAAGGAATCAAAGAAGCAGCTCCAATTGTCAGTCTCAAATGAGTTCCATTATCATCAACATCAAACCGAATATGTCCCAAATATTTCCCAAAGCAAACAGAAAGAAAACCTAAAGTCCATTTACTTTACAGGTTTTCTGCAAGTCCCGAAATCATTCAGCATTAACAGGTACATAAATGCAGAATCAAAACATCATTTTTTATCGTTTTTAACAGAAGGAAGAGACCATTCTTCCTTGATTTTCTGAACACGCTGGGTCTTGACGACGTCATTTCCGTCGTCCTCTTCTTCTTCCTCTTCGATGCCTCTCCATCTATCCAACAACTCTCTCCTCGATACAATCTTCTTCCGCATGATCAGAAACAATCAAATGACTCGCAACACTCCAACAAGGGACCAAAGATACTTCCTTTTTCTACCTAGGGTTTCTGATTAGAAACAATTACGGATCAATTTGCTAGGGTTTTTCAAGAAGATAGAGAGTTTGAACCATAGATTAGAGTAGCTGTATTGAGTGTTCTTGAATTTCCAATATCAAATAGCCATTGTCCGAGAAGCAATTTTTATATTTCTACATTAATATTTATTTGTTAATATTTTATATTAATAAAACTAAATTTAGTTTACTTTATTTCGATATATTTTAAATTTAAATTATATTTACTAAATATTATAGAATTAAAGTATTTTATTTTTTAAAATAAATTTAAAGTAAATAAAAATCCAAATACATGGATTTTTTTACTGACATAAAAAACTAAAAAAATTAAAATCCAAAATAAAAATAAGCATCTTTAATTAAAATTCCACGAACACGTTATTTGAAAACTTTCAAATTGAATTCATTAACAAATTGGATTCAATTACATTAATAAAATTGAACTAAATTTAATCTACACTGTTCGGAACAAATTCAGTAATATTATAATTGAATTTGATTACACTCTTTGGAACACAACCAAAATAAATTCAATTATTTCATATAACATTTTTACCCTTAACCAAAAAATATGAAAAATTTTAATTATTATTATAAAATTGAAGAAGATGTAGTACATAAGTTGATACAGTTTGATCAAAGGATTTCATAATTTATTCTTTATTTTTTTTAAAATATCATATTTTTCTAATTTTACAATAATAATTTCATAATTAATGTAAAATTACAATTTCTAAATATAAAAAATAAAGGAATTTTAATTTGGTTATTAATTATATATAAATATTATT
>JAOQMP010000208.1:681985-702014 GCA_027563575.1 Erythroxylum pedicellare
TGATATAACAATTATTATTTATTTTTATTAAAATTTTATCAAAAGAGAAACAACATGAGTATTTAACCATTTGATGACAACCCACTTAGGTCATAGATTTTTATGATGCTTCCTTTGGCTATTAAAATAATGCAAAAATTGAAATTCAGATAACTAAACAAGACATGTACTTGCCTTGAGATTAGGGTTTGGAAGGAAGGAGACAACTAACTTGAGTCCACAAGGCAAAAGTATAATTTTAAAATTGACTCATTGAAAACATGTTATTGTCCTCTTCCAAAGCCACTTTAACACATTTAGAACATTTGGCTTGCTCCACACAATTGGAAATAATTGAAATTGTAAAATCTAATTTTTGTGAATAAGAGCAAGTTGGCAATAAATAATTTTTTTACGGATATTTAGATTTACATTATTATTATAGAGTCGACAAATCAATCTGAATTAATTTTAAATTAATGAGTTAAATTTAATTAATAAGATTTAAAATTTTAAATACGATTAATTATAAAATATTAAAACAATCTTAAATCACAGCATCTCGTAACGAATTAGTCAAATTAAATTTAACAATACTTAATTTTATATTAAATTATTTTTTAGACCCTAGTGTCTATCTATTAGTAATCCTAATGACTGCTATGAAGAACACTAATAACATAGTTAACTAAGAGGCATAGATAAACCTTGAGGAGTTGTTTTAGCTTCCATTAACTTTTCTTCCTGAGTTAGCCCAAAAGCATTGGAACATAGGAATTAATGGCACTAATTCTTTAAAATTGTGACTGTAAATGTTCCTTAACTTTGAAGCGTCTTTTAAGGCCCATGTAAGCTTGCAACGACTTTGACGCTGACTCTGTGTCTGTCTCAACAAGATGCTGCCAAACTGAAATTGAGCATTTCAATAAAACCCTAGAGCCCTTAGAATTTCCATTTCCAAATCTAACACAATAAGGGGAAATTAACCCTTCAAAGGGCATGGAAAAGTATGGTATCAAAAGAAATTATTCAGAAAAGAGAAAAATTAAAAAAGGGTATTGAAAAAAAACTATCTTTCCGTCTCTCCCTCTCCCTCCAAGCTCCAAAGACTCCAAATCCGTCAATGTCCCCAGAGACTCGTTCACAGGCACGTCAAATTCCCATCTCTTTCTCCTTTCTCTCTGTCTATTGTCTTTTGGGAGAAGAGTCTTTGATTTCTTATATATGTAAGTGAATCTTTCATTAACTGAAAGCTAAAGATCATATCTTTCTCGTCTGAAAAGAGAGAAAAAGAGAAATTGCGTTAAAAGCTTCAATCTTTTTGCCCATTTCTTGATCTGATTATTGAAAGATATGGACTTTGAAACGCAGAAGAAGAAGTACGGAGGAGTGGTTTTTGGGGATGTGTACACTAACATGACGATGGTGGTGCTTCCCAAAGAGCTGGACCTTGGGAAGATGGAGCCCATTAGTCATTCCTCTTCTTCTTCAAAACCTGCACCTCCTTTCCAGCTCAATTTCCAAGTCCCTGACATTGGTCTTGCTCTTAAAGTAAGTGGGTGCTCTTCGTTTATGTATTGAATTGTTGAAGTACATATTTTTTGTTGCTTGAAAGTTTCATATGGTCGGCATTTCTGAGTATGTTATTTGTATGTTTATTGAGGAATTGGGGAAGTTGGGAAGGTGACAGTGGTGGACTAAGTCTCGAGAGACACCTAGTTGAGTAACAATTTGGGCAAATGTCATAAATTTTTAATTGAATTATGCTCTTCTTATTCCATTCATTTACAAACTGTAGTTTCAAATTTTGTTGGGGCACTTTTCTCTCCAAATGGTCAGGGCTGAGACGGGCTGTTAAGCTTCTTTTGTTTAGACAGATATTTGCTGGCTTTATTTTAAATATGGTTGCTATGGGGAACGAATCTAAAGCTCAACGATCCTTGGCCTTTGAATGATTTCCGTGTGAGAAAATATGAACTAATTGATAACTCATGATTTGGGAATCTTTCGTTGAATATGGTGATTGGACGGAAAATATGTTCGTATTGTAACTTATCTGGGTATCCATTCACATAGTTGCCAAGAAATCTGTAACTACTGCTGCTGTTTCTTGTTAACTTTGCTCCTTAAAGAACACTTTTTGTGAAGAGAGCATTGATTTACAGGTTGTTAGCAATATTGACTCACCTTTTATTTTAACTCAGGGTTTCTTGAGGACTAGAGAAGTTGGCGAGTTTCTCAGTGGGGCTTTAACTGGTGCCATGACCAAAGTTGTTCTTGCTCCTTTAGAGACCATCAGGTTTCTTTTGCATATACAAACAACATTTATTTAAAGTATTTTGTCAATCACTCTTGATTGTTTAAATTCCATTATTTTGTTTTTACAAACAAGTTTGGTTGCATCATCTGATACTATATGGAAACTATAACAAGACATTGAGCATAGTATTTGTTTGGGATTGAGATGCGGTTATTCATTGTATTGTTGCTAAGGCAGGAAGGTCTTATTACGGACACATATTGAAGTGATAGTTGTCAAATGCTGGAAATCAACTGGACTTCATTCTGTTCATAAGTGAAGAAACATTGGATTATATTCTTTACTTGGTTTAGACTTGATTGATACTGAAGTTATGCTTGCGTTTGAATTGAATTCATGATGGCATGTTTATATTATTGCACACCATTGTGAATTTGACCAGCTTAACTATTGAAATTGAAATATTCAAAAGCTCCTCTAACTGATACTAGTTACATCAGAAATTTGAATATTAGATCACATGGCTTTAGGTTCTAAGTGACTAGACCTGCTATTTGATGGCAACCAATGATTCGAAGAACTTCTATCGTCTAACTTGTAACATTTGAAATATACAGAACAAGAATGGTGGTTGGTGTTGGATCCAAAAACATTTCAGGTAGTTTCTTGGAGATCATC
Organism: Erythroxylum pedicellare; assembly: GCA_027563575.1. Lineage (NCBI taxonomy): Eukaryota > Viridiplantae > Streptophyta > Magnoliopsida > Malpighiales > Erythroxylaceae > Erythroxylum > Erythroxylum pedicellare. The sequence continues at coordinate 684,903 of JAOQMP010000208.1, forward strand.
GAACAGCAGGGTTGGCAAGGACTGTGGGCTGGCAATGCCATTAACACTATTCGAATAATCCCTACTCAGGCCATTGAGCTTGCAACATTTGAGTGTGTCAAGAGGGCCATGACATCAGCTCAAGAGAAGTGGAATCAGGCTGATTGCCCGAAAGTGCAAATTGGTCCTATTCATTTCAACATGTCCCTCTCCTGGATTTCTCCAGTTGCTGTAGCTGGTGCCGCAGCTGGGGTTATTAGCACTCTTGCTTGCCATCCTCTTGAAGTTTTAAAGGTACTAGCAACTTTTGACCCTGAATCAATCTTAAAGCACTTGCATGGTTAAAGCAGGATTTGAATGGGGATCAGATATCTAGGCTGTAATCTTTTTCTTGTTATGAGTTTATTGTATGAACATAGAAATATATATCTATTCTTTCCACAGAACTAATTTTTTTTCCTTGGAGTTGCTACAGGATCGGTTAACTGTCAGTCCTGATATATATCCTAGTCTAAATGTAGCGATTAGCCAAATATACAACAGTGGAGGTGTTGGTGGCTTCTATGCTGGTATTTCACCGACGTTAATTGGCATGCTTCCATATAGTACATGCTATTATTTCATGTACGAAACAATGAAGACATCCTACTGTCACTCAAAAAGTAAAAAGTCATTAAACCGCCCTGAAATGCTAATCATTGGAGCTCTTGCAGGTGAGATATTGAGATTTCTTACACTAATGTGCCTTGAAATTCTCCTTTGATTTTCCAAAACAAATATAGTAAAAGTGAGTGCTAACTTGATTTATCTCAGCTAAAAACTATTTAAAACAATTAGCAAGAATGGTCAAGTTCTTGGAAGAGTGACTGTTGAGCTCCCATGATATTAACTCTATTTATGTTTTGCAGGTTTTACTGCTAGTACGATCAGCTTTCCATTAGAAGTAGCCAGGAAACGACTAATGGTCGGTGCACTTCAGGGTAAGTGTCCACCTCACATGGCAGCAGCACTTTCAGAAATCATTCAGGAAAGGGGCTTGAGGGGCCTTTACAGGGGGTGGGGGGCAAGTTGTCTAAAAGTTATGCCTTCATCTGGCATCACTTGGATGTTTTATGAAGCCTTTAAAGACATACTGCTCACGGAGAAACATCTCCCGTAACTGCTACCATAACTCCTGTTTTGAGCTTAGTATTTTCAGCTTCTTTTCATAATACAGAAGGGTCCTTGCAAACTTGCTGTTTGCTGTATGGAAGACCCAAGGTAGAAGCTGCCGTTTTCTGCACTGGTTTTCATTTTTCAGGCCTGGAGGTTATTAGCTTGGGCTATCATTTTTTTCGCATGCCCACTGCAGTTTTTTGCCAGAAAATTGTCAAGTGTCAATTTCGAACATGCAGACAAGAGGTTTATTTATCATCAATGAGAATTTTGTTAATCCATAACCGGACCTGTTACAGCGTATGTTGCTCATTTGATCATGCTTCCTTCCCAAGTGGCCAAGCAAGTAGAATTGCTGGTAGTTGTGAACCAAGTGGCACTTGTTAGAAGCCTATCTATATGAAGATGAGTTTAGTTAGCTTACAGGCATACCGTACTTGGAGCTCAGGAAATCTTGGTCCTTTGCTCAATGTTTTCTTGGGAACTACTGTTGTCTTTAACTGATATGTGTGCTTTTCTTGGTGTCAAGGAAAAGGAACAACAGCTCTATTGTCTGATGTCCTTTTGAGTAAAATGGAACATCAATCTGCACAGAACAATCACTTCAAACAAAAATTAAGGTTCTAACTTCCAAAGCTTGTAACTTTGATTCAACCAAATAAAATTCTCATTCTCCCATGTAGCAAAAGACCTCTGATAAACGGCAATTCCAATCTTCTTCCCAAACTTCAATAGAAAAACCAGAAAGATTAGATTTTTATCAAGGTTTCCAATACCCCTTCAAAACCAAACACAGAAAACCTCAAACTTTTAAGTTCCTAAAGCTGAGATTGTTACAGCACAACAATACCCTTTATTTCATCTCCTATCTCTCAACGATACCCTTTTTTAATCTTCTTCTTCATGTCTGTGTCAATAGCTTTGTCCAAAGACCAGAAGAAACATTTTAGAAGAGGGATTTTTAAAAAAAACTTTTTGTTCATTAGTGTATGGTTTTCTCTGTGCATTTTATTTTATTTTTCTATTATAGGGGAATGATTTTTCATGATTGGATTATAAGAAATCATAAACTATGAAGTTTGTTTTGGATTTATACGTTAATTATTAAATAAATAAATTAACCATTCGCAATTAATTAAGATAATAACTAATTCTCTGCATTAAGGTGATTGGCCAGGTGTATCCCGTTACGTAGCATTGGCACTGTCATTTTCCTCCAAGATAATGTAACCATGAACTGTAATAAAGAGAAAACAACGGATCTTCAATCTCTCATATATCTGAGAGAAAACAACGGATCTTCAATCTCTCATATATCTTAGGAAAAAGGATTACATTTATCAGCTTCTTCATAATCTCAAATCACAAAACAAATGTTCAAAGTCTTATTTTCCTTTTTCAGAACAAAAAGGGCCATTGTTAAGCATGTTCAGAAACAAGCAAATATGCATATTTTAGAAGGGAAACAGATGAAAAGAAACAGCTTTAAGATTCATGAAAAATGACCATATAATCACCTGAAGCTAATCTCCTTTGTTTCTTTCTATACACCCATAGAATTTGCATAACCATTCACAACTTCTTACATACAAAATGTACATAAAACTAGCTAGTGTCTGTATGGAATTTGTAATCTCAGGAACTAATTGGCACTCAGGAGCATTCTTAGCAGATTATGTATTCAGTATCTCCTGTTAAGTAACTTGCAGAGACTCCTCCTTAGTGATGTTTTTACATCAGTAGAGCAGGATATTGTGCCGGCCATTCATGATTCCAAGCTTTGGCAGTCTGGATTACAATCATAGTATAAGTGCATCATGCGCAGAATGATCTTTTCGTAAAACTAAAACTGTAAAGCTATCTAAAGAGTCACCATAAGACGCAGGCTGATTGTGATTGCTTACGCACTATTGCATAAAGACAAAATTCAATCATTTAAAATTCCAGTTCAGAAACATGACAGCATGACTGACTCAGAGACATGAACTGCTCAATTGTTGGTATAACAGAATTCAAGTACCTTCACCATACAGTTGCTCAAAACGAGCAACAATGTGCTTTCCGTAAGTGTATTTCTTCAAAGCATGGAAGTGGATGCGTATACGAACAAGTAATATTTCACGTTGTCTATCATTGCTTACTTCCAGAATCTTCTGGACCACATAGTTAGCAAATTGGTCCTTCATCATTGTCTGTCACATAAAAGGGCAACAGATAATCAGTAGGTGTAATGTAATCTGAAATTTTCACCATCTGCTGTATTCTGTATAGAATTTTCTTTTTGGAACCCCTCTACTAAACCATATTTCATGCAGCAACTTCCATGTGATAAACTAACATTTATGCTGTAAGATTCTGATGCATACTAGATGATATTAAATTGAGATACAAACTCAAATTAAACTTCATGTTGAAGAAACCTTTTGTTCAGAAAACGAATTTGGCACCAGCGAGTAGTATTAATAAACAAGAAGGGAATCATCAGAGTAGCAAAATAGACTAGTTATGCCTTTTCATTTAATTCAGACTTCAAGAAAATCAAAGGAAAATAGAAGTTACAAAATTACAAGGAGTACTACATAACAAGCCATCACTTGGGTTCCACTTACCAACAAGATGTCATCTTCCTCGGATTGTCCAACAATCTCCTCAATCAAAAGTTCTCGTTCAGCAGTATCGCCATATTCCAAGCACTTCTCCACCACATTCGATGCATATTTATGCTGACTCATTTGCAAAATTTTCCCAGTCAACTTTCTTATAATTTGGTTTCTCGTGTGGGGCTTTCCCGTCTCCAACACATGCTGCAAATAGCATAATGATGTTGAGATTGCAAGAAAAACAACGGAAAAGAAACCTAAGGCTTTGGAAAACTCTGAATAAAGTTAATATGAAAAACAGACAAGAAAATGAACTTGAAACCCAATCATTCGGAAAAGGATACCGCCGCATGATTGTTTCAAGAGATTTATGTCATTTTTCAGGAAAGGTTTTGCTTGCCTTTAGAATTCACAAATCAGCAATTGCTAGTGAAGTTAAAGAGTACAAAAATAAATGCTGAATCTTGTATGCACTGGGATCATAAAAGTTCCAAAAATGATGATACATATGATGACTCCACATACTATTCACCGCCACAGATCAAACAGCATAAATAAATAACGAAACAACAAGCAGAGAGAAAATATGATGAACCTGGATAACATAATTGCCATACTGGTCTTGAGCAAGAAGGTAAGCTGATTCCAAGATTTCATCCACTATACACTGACTATACAGCTCATCTGAACAATGCTCCAAGATTCTCTATCATGGACCAAAACAAAAACTTAGGCAAAGAATAAAGGAAAATGCCTACTCGCTGTACACTCAACAAGCTATGCAATCATACCTGAACAACACGACAACCATAGGGATGCGTGGAAAGTGTGGCAACTTGGCCTTGAATAGCAGATATAATAAAATCAATATTCTTTACAGGAACACACTCTATACACTTCTGAATTACATGGTTTCCATTTTGATCATGCACACATCTCATCACATGCCCATCAAGCTCTTGCACAAGCTTTATCTTCTGGTCAAGTCCAATCATTTCAAAGGCCTAGAGAAACAAAATTTTGAAGTTGTGATTATAATATATAAACTGTGCAGAAGTAATTAAGTGACAGCAACAATTAAGCCAACTCATCATCCAGATAGATCTCCAATGCCTCGAACTACAGCCTAAAGCTATCCAAAAAGTCAGTGCAGTGTTATCATTATATTCAGTAAACATCATTTAAAGTAATTTCTTGTTTTTGATGTAGTGCACCATTTCATATATTCGGAGTAAAGCAAAAAATTAATATGTAATAGAAGAAATAAAAACAGATTTGCAAAATTATTTCTTTAAGCCAGCTAGAGTACCTTCTGTATTACACGACAACCATACATCTGCAGACTCAATGGCAAAACCTGCCCCCTAAGTCTATCTGCAAGCTCCTTTCGCTGTTCAGGACTTCCATGTTCAAAAAACTGAAGTTGAAGAATCAACAACATCATTTAGCACTCAACATTTAATTGCAAATTCTTATAGCAAGAGCGATGGATTGGGGTTAAAGCAGGCAGCTTATTGAGTAAAAAAAAATGTAAAGCAGGCAACTTACAAGAGGTTACCTTTTGAATAACATAATTACCAAATACATCTGTCATTAACTTTGAAGCATGAGGAAGTACTTCATCAAATACAGAAACCTTCTCCTCAACATTGCATTGTTCCAGCTTTTGCTGAATAAATCGGCTTCCATGCTGGTCAACACTGGAATTGGACACGCAATAAAAATTAATTGTTATACTGCATATGACATAACAAACACATTATGGAGAAAAAAGCAACACAAAGTCAGTATAGAACACTGCCTGAATTCAACTATACGCTCTGCTATATCAGAAAGTTCAATTTTTTGGACGCTGTTTGATTTTAGCTCTTCAAGTAAATAATGCCTCTTCGGGTCATCAAAGCTGCTCATTCCTCTCGGTCCTTGAGTGCCAGAATAGGCTCCTGCTTTCCTACTTAAACCTTGGGGAACCCTCATGTCAATGTGGTGGCTTGGACGATTTATTCTACCTATTGTAGATGATGGTAATAGAGGATATGGAAGAGATGAGGCAGGGAACTGGGTCATGGAAGTAATGCTAGGGGGGAAATTGTACAAACTGCTGCTGCTGATCCCCAATTTTCCAGGACTTGGAATGCTTCGACTTCCAAATGTTGTATGCAACACATTCTGATCACTCATATAAGCAGCAATAGATGAATCTTTTTGATGGGTATATGAATCAATCTGGATGCCCGTATTCCCATTTGATGCAAAGTGACTTGGATGACCTGTGTTTCCAAGTGTCTCATCAGAAGGATGTTGAAGATATTGCAAGTGTAGAGGATCCACAAAAGAAGGTTCCGGCATTACACCATTAGACCCATAGAACTTTCCCACATGTTGCAATCCAGTTGCATGCGGACTTGTCTCTCCAGCTGAATTAAGGGCATTCCTACCATCAAACTTTAGGCCAGAGGAAGCACCAAAAGGCATAGGCACAGTTCCTTGAAAAGAATATCCAGCATAAAATGGGGGAAGAAATGGAGGACCTAGAGTGTATCCACTCATGCCATAGTTTGTCGAGTATATACCAGAAGGCTGAAAGTTAGGATAAAATGGAGTTCCTGCAGTCATACATGCTGCTGCTGAAGCATATAAAGGCGGGGTGAGTACAGGACTATGTACAGGTGTTTGCATTCTTTGAGATATTACTTGAGACTGAATAGGAATTTGTTGCTGTACAGGTGGATGACGCTGTGACAACCTCCCATAAGATTGTTTATCATCTTGTTTCTTCTTCCTCGAATTACCACACTGAATGGAATTGCCAACCAAAGGATCAACCTCCAAACAAGTATCTGAATTGTTTGTCTTATTCAGCTCTCTGCTTGGTGTCCCATTGAGACATGATGAGCTGGGGAAAGTTGTGGTAGAGGGATCATTCTCGGTTATTAACCTCATAGCATTTACCTCCGTGGCATGCATATTAACACAAACTTCAGAACATGGACTTGCTTTTAATTCTCTTGATGTCCTGATAGAAGAAACTTTGGATGAAAGAGTATGATTATAATGATCATTTGCTTCCTCTGCTCCATGACTTGGAGACTGAGACAGATTATACACAGGCGAAGGAGTCCGAGGGAAGTCTTCCTGCACATAATCCATCAGGACAAGATGGTGGGAAGCATTAATGCCTTAGAACCAGGAGGAAAAAAATTTAACGAGAGAACTCAGAACTTCCATGTTAGAGATGAAGTGATCATAAAACTGTTATGTACTGCTCTCCACTAAAAGAAATGGGAAATGAAAACTTCCACTATCAATTTCTAAAAAAGTACCTCATGTTGGAAAGTAGATCTTTACCCACTAATCAAACCAAGACTTTAGAGGCCATTGACAAATCAATGTTGTTATTGTATCTGTAACTTTAATATCTTGATTTGTTTCTATCTTTATGTAGACCATAGCTGTATATATAATACAATGGTAAACAAGATGTCTTCCTCTTCAATGGGCTTCTTTATTTTATCAGAACAACGTACGGCTTAACAGCCATTCTACTCTCTTTATATAACACTTGATTCTAATAGACTTCACATCACACGCCAGGTCTTACTTGATCAGGTATTTCCCTTTGCGGTCCATAATGCAGTTTCACCGTGTAACGGTCATCGTCTCAGTTCATCTCTTGTCGTGCAACCCAATATCAATTTAACAACTAGTCCTATTACTTCCATTCTTAACATGGTTGCCTCTCCAATCTTCTTCCGCTATAATTCACACACATCTACAAAACACCCACAAACGACTACTCTACAAATTACATTACTCATCCCAAAGTATCCGTCCTTAGTTGTTAACATATCCCAATCCAATACCCTCTCCATCTCAACAACCACAAAGGCTGACCCCTAGATCAGTTGGTCAAAATTAGGCAAACCTAAAGAATTCAAACTTCACACTGAACTGATACTTACTTGCTATTCCTTGGCAATTAAAATTCAAATTGGTATCGAGCAATGAAGGAGGATACAATGCCTTGATTCAAAAAGGAACATGGAAGCATAGAACTTTATCTCAAAATGTTATAGGACGCAACAAAGCATTATAAAGCTCGCCTCATTGCGAAGGGATACACCAAAACCCTGGACTGGATCTCAGTGATACATTTAGTACTGTTATAAAATCAGTAACCATTAGACTTGTTTTATCTTTTGTAGTATGTGGTTGGCCTATTAAACAGAAACGTTTCCAATTCCTTTCTACGTGGCACTCTAGATGACATGGTGTATATGGAGCAACATTTTGGATATTGCAACACACAATATCCAAATCATGTTGTCATCTCTAAAATCCCTCTTTGGTCTAAAGCAGGCACCTTGAGTTTGGCATAGGTGCCTTACAATTCTTGATTACTCTTGAATTTCAAGGTTCAAAAATAAACACTTCATTGTTCTTCTTTGCCAAAGGAGATATCCAACTATTCTGCCTCATTTATGTGGATGATATAATTATTACTGGCAATGCTGCAAAACATATTGAAACTTTTATCATACAGATGGTCCAAATTTGCTGTAAAAGACTTTGGCAAGTTGCATTACTTTATTGGTCTGCATGCCAAATGGGAAAAGAATAGCTTGTTCTTATCTCAAGAAAAAACAAAGAGCGAGTCTGCCTTCACTCCACTAAGGTGGACAAAGTTAATCTGATGCCTAATCCAAATTGACCTCTAAAGAATCAACATTCATAGAGGTGAACCATTCTCTGATTCAACAATGTATAGTCATGTTGTTGATAGTCTTTAATACCTCTATTTAACTAGATAAGATGATACTTTTGTGGACCCTCACAATTCATGCATAGTCCAAGAATTGAACCATGCAGGATTTGATGTTGTGAGGCAAATTCACATGATTCCTAACAGAACCATGCAGGAAGTTGTGCATAGTACTACAACGAGCCACTTTACTGAGCACGAAGTTTTCTGCTCAGAAAATACTGCAAAATCATTTTGCATCACATGGACAACCATCATATGCGTAACTCTCAACTTCTACTCAACTAGCTCAACAGATGAATATCAAGAATACAGGGGAAAGACAGGAAAAAGGCTAATAAGACTATCAGTATCCTATTTTACAAATACTCCATTCACAAGTATTTGAAAGAGTAAGTCATATACCTGTATCAGATCAACCACACTTTTGTGACGAGCTGCCAAAGAGATTGAATTTTCACTAGAATGAAGTAAATTGCCATTCTCTGAGTAAGTTTCTGAACCTTCTCCAGGTGAACTTTCATCCTCAGGTTCCTCCTTGTGAGTTGCTAAAGAACCTCGAGTAATTTGAAAGGCTTTATTGCCACTATCATCTGAAGAAGGATATTTCCAATTATTTCCCAAACCACCAATGTGGCGTACTAGCCGTCTATTCTCTCTTGACATAAGGGGTGGAGGAAGCCTTGGATTCAAGTTGACATTTGAACAGTAGTAGGCAAAATATGATGGATCGCAGCGCAGTTGTTCCTCGGACTCACAATTTTCAATAATACTGTTTAGACTCTCCAAGCTAGAATCCAGGTTGAAGCTCCCTTGAGTTAAAAGATTTCCAATAGCAGCAAATGACCCCTCCATGCTTGGGGGAGCACTACCGCTTCGACTAGGACCAGTGTTTCTATCATATTTTTGTACTCTATCCCCCTTCAAAAGGAAGCTCAATTCTTCTGTTGTCATGTTGCTTAAGGGTGATCCAAGCATAGTTGTCTCCTTAGTGAAGGGCCATTTCCTAGCTCCAGTAGTCTCAGTCAATCTCATAGGGCTCTCCGTTGCCATCCCACCAAGAATTGTCAAACTATCTCTTATAGCATTATCTATTCAACGGAAAAAAGAGCATCAGTTCCTCCAAGGCGGCCATTCCATTGTCAATTCAGTGCTACATTCATCAATGTAAAAGTCATAAAAAATCCTGGAATCAACAAACAGAAAACAGATACTCAGAATCCAAAGGTTAGGTTTCGACAGTCATTTAGCTTAAACCATGTTCTTTTTTACCACAAAGTAGGACTTTCAATCAAAATTTACTAGACCAAGAACAGAAATCAAAGTATTTGGCAATATATTATTCATGTCGACATTCAAAGTTGCTCGTGTCATTATGAGAGTCTGCGTTAACACCTAACAAGCATATCAACCCACCTACACGCACTATTTTGTAGAAGAAAAGAAACACAGAATCAGTATTCGCATGGCAAAATCTTTCAAAAATAAAATTTGATATCATTTATCCTTATAACAGATACTGATTACAATTTTTATCACGTAAAGACCTCATCTTTATCCAAAAGGTCTCACCTTTACTCTCAACCCACCCACAGGTCTCAACACAACTGAAGAAAGACAAGAAAGTAAGCCAATTTCTTGAAAATTAAAGCAGCCCTTAAACCGTAGGCTCATGAAAACTCTCTACAAATACCAAAAGCGATCGATCAACTCAAATGATCATGGCCATACATACATAATTCAACCCCGTCCACCCGCAAAGCAGACACACACATATGCAAACAAAGCTGTGTACCTGGTAGACGGAAACAGCTCTCCAAGGTTGAAATAAAACCGCCCCAAGTATATTGGAAAGCTTTGTTCAGGACACACAAGTAAGAGAACTTACAGAAGGTTGTTTTGCTTTGGAAAAGACAAAACTCACCTACAAAAAAACCCTCCAAGTTAGCTAAAGATTCACGCTATGGACTTTCTTTTATATTTCTTTATAATCCCACATCTATTGATTATTTCCCATTAATTTATTCTTCGTCGATTCCTTAAGCCAGATTACTTCATTGTTTATCTTTCATACTCAAAGACTTAAAAGCCACTAGGCAAAACAAGCATGAGGCTCTCAGATTTACTCATCATCTTTGTCTACCAAGTTATGGGCCTTTTGGTCTTACCATGGGAGCCATGCCAGGTCATGCTAAGACACGTGTTGGTTAAAGTTGTTGAGGAAATGGGTTGGTGACACGTGGCAAAAACTGTAGCTGACATCATTTATTCATTGTCCTTATGATTAGGAGTTCTTTGGATTTTGTCACCTAGCAATACGTTTCCCTTTCAGTTTTTGGGAGGGAGACGGTAACTTACAAGAAAATGACATCTTGATTTATGTGACAATCATAATAAAAACAGGCTTAATTCATTTCTTAACAACTATTATAATTTAATATTTTCAAATATAATTCACACTTTTTTCATCAATTTTTATTTAGATTAGGTAAATTTATCAAAATTTTAACAAATAATAATAATAATGTGCATGTCTAGTTAATATAATATATTAAAATTTATTTTAAAAACGAATCAAATTGAAAAAACTTGTCTTTTATTCTAATTTTATTGAAAAATTTTGAATTTGCAAGATTCAAATTCGGGCGTTTATACCTGTTCGAGCACAAAATTAAGCTCGACTTTGAGTTCAAAAAGCATTGTGCTCGAGTTCATACTAGGCCGACACATTGTCAATCCTATTCATATTGGATAAACTCATAAGGCTTTCAACTTTGGTGAAAGGAATGATTCTCCTTATATCTTACTACCAAATTGGGGTTTGAGGCCATTTCCTTTTCATTTACTTACTTAACTCTGCATTACTAATGCTTATTCTCTTATTATGTTGAAATCTGAAGGACCAGGTGGTGGTGACTTTTTACATTAGCACAATGGTTGGTTGAACTGGTTGAGAAGCAACGAAATATGGTTTAGATATGGTTAAACACAAATGGGGACAAAACAGAAAATGAACTTGAAATGATATTGGCTAGGGAGAAGCAATCTTCAAACAATCTACAAGTCAACTAATTTATGTTCAGCAAACTACAGAGATTCAAAAGCTGCAGTAATACCTTTTTTTTTTCCCAATCCTTCTTACCACCTAATGGCAATAAGATCACGTTATGAATAATCCGCATTCACTGATAAGCTTGCGAATCGAACCGAGTCCCTGATGCCAATTCTATGTAAAAAGGAAAAAATGGATGCTTCACTGCAGCTGCAAGAACTGATAAATCTTATCCCAACATTCCTGGTTTTGCAGCTATCAACAGGGGAACAGGGTGGCAGAAGGGTCTCTATGCAACTTCCCATCTGATAAATGTAGTTTCTTCATCTTTTCTTCACACCAAATCAACTGCTCTTTAGTTATTCTCACCATCTTAAGAACCCTGGATATGAGCCTAACGTCAATTAGGCTAAACAGCAGTTCAACATCTGCATACACTTGCGGCCAAGATTTCTTCTTCCAAGCTTTACTCTTCTTACAGAGTTCCTTTAACTTAGTCTTCTTCTGCAAATTTTTACATGGATTGAAGTTGAAAGCGAGGTACCAACAACATCATAAAGTAACAATCTTCAGCATATTATATTTCATATACAAAATTAATTGAACTACAAAATAACACGATAAATTCTAACCTTCTCAAGTGAGGACTGAATCAATTGAAGAGGGGTTGCGATCTGGTTTTGATTTCCAAACAAGTTTAAAACACGATTCTGTTTTCTCCTATCCAACTTGATGAAGAGGTGGAAAGTGAGGACTGAGCTCTCAATGATGGTGATAAGATCAGGCGCAAGAACTACCCAATCAGATTCTTCTTCCTCTTTTTCTCTTTGATCTGAAGCTGTAGATATCCATGAAATTCATTATTTTACATATGAAATTCATAGTCCTTCATTGGTATACAAAGTGAACTCGTAATTAGGACTTAATTTGTAATGGAACAGAACTTACCTTTTATGTTTGGAACCTGAAGCAGTTTAGGCAAAACTTTCCTGGTCCGAGCATAAACTTCTGCTCTCATACCCAGCTCAAAAGGCTCATTTTCAATAAATCTCTGCAATAACACTTGGAATTGTTGAAACTGCTCAGCAATTTGATTGTAACAGGTTTGATTCTCGGGTTGGCATGAAATTTTCTGACACATATGTGTATACTGACAGTGAAGTGCCTCCCAGGTTAAACAAGCATGAGCTACATATGCAGTTTCAAGATCTTGATATGGCTCATTCTGGGGCTGCTGCAGGTGCTCAGTTTCATCTCCAAGTTCTTCCATCCTTTTCAAAGAAAGGCAGCGGAATGGTGACACTAACTTCTTGGATGCAGATCTTGGTGATGGAGTTGGAGGAGTATGGCAACCTGTAAAAAGGAATCAGGCCCTTTTAAGTATTGCAGTTATAATGAAAACCTCGAAAAGAAAATCTTAAGAGGAGGCAAAAGTTTGTTGTTATTTTCTATCAGGCTACATTTACATTTAGTAGATTCCTGACATACAATCTGGACAACTAAAATTCAATAAACTGGAGGAGACTCCGTCTCAGTAGAAACTAAGTGGCTTTTATGTGGTTGCCAAATTCAGCATATCCAATTAGCCTAATCCAACTTCATCTGTAATCTGCTTTTCCTAGACCATTATGTCTATATACCATCAACTATCTAATTATCACAAAAGGGGCTTGCTCAAACCTAACCTGTGGCAAATTGAGGACTCCTTCTCCTTCCCCTCACAAAATCCGATCCAAATTTTTCATACAGAAATCTCTGATCAGGGATAGAAAAAGATCCATTTTGCATCATATCTATGGGACTCCTATGAAATACAAACCAAAAGGTTGGCTCAACCAAAATCATCACTCCCTTAACTAGACCACAAGCAAAATCATAATGCTACGGTGATTTAGCATATCATCAATTGGTCAAAGTTTGGTAGGATGCCAAATCTCAAAGAATTTCATCATAATGTTATTAAATATACTGGTACATTTTTCTTCTTTTTTGTGTGTGTTCAAATTAAGCAACAAATGGAAACATTAGAACCGTATCAATGTCAGAATGGACTTCCAGATATGTATAACTATCCACCAACATTTGCCAATTCCAAACCAAATGTTAGAACTGCAAAATCTAAATCTTTAGTTCTTGAAAAGGCTTCACATATATGTTAATGTCTAAATGAACCCAGAAATAACAGCTTGGCAACAAACAATAACTAGTAAATTATCATTAATAAACATAAAAAGCAATAGCCTCAGATGATTCTGAAGAGGTACTATCAACTAGTTCAGCAAAGAATCAAAGCATTTTCCATCAATCCAATTTGCAGAAAGTATTGATTTTGACAGAGAAATGGCTTTGGAACAATCCGAGACAATAAATCTTACAAGAAGAGATAACCAAAAGCAATCAGAATTTTCATGTATTTCACAACTATTTGATGCAAAGGAACAAGAAACTGGATCCAACCCTGTAGAACTTACCATTTTCCACGAGTTGTTGCACAATCATTCGATCAAAGAACAGCATCCTCTCGCAATATTTTTCATACACAACATCAAACCCACCCCACCATTGTCTTCCCTCTGCTTCAACATCCCTCCACTCATTAGAGCTCGTCTCTCCTTCACCTTCCTCCTCATCATCTTCCTCTTCGCACGAGTCTTCTTCAGGTATCAACGCCATGAAACTGTTCCTTCTCAGCTCTTTCAACCTCCTCTTCACCTCATTGGTTATAAAGTCATCATCGTCATCTTCAGCTTCAGCTAGAGGATCCGTATTAACTGATTTACTACCCACATTGTCACCATTCCCACCATTATCATTCTTTGGTTCCTCTGGTTGTGGCACTGGCTTATCTTCTAAATCCTTTTCTGGGTCTGGCTTACGAGCTTTCCTGAACTTCTTCACTTTGAAAAAATCCATCTTTAACCCAATATTCCTCTTGAAACAACCTCAACCGGGAAAGCGGAGAAGAGAACAGCAAATGTTCAAAGACGAGATTTTGTTCACCAAATCTTGGTGGGGGGACCGGGATTAAATATCTGAAGTCAAAATGGTCAAAGCAGAATCTCTTAGAATCCTCGTAGATCAACAAGATGGCTCGAATTTCCGAGCCAAAGAAACTAAGTAAATCCCAAATCCACAGTTTCTACACTAAAAAGAAGCTCACTTTAACATCACTTCTCTGTTTTACAAAGTCACACTAGACACAGACCACGAACATTCACGAAACTGCTGCTCTCAAAGCTTCAAACGCATGGAGTAAATCATCAAACTTTTCACTGAATGAACGAACCAACACAGATGAAATCAAACGATGCTCAAAAAGCATATCGCTCCACAACCTTACGACACAAATCGTTTTAAACCCCTGAATACCAATCAAAGCACAACCTTTGCTACCTATTCAAGTCTTCTCTTAACAATTTCATCACTCAGAAGCCACATTTTTAGCAGCACTACTCTATGAACACCAAAGCATAAAATGGCAGTTTAAGATCAGATACAGGAGCAAGTGACTACGCCCTTCAAAACCATCATCTCAAAGGAACATCTTCTTTTCAAGTGTATAGCCTCAAAGCACAAATCTTTGCTTGTGATTACACACAAAACACTCACATCTGCGAGAGAAGCTACAGATACAGGAGCAAGTGACTACGCCTTTCAAAACCATCTACTCAAAGGAACTTCTTCTTTTCAAATGTACAGCCTCAAAACAAAAATGTTGGCTTGTGATCACATACAAAACACTCACATCTGAGACAGAAACTTGTGAGGAATGTTAGGAACGCGTAAAGCTAAAACCAAAAGAGACTAGACTAGGGTTCTCTTCTTTAGTAAAGAAATGGCAATAAGTGACGAGAAGAGAAATGCACCGCCCTGCACATGAGAGAAGACAGCAAGAGAAAGTTAGCACAGTTAAAAGCGACAGCAGTATTGGAAACATTAAAAAGCCATTAAATGTGAGCAATAAATTGATATAATTCCACTTACACACAAAACCCATTTTCGCTTTTCAAAGCTATAATCAATTCTGATTTATTTTAGCTAAAAATTAAAGATCAGACCCTCCCTCCTCCCTCGCTCTCTCTCTCTCTCTCTCTTCTTCTCTCACTCACGTTTCCTCTTCTTTCTGAAAATGAGAGAGAACCCATAAATAAAACCCAAAACCCAAGAAACAGTCTTCCTCCCACTTTCCGATAAACAAAAAAACGAAAAAAAAAAAACAGATCTTTCTGAGGGGGTCGCCATTAGTGACACTTGATTCATTTACATTACATCATTTCCTTTCTAGTTCTGTGTGATCTTCTACTAATAAGAAAGATTAAGAAGTGGGTATATATTAGTTTAAAGTCTTGAGAGGGTGGCACGAGATACGAGGTAAGAACAGTGAAGAAGAGACATCTTGCAGAGAATATTGTCAGAACCCTCGAATGCCCACTTTCTTTTTCGAGTCTTACGTACAAATGTATGCAGAAACAGACAAACAAAGAAAATATTTAAATAAATTTATTGTAAAAAGGCAAATTACCAAATGACCAAACAGACAAGAACTAATGGGTTTAATGATTAAGATTTAAGATTTTGTTAAATATAAAATTTGTTACCTAATTTAGTTTTTTATTTATTTTAGAATCATACGAACCGACAATCGCTATCTTTAAAATGGTTACTGAGTAAGCCTCTGCGTTGATACAGTAACTTATAAATTATGCCAACTAAGTATTTCACACTAAACAAGATATGTACAACATCCCTAGTATGTAGATGAATTGGTAAGGCGTTTTTTTTGGTTTAAATGAGATCGTGGGTTTGAACCTTTCTCATGTATGCAGTCGTTTAAAATTTAGGATCAGAGCTTTATCTTTCGCAAGGGACCTAACAGGCTGAAGCGGAGATTAATCTGAGTGTGAATGACTTAAAGGTGTCTTCCCATAATTGGGATCTGCCTAAGACACCTCGTGGGCAACAAAAAAAAAGAAAAAATAAGTTATGTACAACAGGTTTAATCTGAGAGGGAGTAGGTAGGAAGATTTGAACATAAGACCTTTTAACCAATGCTCTCACTCCATTAATTCGACCACCTTGTAGGAGGCAACTTAATTTAGTTCTTTATATCTAATTTCTCTATTCAATTTGTGAAACTTTCTAATTGTTTAAACAATTTTTTAAAGATTTTGTTAAATATAAAATTTGTAACCTATTTTAGTTTTTTTATTTATTTTCTTTAAATGTGTACTAGCTAAATTTTCGCATTCAATAGCTTGCAAATTATGTTAACCGAATACTCTACACTAATCAATCCTTATACGACAGGTTCAATTAAGACAATATAAATAAAAAGATATGAACACAAGATCTTTTGACCCCATGCTCCTCACTCTATCATCTCAACCGCCTTGTAAGGGCAACTTAATTTAGTTCTTTATATCTAATTTTTCTATATCAATTTGTGAACATTTTTCTAATTATTTAAACAATTTTTATTATATAACATAATAAGATGAAGAATTGGGGATGACAATTAAGCCCAAGCTAGTGCATCCCTTTGAAAATTGAAATTAACAGGTAAG
>JAOQMP010000208.1:746672-765504 GCA_027563575.1 Erythroxylum pedicellare
TAGATGAATGCATTATTTTTTGATTAATTATATTGTAGTTAATGAATTATATTTTAATTAATTATAATGTAATTAATTATATTTTAGTTAGTTAATGAATCATATTTTAATTAATTAATTTTATTTAATTAATTAATATTTAAAATAATTTATAAAAAAGAGTCACTATTAAATAATAAGTTTCATTTCTCCGCTAGTTAGAAGGTATAAAAGATTCCTTAAAAGTGAAATATCAAACTATTATCCCTATAATAATAATCAACAACCAACTACTCACTTTTCATTCCTAAACTCACCAATTACTTCTTAAACTCATTGTCCAAGCACCTCCTAAGAATGACGAGGAAACAAAAAAACAACATACCGAGTTGGATTGAATAGTCGAAAATAAACTATATCAAAGTATTAAATAAATGTATATATCGTTTTGGCCATATATTATCATGCACTAAAAATTATTTTTATTATTATTATTAGAGATTAAAATATTTTATAACAAAATAATATATTGCCAAAATAATACGTATGCATCACGACTGCATAGAGATGGCGACAACTCGGAGCTGCCCTCGCCCTCTTTGGAACGTCAGCACCTAACGTTCATAGCTTTGAAATTCATAGCAGCAGCAAAGGCTCGAATCCAGTGTCCTCGTCTCAACTTCAAACTCCTACTTCAACGAGTGGAAGCAAGCCCAAGGGATGACAAGTCACTTCTGGACTTCCAAAAAGAGAAGAGGACAATGTTGTTCGATGGTCAAGCCCTACCGAAGGATCAGTGAAGTGGAACTTCGACGCAGCCATTCAAACGGCTCAGGGGACAATGTCGTATGGTGTAGTAATCAGAGGCGCACATGGACATTTTCTCAACTGTTTCTCTGGCTTTGCGATATCCAACTACACACCATTTATAACCGAAGCTATGGCTTTCAAGAAAGCTTTAACATGGTTAATTCATTTGGGTTTTACTTCAGCGGAGGCGGAAACAGACTGCCTCCAATTAGTGCACGTCCGGGAATCAATGAGGCGGGGGCAATATTGAAAGACTGTAAATTACTTTTTTGGTAGATTTCAATCTTGCTCGTTTACATTGCCATAAATGACAAATGAAGGCCAAGGTCTTTTTGTTTATACCAACTCCAACGTTCTCTAGAAACGGAGTGATAGCTTCTGAACCGAACTCCAACTAACGCTTGCTTGACTTTTCAAAAGTAGGGTTAGGTCCCCAACATAACTGACCAAGTTCTGCATTATCTTTGAGAGCACCTACATTTCACCAAACAAGATCTCGTGTGGATCCAAAGTTGAAACACAGCTACACTACCAGGTGGGTAAGTAAAGGGTGAATTGAAATGTCAACCCTGCTTCTTTGACTTGTAACGCACAAAAGTTAAGACGACAAAATTTTCAGGCTTAGCTGATCTGTCCACCAGATCTTAGGCTTCTACCGATGGACTCAAGCTCGGGTTATCCAAGTTAGGTCCGAACTGACAGTTATAATAAAAATGACGTTATTTTTTATTATAAATAAAAAAAATTGAAAAACCGTAAGGATAAATAGTTTCACAAACTTTCCAATCTGTTTCTAACAAATAAATAAAATTAGGAAAACAAAAAAGAACAAAAAATAAATCAACACCAGAAATTTAGTAACGCAGTTCGGCACATCTTGTCTACATCTGCAGAGCCTTCACCCAGTTTAATTACTTTCACCGAAGTACAATAGTTTTATCCAAGGCTTTGCTGAGCCGAGATCACTCAACCTTTGACACTATCTCTCAACCTCATTTCCCGTGAAAGAATTTCACACCCAATAGTACGACCGCCTCGTACTAACCTCAACAGAGGATTTTCTCAACAGTATTTGATAATAAAGATAAGAAATAAACAACTCAAGTGATCAATCAACTAAGAACAAAATAACAATGCACTTGAGAAAAAGAAGACAATTTCCCGAAAGCTAAAGCTCCACTGAAATATATCTGGAAGTTGTCGCAATACCAATAGGCTGACTCACATAAACACCAACACGTAGTCACCGCTCTAAAAATTCCAGCAACTTTATCTTTAAGAAGATCTGATAAAGAGGAGGTCATGTGGAGTCACGGAGACTGGGAAGCCTTAACATTGTGATCTATAACTAATTGAAACTCCTTTGGTTTGCGTGATGATGATGCAGACAACAAGAACACATTTAATGGTTCATTGAATGTTGTGTAAAAGAATGATGCTGGGTCTTTTG
Source organism: Erythroxylum pedicellare (assembly GCA_027563575.1). Lineage (NCBI taxonomy): Eukaryota > Viridiplantae > Streptophyta > Magnoliopsida > Malpighiales > Erythroxylaceae > Erythroxylum > Erythroxylum pedicellare. The sequence continues at coordinate 748,912 of JAOQMP010000208.1, forward strand.
CTTTTTCCAGAGAAAATTTCTATCCCACATAAATACTTCATAAGCTTTCAATTTATACCACAACATGAGTGCCTTCCATGATCCTCACACAATTTACTTTTAATGCCCACTTCACTTTAATTCCAAGACACCCACGGCGATGCACCAAAAATCCTTGACCTACTAAATCCACTTCATTCATAGCTTGTTTAACATATCATGGTGCAGCCGTATTTCATTGACAATTAATGTAGTATATACTCCACTCACTGCCGCTCACCCACGTCCTCCTCAATGCCGCAGTGTTTTTTTCAATAAAAAAACCCTAATTCACACCACCACAGCCTTTGTTTTATTGACAATTAACACATGTTGTCTTTGCTGCAACCACGCATAAGAGATTTTCGCTAGAGATAGATATCTGCAGTAGATAGAAGATATGTACAATCCTTCAAATATTGAGAGTCCCGCTTCAAATAGAATTTTATCACAACTGAATCATTATCCAAATACCTTTTGAATTCAAGTCAATATCTAACTGATATCTTATATGTCCAATTAACAAATAATGCCAAAACATATATCCTAACATTGATGATCTTCTTTATAATGATGACTGGACTGTGTCAAATGATTTGATTGCTACGATATTAACTGGTGGTAAATTGATTGCATGACCATTCAGTTTTGTTCTTCGATCTTCTATGTTGACTCAAAAATACTTCATGCTCTTTAAATTGATTGTGGCAAACTGGATGCCTAGCATGTATGTTGTTTCTGTTTACTTGGCACAGGCCAAGTTGATTTATGCGATTGGTATTCAACCTTGGCCGTCTCATTATTGAAGCAATGCTGGCTATTGAGAGTGAGTCACATTCTCTGTTATATTTTCCATGCTTGATCTCACAATTTTTGTATGCCAATGAGGATTGAGTCAAGTATTTTCCATGCTTGATCTCACAGTTTTTGTATGCCAATGAGGATTGAGTCAAGCATGCTTGAGTTAGTGGCGTTGATGAATATATCTCCTAGGATTTTTGGCAACCACGGGTAGTGGATTTGCCATATATCACTTCAGGTCTCTCAGATGCCACGGGGACAACTTCAATTAATCTGAATGTAGCTTTTTTTGCTGAAATTGAATGGATGGACAGAATCGTTCAAGTAGCTGCTAATGCTCTTCAAAATTTAAAGCAACGAGTTCTTCGCTTCCCTGGTGCTTCTTAAATTCATCTTTTTGGCATGTATTGTCTCAAAGGGAGAGAATAGTTAAGATAAGATTGTATTTTTTTCCTCTATGTTTTGTTGACTGAAGTTGACTTATAATTATGTAATATGTAATTGAATATTACATTGAGGGGGAGCATTGTGAATCTTATCTTTATAGTCCAATTATGATTCTTTATGTGGAGTTCAAGAGTTGTGACAAAAATGCCAAAAAGGAAGGAGGAATTGTTAAGATATATTATACATATCTTTTATTTAGTTTTGGCATTTTAAATTGGACATATAAGATATAACTTATAGGAATTCTACACTACATTGAAGCCTATCATCATGGTGATATTGGAATTAATATTACTGCTGGATTGATATGTTGGTGAATTGGAATCATTACTGCCAGATTTTGTGGACTGTGTGGATTGAAGAAAATCAAGGGATGAGGTTGTTATGTGATTGTAGTCAGCGCAATGGTTGCATGGTTGAATAGGGACTATAATTGCTTGTGAAATTTTGCACATCTCCTAATCACTGTAGAAGTCTATCAAACACGTGAGTGGGAGAAACAAAGTGGGATATGTGTGCGGCAATCAGATGGATGTGCGTGTGTTAGATAGATGGGATGTGAGTTAGTAATTCCATGAAATTGTGATTGCATTGGGCGTGTGTCTGTGAAGATTGCTGAACGTGTGATGGGTGCAGATAGCTACAATGTAGTGAGTTTGTGAGCAGGGGTTGGTATTACACACGCTTTTCTTATTGAGTAAATTGAAGTGAATCTCTGGTGTTGATAAACCATGGCTGTGGATGTGAGTTTATGAAGCAGTGAATGTTATCTATGGTGAAGTGGGCATTAGTTATTAATTGAAGAAGCACAGCGATATGTTTTTGTGAAGAAAGAGTTAGCTATGGTTAAGAGATTCAGCTGCATTATTTCGAGAAGATAAAATTATAGGGAAGTCTTTCTTTTATCTTAAGTATATTATCGTTCAGTTCTCAGTTGAATAAATACTTGAGTTATTTTTTGTTAATTTTTGTTTGAGTGAAAGTAGTTAGAAAAATCCTCTGACGAGATTAACACAAGTTGGTCATGTTATCGGGTGTGAAAATCTTTCACGGAAAGTGAGGTTGAGAGATAATTACAAGGGATGAGCGGTATTCTTTTAGTGAGATGTTGTGTACATCTATTGCACTTTCTTGAAGGTATTAATCTAAGTGAGGGCTCCGCAGACGTAAGCAGAGTATGCCGAATTGCGTTACCAAATTTCTAGTGCTTTTATTATTTTGATTTTGCTTGCTTTTTATTTTGTTCATGCTAAAAAAGTTTACGAAAAGTTTTCGAAACAATTAACACGTTCAGTTTTTCTTGTATATTAGACTATGATGACTTTATCATATTTGTAGATTGGATTAGGATGACTTTATTATACCTATAAATTAGATTAGGATGACTTTAGTTTTTGGATTATTTTTTTGTATTTATCTTTAGGATGACTATATCTATTTTTAAGATTAAGGAGTTCTTATCCATGCCTAGGATAAGGAATGTATTTGAGTTTTTGTGAAACTCTAGCTCTATTTAAAAAGCTCTTAATGGAAGTTTAAAATCATCCTTCTTATAATTTCTTATTTCCACTTTTATAAATAAATTTATGCTCTAATAACAACAAAGACCATTAATAAATTGGATTCCTTTTCTAGTAAAAATAAGACATAGAAGATCAATTATCAATATTTTCATACAACGTCATTGCCCTTTTTGCCTTTCCCTCCTTGCTTTTTTGGGAATAATCTTATTGTTTCACTTTTGCCCTCATTGTGGTTAAGGCTTCAACCTCACTGGAGCACTTGTCTCTAGGCCTCCTTACGTAGATGGAGAAGGGAGAATCTTCCCTCTCTAAAGATAAATTCCCTGCACTCTCCCACGAATAGATTTCGTGGTGGAAAATAGTCTACGGCTAGGCAATCTTCGGGTGTATCTTGTCGCAATAATGCGTGGAGAGCAAAGCTCCTGTTCTAATGTGATAAAGGTGCACTCAAATACTACCCCAATGCGCTTCAAGATGGGGTTTTGCCCCCACCAATTGAATTGTTGCAAGTGGGTGCGAAGGCATGGTCATCTACGCTAATCGGGTTCTTTTGGACCAAATATCCTTCCTTCCTTGCTGTGAACGCCTGGGCAAAAACTTGGCGGGGCAAAAAAGGGCTTGAGAAAGTGATGCTTCGTGAAGAGGGTACGTTATTGTTTAAATTTTCTGATGAATCTCATCTTACTGAAATTGTGGAGCAGAGACCATAACACTTCGATGATCAGCACATGTTTATTCAGAGATGGAAACCAGGTATAATTTTGGATCAGGGGCAAATCGATGTTATTCCAATATTAGTTCACTTTCATAATTTGCCAATGAAATTCTGGACTGTGGAGGGATTGAGCTTTTTAGCTAGCTCATTGGGTAAATTGGTGTGTATGAACCCTCAAATGGCCTCAATGGAGAGAATTTGCTACACCAAATTGTGTATAGAAATAACTAAGCATGCGCGCTCCTCTACCAGATAGTTTACCTGTCCTTAGACTTGGTGATGATGGGGAATTGATGAGGACTGATATTCATATCAGTTATCCTTGGAAGCCTAGTGCGTTGCTAAACACTGGGTTCCTATGGTAAAGTCGACGAGTCATCCCAGATTTAGCGAGCGACGAGAAACTAGAGGACCCAAATCTAGTCAGATTTGATTAGCCTCTGCTTCCTCCTCCTTTGGGAGGTAATGTTAGGCATTATGCTAGTTGGCAGAGTATGCTAGTACTATTAATGTAATGCAAAGTTAGACAACCAGAGATTCTGCAAAGAATGAGAAAGGGCCAGTCCATTGCAAAAGTTTGGGTCAAACACAAATCACTGAGGAACAAGAAGCCAGGAGGGTTGTAGTGGTTACTCAACATAATGAGATTGCCAATGTAGTGCAAGAACAAACAATTATGAACAACTCTAGTGCAGACATGTGGAGAGTCTAGATAGTGGAGTCACTTCTCCTCACATTATTTGGAGCAATCTCAGATGAATTGGCCCAACATGCTAACTCCATTGACAACTATTCGACAAAATATGACTTCTAAGGATAGGTTGGAGTATGAAGAATAGACAACAATGGTAAACTCCAGTGGTAACTGTTTGGCAATTTAGGAAACTGGAGTTATCATATCTCAGAATGCAGAACATCCTGGGGCAGAGCACGTCTTGACATTGAATTGTAATTCTTCTACTTATGTGACAATAGTTTCCCCTCTAGAAAGCAGTTCAGATTTGGTAGCAGAGGACTGTGGTTCTCCATTAGCTGTAGCTTAATTTCTTGATATTCCAGGAGATTTTTATGTGCAGTTCAAAATTGTAAAATGGAAATCAGCAAGGAACAGAAAGAAAAATCCCAAATACCAATAATAGGGAGTTGACAAAGAAAACATATCTTGGCATGCGATGTTCAACCCACTTTTTCCATAGAGAAGTATAACTGGTATTTTTAGTGTTCTGTTTGTTGTCTATCTTGCAGATAATTATATTGCCTACTTAGGGTTTTTTTTGATCATATTGTAAAAATGATGGTAGGCTTAATGTCTTGAACTCCCTGTAATGTAGATATACTTTTAACTATAGTAAAATCCCCTTTTACTTTTCAAGAAAAAAGGTCTTTACAATAAGGTGGCATGATGAACTTGTCTTGGCTGCCAAACTTTTTCCCACTTGAGGTCGAACAAGGTTGGAGAACTTGAATTTTATGGCAAAGAGGTTAATCCTTTGGCTGGTTCTGTTGGGCCTTTGCCCCCTACTGAATTGGCAGTTGCGGTTAACACTAATGGTGATGGACTCCTTAGTTTAGGAGCTACTGAAATCCCTTCCCTTTTACAGAGGATGATAAGACCGATAGTCACAAACAAGACAATGTAATTGCTGAGATTGGAACAACAAAGATTTTTTTCATCTACTGTTGCTCGTTCTGACCAGAAAATTCATACTATTGATGTTACTGATTGACTACTGTTATGTCTGGATGCTGAGTTAACTACTTTCAAAATCTTATAATCTCCACAGACAGTTAAAATTATAAAGCATAAATCTTCGAGAAAAAGAAAGCAAAACCTCAAGTATCCTGGGGCTTCTCCCTTCCATGGTATCTCTTGTGTGGTATCTTAATGGGTTCAGAGACCCTCTCAAAAAATCATTGGTAAAGGAGATGGTGCGGGATAAGAAGGCTTATGTCATCGGTTCTTGAAACTAAAAAAAAAGACCCGCTCTCCCCCACTGGTTCAAATTTTTTGGGTGCCAAATGGGAGTTAATCTCCAACCATGATTCACACTATAATGGCAGAATTATTTGTCTTTACAATAAGGAACTGATTGGAGTTCCAAGTTATGGAAAATACAGACCAACTTATCCATCTTCAATGTTAACTGCATTGTCTTAGTTCAGTTTTTGAATTGACTCTTATGTATGCTTCAAATTTTGGCTTTCAAAGAGAAACTCTAGATGGACTTGGAAAATATTCAACTTTGAATCTCTCATCCTTGGCTTGTGGTTGGAGATTATAATTGTTCTATTAACTCGGCTAAAATCGAGGGAGGTCATCAATTCAATCTTAGGCTGACCAAAGAATTGTCCAATTTATTAACACGGATGGACTTGGGGGATCTCAAATTTACTGGATGATTACCTACTTGGTCCAATAATCAACATCAAAATCTGCTTATTTGTAAGAAATTGGATCGTTGTCTTGTTAAGTCTCTATGGCTGACTTGATTTTCTAATTCTAATGTTCATTTTGGGGAGAATCTGTTGTCCGACCATTCATATATGTTGATTCATATACTTGTGGATTCAAAAAGTGGAAGCCCCTTTCCGATTCTACAATGGCTTAACATAGAGAGCTGGTTTCTCCGGTCTAGTTAACCAATGTTGGAGTACTGACATTGCTGGTTTTAAATCATTTAAGTTTCTGCAGAAACTTATATTAGTGAAGGTAGCTCTTAAAGGTTTCCTGTCTAGCCAAGACCTTAGCCTCTTATCTTTAAAAGAGAAGCTTATTCAAGCACAAATTGCTTGCTGTAATGCTCTTCACAATTCAGATCTCAGAAATGTAGAAGTTCTTTTCCTTCAAGAGTACGTCACAGCCCTTACACTTCAAAATTCTATTCTTCAGCAGAAATCCCGAGTGAACTGGCTAAGGGATGATGACTCGAATTCTAAGTTCTTCCACTACTCCCTACTAGCCTGACAAAATAACAACAAAATTTCTATGCTCCTTGATAGCAGGGGACAAAGCTATTCCAATATGATGCATTGTAAGAGCTTTGCCCATAATCACTTTCTCAATCTCATGGGGTCAGGTACCTGCTCTGTTCTTAGTTCAAATGTGTTGAGGCTATTTGAATGTTCAGTTGATCAAAGTATTAAATATATGTTGGTGTCTCCAGTAACTGAGCATGATGTTAACAGAGTGATATTTAAAATGAAATCTTCTAAAGCTCCAGGGATAGATGGTTTCACTGCTCTTTTTTTCATCATCCTTGGGGAATTACTGGTCAGCTTTTCACAGAAGCTGTGCTGGAATTCTTTTCTTCCACAAAAATGCTCCGTGAATTGAATCATGCCTACATCTGTTTGGTGGCTAAAAAAAATGTATTCCTTAAATTATTAATGATTTTTGACCAATATCTAGTTGTAACATTATTTACAAAGTGATCTCCAAACTTCTTGCTAAACGTCTCAAGCTGGCATTTTATGTGGGTTTGTCTTGAAGTTTTGTAGTTGCCATCTAAATTTATCGATGGGATCATGACATGCATCCAAACTCCTTCTCTGATTATTCTCTTGAACAGGGTTCCTACCAAGCCTTTAAAGATTGCTAAAGGCATTTGCCAAGGAGTTCCTTTGTTCTCTTATTTATTCACTCTTATGATGGAAGGTTTTTCTGGACTAACAAGTAAGTTGATCTCTTATGATAGAAACTTTCAATTTCATTACAAATGTAAAGGTCTCAATTTCACTCACCTAGGTATGATGATGATCTTCTAATCCTTTGTGGTACTGATCCTTATTTGATTACCATGATGATACATCCACTGGAACTATTTGCTGATTGGTCAGGTTTGAAGCATAACTCTAAGAAGAGTTGTCTATATTTCTCTACTGATGCGAGAAATCTTATAGGATTTCAAAGACTAGTTGGGCTGAATGTGCATTATGTTCCTTTCTACTATTTGGGAGTTCCTATTACTGCTTCCAAGGCCAAGTTTAATGATTGTCTCCCTCTTCTTGAAAGAATTAAGGCAAAAGTGAATGCTTGGCAAAAATGGTTTCTTTCTTATGCTGCTTGGATAACCCCTCATTATATCTGTCTTAAGCAGCCTACATATTTATTAGACTCCTCGTGTAACTTTGCCTCGGAAAGTCCTTAAAGAAGTTGACAGAATCCTAAAAGCATTCCTATGGACTGGTAGATCGAGTGAGGTCGTTATATCTAAGAAGTTTGGTGGCTTGGGGATTGTTTCTATCTATACTATGTACAAAGTTTTAATGTGCAAGAGGCTTTGGAGGCTCTACACGGATCATAATGCACTTTGGGTTAAACGAATCCATGAGTTTACCTAAAAAATATGAATTTCTGGCAAGCTTCTTGTACTAAGGAGTTCTTATGAACTCTCCTCTAGAAGATGATGTTTCGTGACTTAGTTTATCCTTATATTAAAATAGTTTATCCTTATATTAAACATAAGGTTGGCAACGGTAATAATACTTGACTTTGGTATGATAACTGGGTTGACTCAAGTCCACTTATTTTCAGTCCTTGGGTTCATCACTTGAGAAACAGAATTCCTCTTAATCTTAAGGTCTCATCTTTGCTATGCAATAACCAATAAAGAGAGAGTTTTCGAGGCTTCGATTTTTTGCTTCAATTCTTTCCTCCTCAGGTTAGTATTGATTGATGATTCTATAAGTCTATTGATCCTAGCGGTAAATTCTTAAATAAATCATGTCCTCAGCTTCTTGTAAGGAGTTTAAGGGAGGTACCTTGGTTTACTCTTTTATGGCAGAATTCCGTCCACCTGAAAGCCTCTTTTATTTCTTAGCTTGCAATTAAAAACAGACTTGGGAATAAAAATTAACACGACACTATGGATACAACTTATGTTTTATGTAAAATGGTAGTAGATAATAGAGATCTTCTCTTTTTTCTTTGTAGTTTCTCTAAAGCAGTCTAGAGTAGGATTTTGCACTTGCTACCTGATCACAGCTATTCTTATACTTGGGAACAATCTCTAATTAACTGGGCTATTAGGAACTCTAAACATGGTATGCCTAATGCCATTCTTGTTAAAGCTGCCTTTACTACTACTCAACTTGCTTTGGAAGAAACGTAACTCTCATAGACAGACTAATGGTGAAGAGGGGAAATATATGGTAGCTGACAGGATAATTAATTGGATTAAAGCAGCTTTAATTGCAAAAAATCTCCAGTCTTCTCTCTCTCGTGACACGAGATTTAGGTGGAATCTCTAATGTGGTTTCTCGGTTACTCTATTGGCTTCGTTTATTACCCTTTTGTACCTGTATATATCGTTTTCATTTTGAACTCATTGTAATGTTGTTTTAGTTTTGACTATAGTTAACGCAATATTCATTTTAAAAAAAAACTAGATATGTATAGAAGTTATGGCAGTATAGTTCGAGAGTTAATAAAGAAGGTTGAAAGCCATTTGAAAACTTCAAAGAAAATAGTTTGTTTGGAATAGAGATACGCTGAACTTGTAAATATTAGTTGGATTGAGTATGTCACTTAATTATTGCATATTTCTCGTAGTTTATTTGGTGCAAATTTGACGGATATGGCTGCTATAAGTATCACCGTTATATATATATATATATATATATATATATATATATAAAGCATTGAGATATGATCAAAAGTCCATCACATGTCTAAGCATCCATAGAGCCTATATATCCAGAAAAGCCGCCTTGATCAAATATAGTTGTCTGTTAACATCTTCCAAAGTCATTCTGTCTTTAGGTGATTCCAGAGAGCATAATCATATAGTTCTTATTGAAGCTCGTTTCTTCTATTTCTTGGTCATCACTATCTTATTCTATTGCTTCCATCGCAACAGTTCCTGTTTCTTGTGAAATTGTAAGGACAAGACTTTGGTACAGAACTTGGTCAAGACCACCTGGTAATGCCAACTTCACGAAATTGTGAAGTGTTAAACCGTTCTAAACATTTCATCTGTTGGTCGTCTTCCTCTATTTCTAACACAAAGATGCCATAGTTGTACACATCACAATCTTTTGATTCTTCATCTACTCTAAAATTCATACCAAAAAATATGCAACTTAAGTGTTGTGAAACCCTTTCCATTCTAATAGCTTTTGGAGGTCGCTCATGATCATAAATTGAAATGATATGTGAATAAAAGAAAAGTTTTCAGAGCATTGAACAAATTCAAATCCTTATAGATAATCAACCATGAGTTCATACATGCAGATTGAGAAGCTGAAATGTGAAGTAAGTCCTTGTTTCTTATGTACTAACGCTTCTAAGTTACTACTATTGCAGGACTCTGATCCTTCTTTTCGTTTTCAAGAAACTTGATAACCTTAAAATCTATTTTCAAAGTGAACTTCCATCACCACAAAATGGTTTGAATAATTTGTTCATCTTATATTTTCTTTCCTATTCTTTATGATGGTTTCAACAGTTTTCCAAGGAAGTAATCATTTGATAGATACAAGCACAGCTGAATAATTTCATACCTGTTATTATTGGGAAAAAGTAGATAATTGTAAACTTCTTCTCATTGGACTCTGAAGATAGTATTAATAGGAGATAAAAGTTCTATTGACTTTCAAGGAACAAGCACTAACAGGAGAATTTTTGAAGCAAAATCTTGCAGCAGTTAAATGACTTCAGCTACAACAAGAGTCCTCTTGAACACTGTCACAAACATTTCAGAAGTTCTCGTAGGTTATATCTCTTGCAAGTTATGATACTGTAAATATACTATAAAGCACAATAATTCAAGAAATTATGTCATAGTTGTTGGCAATTAATAAAAACTTTATTTTATGATAATAATTTTCTGAAATATCACATACATTTAAAAACAGTTTCATACCTATCAACACTTTTTTAAGATTATATTTTGTAATTATTTAAAAATATTAAGACTTATACTACTAGTGAGTTTTATTTCTACATAGTTGAAGATCTAGAGACCTAATTGCATAGAAAAGCATTTCTGATCAAACGTAGTTTCCTATTGACATCCCCTATATTAGGTCGATCATTGGGCGATTCAGATGAACATGTAACTCCAACTTCAAATACTGCTAGCAAGCACTTCTGCACTTTTGGTTTCATGGAGCTCAAGTTCATATTGATCTCAATTGCATTGTTATCATCTTCTCTGGAGTTTGCTTTTCCTACAGCTTCTGTTTCAAGAAGAATTGGGTCTATTATATCCTCTAGTCTTTCTGGCATGGCCATGCCAATAAAGTCTCTAAGATTCAATCCATCTTTAAACATTTGGTCAGTTGGTCTTCTTCCTGAAAACATTTCTAAGACTAGGATGCCATAACTGTACACATCTCCATCTTTTGATGCCTCACTACCCATTCCATATTCTGCAATTAATGGAATAATGCAAAGGTTATTTTTAACAAATTATTTGATCTTCTTGTACGTTCTCTAGTTAATGTGATGAATAGAAGTGATAAGTGACCGTGATAAAGTCTGAAGCAGCATTTTTTTTAAAAATGAAAAAGAATTTAAATTATAAATCGGCGTTACAACGAGTTCAAGGCTTGAAGCCTACCATTATCATATGGCAATATGACCCAAGAATCAAAACTCCCTAAGGAAGATGAAAGTTCCTATAATTGTGTCTTGTTGTTGCTATCTATTATACAAACACTCTGAAGTAGCATTACTTCTACGATTTTGTATTATAAAGAAAAAGAATTTGGCACTCTTACCTGGAGCAGCATAGCCAATCGTCCCCTTTATCCCTGTAGAGCTAGTTGAGCTTTGTAATAAGTCGTTGACGGCTAAGATGATCTTTGCCACACCAAAATCGCTTACATGAGCAATCATGTCACTGTCTAGAAGAATGTTGCTAGGCTTTAAATCACGATGAATTATTGAACTTTCACATTGGTTATGGAGATAATGTAGGGCGGATGATACATCAATTGCAATGTTTAGCCTTTGAAGAAAGTCAAAAATTTTCATTGTGTCTCTTTTATCAAGACCTGGATGCAACCAATTTTCCAAGCTTCCATTTTCCATGAACTGGTAGACTAAGGCCATAAATTCATTGCCCTTGTAATCCAAGCTAGAGCAATATGTTAGGATCTTCACAAGATTTTGGTGTCGAATATTCCGTAAAGCTTTACATTCAACAAGAAAGCTCTGTGAAGCTCCCATGTTTTGAAGGTTGAGGACTTTAACAGCTACCTGTCTTTGTAGTTGATTTAGAAAACCCTTATACACAGAGCCGAAACTACCAGATCCTATTAAGTTGCTTTCAGAGAATCCACCAGTTGCTTGATGGAGATCTTTATAAGAAACATTCAGCAATTTTCCAACCAATGTAGTTCCAAACGATGAATTCTTTCTAGATTTTCTCCTCCATAAACAAGATAAGACGATAAATATCATGAAGGCACTTACAGCTACACAAGGAATGATGATTGATGGCTTGAAAGCAAGGGATTTTCTTGTTGTTTTGGTGGGACATTTTGGTAGAAGAAGTTCAGGAACACCACCACAAAGCTTTCTGTTTCCAATCAATGATACTACACTAGCATTTGTAAAGACCCCTCCACTTGGAACCTCTCCCTCAAGATCATTGAAAGAAAGGTTTATATAACTTAAAAATTGTAGGCTTTGTAGATCTTGGGGAATTTCACCTGTAAGGTTATTCTGTGACAAGTCTAATTCTTGAAGGCCTTTTAAGGAAGCCAAAGATGAAGGAATCGAACCTCGGAAGAAATTTGCATTCATGTAAAGTATTTCCATGCTAAGGCATTTTCCAATAGTTGTTGGAATTTCACCATACAGATTGTTTGCAGAGATATCTAATGTGTTCAATTGCTTCAGATTTTTCACTTCTATTGGTAGATTTCCAGTTAAGGAGTTCCATGACAAATTGAGCAATTTACTTAAGGAAGGCAGGCTTAGTATCTCCTTGGGTATGGTTCCACTAAACTTATTTTTGGAAGCATACAGTTCACCCAAAACTTGGCAATTTCCAATACTTGAAGGAAAGTTTCCTTCCAAGTGATTCTCATCCAAGTATAAGCTGAACAAATGACTGAGGTTGCCTATGGAAGATGGAACCTGACCGGACAACCTGTTGCTGGCTAAATGTAATGCTTCCAAGTTGGGTAACATTCCAAGTTCAGAGGGAATGGAACCAGTTAAATGGTTCTGGTCCATATCTAAAAGACTTAGGTTGACTAATGTGTTTAGTCCTGCAGGAATACTTCCCGTGAAATAATTGCCTCCAAGGGCTAACTCACTTAGCCGAGAAGACAAATTAGTAAGTGACGTAGGCAAAACACCTCCAAAGTTATTTTCATCGAGGCCCAGGATCTCCAAATTGGTACAGTTCTTCAAAGATGTTAAGAAAATCAAGTCATTTGCTGATCTACTTCCTAGGCTATTGTTGCTGAGCCTTAATCTTCGAAGAGTTTTCAGATTTCCCAAGGTGATTGGAACCTGTCCAACAAAGTTATTGTTGTTAACACCAATTAATTCCAGTTTAGAAGCATTGCCAAATGACTCCGGGATCGATCCATAGAATCTATTTCCACCAAAGGCAAATAATCTGAGATTTGGGAGATTGAGGCCAATGTTGTATGGTATAGTCCCACGAATTTGATTATCAACAATTATAAAGTCACCAAGCGATGAAATATTAAAAAGGGTCTCAGGAATGGTACCAGAAATACCATTGGCTGCAATTTCGAACACTGTTAATCTTGATAATTTGCCTATTTCAACAGGAATCTTCCCCACCAAATTGTTTTCTCCAACAAAAAGAGAACTGAGCAATGTGAGGTTCCCAAGAGAAGATGGTAACTTTCCTGTTAAGTTGTTTTGAAAAAAGCCAACGAAGTTTAGCTCCACAAGAGAATCAAGGCCTTCAGGGATTTTTCCAACAAGCTTGTTGTATGCAAAAACTATTTTCTCGAGCTTAGTACAATGAGACAAGTTGGTTGGAATGTCTCCCCCTAAAATGTTACGGCTGAGAACAATGTATCTCAGCCGAAGCAAGTTGCCAACTTCCTGTGGAATCTCACCCGTAAAACTATTGTTTCTTAGACCCAAAATCCTGAGAAAACTTAGATTTCCAATATATGGCGATATAGTTCCAACCAAATTCTTTCCAGTTATGTTCAAGGACGTGACTCGTTGTCGACGACTGCATGTGATACCATGCCAGTTGCAGAAGGAAGCGGAAGCATTCCAGGAGTTAAAGATTCCAAAAGGGTCGCTGGTTATACCACTCTTGAATTGGAGCAAAGCAATCCTGTCAGTTTCATTCCCTAAGTAATTGGCCTGACACCATTGGAAGTTGGATGATAGTAAAAGGATCAGTTGCAGACATACAAATGAAGAGAGGATGGTGCTAGAATAAAGATTCATTTGGCTTAAACTATGATGATTGAGCTCTTTCTATCTCTCTTTTTTCAGCTTCCGTATATTGAAGTTATGAATGTCTTCTTTTATTATGTTTGCTCCGGGCGAAGAGTAAGAGAAGTCATTGTCGAGAGTTGGTGAAGACAAAGAGAAGACATCATCGGAAAGACTAACTTTTAAGATGATTGATCAGTTAAATAACTTTAATGAATTGATAGGTTAAGCTTTGTGACAAGTCGTTGTGATTAGGTTAAGCTTTGTGACAAGTCGTTGTGATTAGGTATAACGAAGACCTTAAAACATGGGCACGAATGAAGGGTCATGTTTGGAGACTTTGATTTTCTTTTTAGAACTACTATTGAGGTGAGAATCACTTCAGCGAATTGATAACTTTAAGTTATTTTAAAGTTTTCTAATCTTTTATTATCATGTAAGAGATGGTGAGAGCATCTTATGAATGTTATTTATATTGATCTCATAATAAAAAATCTGATTTGCTTAATTTTTATGAAATTTTAAACATAAATCGAGTACTCAATTAATGAATTATCCAATTTTGAAATGATTATATCATAGTTTCTCTTGCTAGTTAGTGAGAACTTAGATTTATATATAATGGCTAGATTTAGTATAATTAAAATTTATCTCAACTTTTTTAATAGTCTTAAATTTATATTCAACATAATCATGAAAAATAAATGTCCTTTTCAAGTTTAAACTCAACTTATTTTAAAATTTTTAAATTACATTCACATCATAAGTGAATAACTTTTTAAAAACAATTAAATAAATGAAAACAAAATATTTAATTGCTATTAAATATAAATAGATAAATTTTCTTGTAATAATGCATGCAAAATAATAATCATAATTCATCAATAAAAAGTTAAGATGATAGATAACACCTTATATTTTCTAAATTTTTATATAATTTATATGTGACCTTTAAATTTTGTAAAATTAAAACTTGATTTGTAGAATTACTTTTAGAAATTTAGTTTTCAAAATTTTTAACTTAACATGCTAAGTTGTACGAATCTAATTATGAATAACTATATAAAAAATGAACCTCTTCATGATAAATGACTATTTATATGCTAAAGGGAGGAAACTTCGCGACAATGTGAAGCGTCCAACCATTTTTGAACATTTCATCAGTCGGTTGTCTTACTTTCCTTTTGATTTTCAGGAAATTTGAAAACCATACATTTATTTCCAAATGTTAATTCTCATCACCACAAAATGGTTTGACTAATTTGTTCATCTTACACTTGTTTTGCTCTTCTTTATGATGGTTTCAACTGTTTTCCAAGGAAGTATGATTTGATGGATAAAAGCTTAGCTGACTAATTTGTCTTAAACTTTTGACTTTACCTCATCCTTCTTATCATTTGGAAAAAGTAGATAATACTTTTCCAACCTGCAAAGTTGTTCCCATTGGATTGGGAAAAGAGCATTAACAAGAGATATGCAAGCAGCATAGAGGAATTTTTGAAGCAAAATTTTGCAGCAGCTAAATGACTTCAGCTACAGGATGAGTCCTCTTGAAAAATGTCATGAACAATGTCATAAACATTTGTAAGTTGTAACTCTTGCATGTTACGATACTATAAAGAGTTACAATTATAGAAATTATGTCAAAGTTGCAATCCCAGGTGATTTGTTGGCAAATGGAGATTATCAACACTTTATATAAAAATATACTTTGTAGTCATTTAACAATCTCAAGACTTAATTGATGTTGAGTTTTATTTCAAGGTACATTTTCACATTTTATTTCAAGGTACATTTTCACATAATTGAAGAGAAAAAGTCGTAATATGATAGGTAGTATTTGATCAGCATTCAGAGACCTAATTGCACAGAAAAGCATTTCTGATCAAATGTAGTTTTCTGTTGACATCCCCTATATTCATTTGATCCTTGGGCGATTCAGCTGAACATGCAACTCCAATTTCAAATACAGCTAATAAGCACTTCTGCAGTTTTGGCTTCGTGGATCTCAAGTTCAGATTGATTTCAATTTCATTGTTGTCATCTTCACTAGCGGTTGCTTCTCTTACAACTTCTGTTTCAAGAAGAATTGGGTCTATTGCATGCTCTAGTCTTTGTGGAATGGCCATGCCAATGAAGCCTCCAAGATTTAATCCGTCTTTAAACATTTCATCAATTGGTCTTCTTCCTAAAAACATTTCTAATATCACGATGCCATAGCTATATACATCTCACTCTTTCAAAGCTTCACCACCCTTTCCATATTCTACAATTAATGAAACAATGCAAAGGTCATTAGCAACCAATTAGCTGATTTTTCTATTCATTTTCTAGTTAATGTGATGAATAGAAATGATAACTGAACATGATAAAACTTTGAAGCAGTATTACTTTTACAATATTTGTATTATAAAAAGAAAGAAGTTGGTACCGAAGCAGTATAGCCAATTTTCCCTTTTATTCCTGTAGAGCTAGTTAGGTTTTGTGAAAAGTCGTTGATGGATGAGATAAGATGATCTTTGCTAGACCAAAATCGCTTATATAGGCAATCATGTCACTATTCAAAAGAACATTGCTAGGCTTCAAATCACAGTGAATTATTGAACTTTCACATTGGTCATGGGGATAGTGTAAGGCAGATAATATATCAATTGTAATGTTTAGCGTTTGAAGAAGGTCAAAATGCTTTATTGTGTATCTTC
>JAOQMP010000208.1:790811-802350 GCA_027563575.1 Erythroxylum pedicellare
TATTTGAAGTATTGGTGAGAAGTCATTGTGAAGCGCTCAACCATTTTGAACACTTCATCAGTACGTCGTCTAACCGAGAACATTTCTGCACAAATATGTCCATCTAGTTCTTTAATACATGTTCTAGATAAATTCCTTTTTATATGCTAAAAGGATAAGATGCATCTAACTAAAGGAATAAATATGCGGATGTGAAAGATGAGGGGTGACGTCTACCTCCCACAATTGACTTGACTTCAACTACAAAAAATAATCGTTTTGTTAAGGGTTTACTTTTACTTTTAAGATAAGGAGACATAAGCAGAAGCTCAATTCCACCAAACATTTCAAATAAAATCATTAGCAGTATTGAAGCTTACTCCACAAGATGCAAAGCACTCAATTAACAATCTTCAACTAGTACTGTCTCTGTACAACTATAGCTGTCGCTGAAATCAGATGCAGTTGCTATAATTGCAGGCCTCAGATAATTCATGAAATCATGAAGCTTATTAAGCTTGATAATTTACCTATAAATTCAAGCTCGGATTTTATAGTTCAATCTAAGTTTGAATCTCAAATTTCTTCCGCATATAAAATAAAATTGTTTTAATTTTTTTTTCTTTAACCTAATTCAATCAATATGATTGAGCTTAATTTTAAGAAGCCATAAAATTCAATCAACTTGAGCTATATCGTCTTTGCCCAATTCAACTTCGATCCTAGCCGGGAATAAAATTGATAGGTTGTTACCATCCTATCAATTCTCCTGATCATGACTTATAAGAATGGAATTCTAGTCAAGTATCAATTCTCCTGATCATGACTTATTAGAATGGAATTCTAGTCAAGTATCAATTCTCCTCATCATGATTTATAAGAATGGAATTCTAGTCATGCCATATCTTATCAATTCTCCTGATCATGACTTATAAGAATGGAATTCTAGTCAAGCCAAATTCTATCAATTCTCCAGATCATGATTGCATGTACAAAAGTCTAAAACATGGTCTACAAAGTAAATGCGTTGTCTAGAAAATTATTAGGACGAGACTTCTTCAGACATGACAACTCTTGAAATATGGAACTTGGCCAGACAACCTGTTTATGTCTAAATATAATGCTAGCAAGTTGGATAACATTTCAAATTCAGAGGGTAATGGAACCAGTGAAAAGGTTGTCCTCCATAGCTAGAAAGCTTCCATTGATACAACAAAGTTATTGTCACTAATTATAATTGAAAAAAAAGCAAAGGGGTAATTGTTTCGCAAACTTTCCGCAAACTTCTTTGGCACCAACAAAATAAAAACAAGCAAAACTGAAATAATAAAAACATCGGAAATTTGGTAACGCAATTTGGCACATCTTGCTTACGTTTGCGGGGCCCTT
This sequence comes from Erythroxylum pedicellare, assembly GCA_027563575.1. Taxonomy (NCBI): domain Eukaryota; kingdom Viridiplantae; phylum Streptophyta; class Magnoliopsida; order Malpighiales; family Erythroxylaceae; genus Erythroxylum; species Erythroxylum pedicellare. The sequence continues at coordinate 792,180 of JAOQMP010000208.1, forward strand.
ACCTAGCTTAATAACTTTCACCGAAACACAATAGATTTACCCAATGCTTTACTGAGCCGACACCACTTAATTCTTAACACTATCTTTTAATCTCACTTTCCGTGAAAGAATTTCACACTAATAGTACGATCGTCTCGTACTAACTTCAACAGAGGATTTTTCTAAACTACTTTTAATGAAACAACAGCTAATAAAAAATAATTCAAGTATTTAATTAACTAAGAATTAAACAATAATATACTTGAAACAAAAAAAAAGACTTCCCTATGGATTTTATCTTCATGAAATAACCGAGTTGAAACTCTTTACCATAGCCAATTCTTCCTTCATAAAATAAATCACCACAGCCACGTCTCATAAAATAAAACACACAGAATCATTTCAATTTTCTCACCATAAGAATAACACCTCTGCGACATCAAAACATATGCAGACCAAGCCTTGCTCACAAATTAATTTCACCGTGGCTCACAGATCAACTTCACTGTAATAATCATTGACGCACTGCAACATGGCTTCTTTTTTTACGTAGCTTTTATCACCCAACCTGTCACCTCCCTGTGCAATCTTCATGGATGCATACTCAAAACACACTCACTATTTGATTAAACTACAAACTCTCTCAAGTCCATCTCACTCATGCATCTTCACCATTTTGCCGCACACACTCCACTTGGTTTCTCCCCTTTTCGTGTTTCAATGGACTTCAACAACAACTAGGAGATGTTACCCTATTTTGATAGACTTTAAAGATTATACCGTAAATAGGAGATCTACGTGAATACAATCTTCAACCAATAAGTGAGAGTCCCATTGTAACACCACTACTTCAATTGCTTAAGTAATATTTACCGCAACAACAACATCAAAAATACATGTCCATCCAATTTTACTCACTTCTCTAGCCATATGATAATTCCTTCTAGTTATATCCTATATATCCAATTAAAATGTCAAAAATAAATAAAAGATATATTTAATATATCCTAACAATAATTTCAATTAATTCAAGATTAGACGTAACGAACTTGATCAGACTAAGGCTCGATTAATCTGACATAAACTTGAGTTTTTATTCCCTCAAATTTCTGCTCTGAGCTCCAGTCTACTTTCTTGAAGCTTGATTAATTTATAAGCCTTAGTCTGATCTGGTTCTTTGTCGTCATAATGTGATAGATGCTAACTTGAATTGTAGCAAAATTCTGATCTATGTCTTATCAATGTGTCATGTATTGGATCTGGGGAGCCTACTTATATGGGATATATTCATCATGGGCCTAGTGATGAAATATACTTATGAGTTTTGACATGACGCTTCAACCCAAAATCTTAAGTCATTAGATTTATGGGTCATTTCCATTGTCCTTTACTAATTCTATCTCTTTCTAATGTGAGATTCCTAATTACACTTGACATTCCAATGATCTTCTCTTCAAGTGTGAATTTCCACATTGGATCTAGACTTTCTCTTGACCGAAAGCCTTTTTTTAGTAGCTCAAGTATAAGGCATTACTAAAAGTCCTTCTCTACTGGTCTGAGCCCACCAGGAGTCTCTTTGCTCTTTTTTATGAGGAGGCAATCACGGGATCTGATTACTATTTCCATATTCGTCCCTTGTCGAGCCATCAGCTCTAATATCACTTGATAGATCTGGAGAGCCCATTTTTATAAGAGATCTATATCATGAGCCTAGTGATGAAATATACAGTAATTTCATCTCTTTCCAACGTAGATTCTTATTCACACATGACATCCTATTGCCATGAACATAATTAAGTTAACAGTCTTCGTTTCTTGCCATCCTTAATACTAATATGACTTACTACCGTCATTGTAACGCCATGAACATAATTAAGTTCACAACTTTCGTTTCTTGCCATCCTTAATACTAATATGACTTACTACCATCAATGGTTCTTTGTTGGAACCAGACATTGCACGATCTTGGAGCAAGGAAGATAGCCTTGATCAGAATCGGTCCTCTAGGCTGTGCTCTAGTGGTCGTTCGAAAATCGACCGGCACGAACAGATCTTCATATATGGATGAGGTTAACAACAGTCTGCAGATATTTAACAACAAACTTCGTCCCTTAGTAGATAAGCTCAACAAAGCTCTAGCCAATGCCAAATTCATCTATCTCGATGCCTTTAAGATATATTCAAGCTTGTTCTCTGGTACAGAACCACCTCGCTCTTCTTCCAAGCTCTAACAGATTCTATGGTTACTGAAAGCTTTATGTTTTCAGGATTTAAGGTCACAAATGCCTCATGTTGTGAAGTGATTCCAGGAACACTAGCTTGCATTCCTCTACTAACACCATGTACTGACAGAGGCAGCCATTTTTGGTGGGATGCTTTTCATCCATCAGAAGCTACCAATGAAAAGTTTGCTTCAAGATTTTACAGTTTTAAATCATCTGATGAAGCTTACCCTTTTGACATTAGCCATCTGATTCAGAGCTAAACGAGGAAGATTACTCTCAAAAGGAAAAGATTTGAATATCTGGTGAATGATTTGTCAGGATGTGCAGGGCAGTTCTATTTATTATCTGTACTTCCGTGGAACTGGTTGGGGCATTTTTCACAAATGAGTGGTGACGTAATCGCAAAATTTGACATATCGAATTCTTAACCCACAAAAGCTCGGGACTTTATGGACGGAATAAAAAAGGGAGGGCCAATTTGCTTGAATGTAAAAATATAATATTATTTAATTAATTTTATAAATATAATCTAAGGATTAATTTTGAACGTTAGAGACATAAGTTGCGCTCATTTATATTAATAGACACATAAAATTTTTAATAAATAATTGTTATATTTTAATTAGAACCATTTATTTATTGATATAGAGAATAAATATAAATTTCTAATTTTATATTTATTAAAAATTTATTAAATATAATTTATAGGGTAAAAGGCATAAATCTTCTTAGTAGTTTAAAAAATCTTTTTAAAATTTAAATTCTAGGAAAAAGTTCTTCTAATTTTTACTTTTTCATAAAACCCCTTTCTTTTAGACTTTGAATGACACATGTACAGTACAAATATCAGACAAGCACTAATTAAATGTTATTTATATAACCACCAATCAAAGGATTTTAAAATTTAAAACAACTTTTTCATGCATTACTTTTTATTATTATCTCCGGTCTACTTTCGTGATCTAAAAAAATAACTATGAACTGCCCAAACCACCAATCAAAGGAGTTATTTTGAATGACTATTGAAAAAAAAATTGGAATAGGAGGGATTATCTCCATTCTTCTTTTTTGTAATCTCGAAAAGAACAAATTCAATAAGGTTTGAAAAGTTTCGGAAGAAAAGAAACTTTTTTTTGAAGAAAAATGATTTTATAGTCCAATCTGACTCTGAATCTCAAATTTCTTCCGCATATAAAATAAAATTGTTTTAATTTTTTTGTGTGTTTAACCTGATTCAATCAATATGATTGAGCTTAATTTTAATTAAATTATTTAAGTTTGATTAAGTTACAAGCCATAATGAACTTGAGCTATATGATCTTTGTTCCATTCAACTTCGAGCCTAGCTGGGACTAAAATTGATAGGTCGTTACCATCCTATCAATTCTCCAGATCATGATTTATAAGAATGGAATTCTTGTCAAGTCAAATCTTATTAATTCTCCTGATCATGATTTATAAGAATGGAATTCTAGTCATGCCATATCTTATCAATTCTCCAGATCATGACTTATAAGAATGGAATTCTAGTCAAGCCAAATCCTATCAATTCTCCTGATCATGATTGCATGTACCAAAAGTCTAAAACATGGTCTACAAAGTAAATGCATTGTCTAGAAAATTTTTAGGACGAGACTTCCTCAGACATGACAACTCTTAGAAAAATGGAACTTGGCCAGAAAGCCTGTTTATGTCAAAGTATAATGCTAGCAAGTTGGATAACATTCAAGTTCAAAGGGAATGGAACCACTTAAAAGGTTGTCCTCTATTGATAAAACACTTCCAATGAAACAAAAAAGTTATTGTCACTAATTTCAATTAATTCCAGTTTAGAAGCGTTGCCAAATAAATTTGGGAATGATCGGAAGAATGCATTGTTGGATAATTTTGACTTTTCTCATAAAGTTGGATTAATTGCATTTTTCGGTTTTTCAATAACTTATCAGTTAATTTACGTAATTTGATCTAGATAAAGATAATAAAGTTGCCCAATAAATGATCTAAATTAATGGGTCAAAGTTTATGTGAAAAATGAATCCCGATCAGTATGGACCGGATCCATATCGAGCCTGCGATGGGGAAGCCCGATAAGGAAGCTATATATAAAGATTAAGGTGTACTGCAATAGCTCATATCATTTATAAGGATAAGAATTCTCTGACCTGTTAAGAGAGTTTACGTTTTGAGAAAACTATAGAAAGACGTTGACCACGTCCAGGTGAGTAGTTTCAGTGAAGACGGAGGTGGATTCAGGCTCGTTTTAGCTTTGAAAAGCGCGTTTGAAGTTATGGAACCAAACTTAGGTATTTTTTACATTTCTTCGTTTATTGACCTTTCACGTTTAATCTGGGATATGTAACTAAGGTATCGTTACATATTACACATGGTATCAGAGCGGTGAAGTGATCGAGTGGTTAAAAACGAAGATTTTTTTGATTTTTTTCTCCATAAGGTTTTCGGAGAGTTATCTTCAATTTTTGACTTTTTTTTTTGCTTTCTATTGCATGAAATTGCTGTAAATGTGTTTAACCTTGATAAAAGGATTGAAAACGAGCCCGAGAGAGCAAAAAATCGATCCAAAATATGTCAAAAATTGCCATTTTTTGGCTGGGCGATGGAGACCGTCGGGCGAGTGTCCCACACGCGCTCGACGAGTGAATAGTATCACTCTCAGGGCGGTACATCTGGCGTGTGCATTGCACACGTCGGATATGCGAGCCACGTCCACACACCTGGCAATAAATGCGCACCTACACGTGACTGACAATAAATGCGTGTAGGTGTGCATCTAGCGCATGCAGCACACGTACCATACAAGTTGAAGGGGCGTAGCTCTGTGGCCGTGTAGTACACGAGTCGTGATTGACATCAGCACTATAGTGTGTTGACGCATTGCTGACATCTTGCTACCTTATTTTTCAAAAATAAAAACACACAAAAATTTTATATTTCCCGTAAGGGTGCCCCAGGGTGTTTTGAGTCAGTTTTCGGGTCTGAGAAATTTATAAAGTGAAAATTTCCATTTTCTAGATTTATTATATTAGTAATAAACTTAAGTTTAACTCCATAAAGGGAATTAAAGCATTTTGAATCCAATTTCGAGTAGATTTTCATGCTTTAGACATCACATGAGAGAGATACTTCAATTTTTTATGTTTTAGGTCTCATGTAGTGTTTAAGATTGCATAATGGTTACTCGGAAACGGTTTTAAGACATTCTAAAGTCATTTTTGAGTGAATTTTCATGCAACAAACTTACCATAAGGGAGATACATAAGGTTCTAGTGTCTCAGGCGGTTGATTTAGTATTCGGTGACATATGACAATTGCTTTACTAAGATTTTTCCTTTACGAGAGTCTCAAATGAAGTTTTCAAAGAATGTCTTCAGCACCAGTATGTGATAATGAGACCGTACATTCAAATTTTCACATTTATTGAAGTTACATTGTCACAAACTATATGCCCATAAAGAATTTGAGGATGACATAAAGATATATCCCTTATGTTTGTGGACTTTTTGAGTGCTCATAACCTTTCAAGTTAGTATTTTGAATTGTTCTGCTTGTATGTTGGGGGATGTCTCTGATTTTATGTTTGGTTATTCTGCCTAAAGGCGTTGGCCTTATATAACATTTTGAGATGTGCATAAAGGCATTATATAGAGGAAAGTTATTGCTCAAGTGATCTATTTTCCCAAAGGTGGTAGTGTCATAAGAGTTGATGGTTTGTACTCCTATTGCTTTTATGTAGAAGTCTAATTGCATATATTAAGTATTTAGCCTAAAGGTGTTTCATAATATGTGTAATCAGATTCTCGATAAATATACTATTTAATGACTTTGAGTATCATTGTTGTCCTACATTTGTCTAATTTAAACATATTGTTACTTTGCAGTCAGCTTTTCAGTAAACAATATCAGTATCACCATTGAAACCCTGAACAATTTTAATATAAAGAAGTGGACAAAGGACGTATTGAATGCTATGGAGAAAGTTGAGGTTGATATGGTCATATGGATGGATATGTTATCTCCACCTACATCCATAAGCTCGAGAGCTCATAAAGCAGCCTATGAAGCCTGGGATCGGTCTAACAGATTATGTGTATGACCATTAAGAGATCCATACTTGACCATCTGCTTAGTGGACTTCTGGACATAGACATAGTGAAAAAATTTCTTGGAAATGTCTCCCATAAGTACACAGTCTCACCTAATGTTGAGACAAGTGCCTTGATGAAATAATTATTCTCTATGAGGTATACAGGAGAAGGGGGAGTAGCGGAGTACATATCAAGAATAATCCATCTTCATAATAGAATGAAGATGTTAAACATTCCTCTTTTTGATGTCTTCAAAATTTACCAGAACTTGAATACACTCTTTCCAGAGTTTAGTAATTTGGTGATGACATATTATTCACTGGATGAGCAATGAGACTTCAATGATTTGATTGCCCATTACGTTACTGAGGAGGAGAAACTAAAGTTTGCTACTCCTACAGCCCTCGAAGCAACTAAAGGGAAGGCAAAGATAAAGCCTGCTAAAATCAAAGGTAGAAAGTCAAAATCTTCTCCACATGCTGACGCTAGTCAATCCAGTGCTGGTAAAGGTCCGCATGACATAAAGAAGTTAGCAGCATGAGGTCTAAAAGGAAAGACTAAGACCATCAGGTAACTCCTTGGCTTATTAATTTATGAATCTAATTTGTGATAGTCATATTAAGTACTTAGTGGCTATATAGTGGAACATCTGATCATGATGCTTCCACAATGTAGGGGTTCATATCTAGGATAAAGCCAAATAAAAAGAAGGAGAGACTAATGGTTCACAACAATGAAAAAGTGGAAGTAATATATATAGGGGATGTATGTCTTGAACCTTGGTGTAAGGCTCACGACACATTTTATATGTGATCTTTGCATCAATTTTGGACAAAGAAGGTTGACATTTTGTATTTAATGCTTTTGTTTTATAATTGTTATTTAATGTAAAACATAATGGTACAACTTTCTTGTCATATGGTTTGTATAGAATGTGTCTTACCCCGAATTAAATATATTCTTCTTCGTATCTTACTAAATAAGTCATAAAATGAAGGAACCTGATGAATGACAAGTCATATATGGAGTGACATAAAAGTTTAAGCCACATTTCCAGAGCTAGGGTTGAGAGATTGATTAAGGAAAGCATTTCTCAATTCTAGATTATGATGACCTAGGAATATATGCTGAATGTTGCAGGGGTAAGTTGACTAATAAAGATAGAAAAGTTAACTTGTACTTCTGAGTTGTTGAGTCTGATACATACGGATATTGGTAGACCTTATACAGTTGCATTATGCAATTTCAAATATAATCTGACTTTTTTTTATGATTATTCCCTTTACAGTTATGCATTCTTGCTTAAAGACTGAAGGTTGAGAACTAATTGGAAAAATTCATCTAAAGTGTCAGATCTAATCGTAGAGGAGAGTATCATGAAAAACATGATATTTCAGGACTTTAGAAGGTTCGTTTGCCAGATATATGGAATTGGTTAGAATAGTGATTTCATTTACTATGCGGGGTAGTCCTGAGCAAAGTGATGTGTTGCCAAAAGGCATAATTGCACTTTAAGAGACTTGAAAAGGTCGACGCATAATAGGACTAATCTACCTGATTATCTAGAAGTTTGGGAACCCATCCTTGCACACATTTGTGCATGGGGTTACCCTATTAGGGTAATATAATCCTTATAAAGAAAATTTGCTTGCTCGTTATGCTCATTACTATTTAGTCAGATATCCTTACCACTTTAAAGCTACAACTTTTACTGTAGAAAAGGAGGGACCGAATAGTGAGATCACAAATAATAAGTTTATGGAATTTGATGCCTACGATAATGGTGGGCCCGTTGACCCTAAGGAATTTAGCAGGGTAGATACTACAGTTATTATGTACCTGCTACTCATACAATTAGATCCCGTGGATCTAAGTCTTTGTATCGTGCCTGTACAAGAATAGGAACACGAACACGAACCCATACCTGAACACACAGAGGTTCTTGGGGGTAAAAGATCTAATGTAATTATATAGATCTGCCAAAGTGAGATGACCTGCTATCCTATTTGATTACATAGTCTATTAGATGAATAGGACTATGTTATTAGACATGATACAGATCCAATTACTTTTACATAAACTATTTATGAACCTAATGCAGAATTATGGTGGGTTGCAATGACTGATGAGATGCAAGCTATAAAGTATAGTAAGGTTAGGGAGCTGGTTGATTTACAACGGAACTACAAATCCGTTAGTAGTAAATGAAGTTTTAAGACCTAAAGAATTTCGGAATAAAGTTTAGCGATTTATGGGCTCGCTTAGTTGCTTGATGGTTCACTCAAGGAGAAAGGTTGACTTTAATGTTGCCTTTTCTCTCATATCCTCGTAGGATACATTTTGAGTGATTAAGGCAACTATAGTTCATGATGTTATAGAGTTACATTAGATAGCTGTCAAAACCGTTTTCCTAAATAACCTGAAGGATTTTAGGATCCAGATGGAACTAAAATGGTTTGCGCGTTAAGCAAATCAATATATGATTTACATCAAACCTCCCGAAAGTGATAACTTACAGTTGATAAGGTTATTACCTCTTTCAACTTCAAAGAAAATAAAGTTAAAATATATTCTTGTATCACGAGGTCAGGGGGAGCAAAGTTATCTTCCTATTACTGCATATGGATGATATATTGCTCACATTGAATAACTTGACCATATTGAATTAGGTTAAGCAACTTTTGGCCATGTATTTCAACATAAAAGACCTTGGTGAAGCATCTTTTGTTCTAGGTATTTAGATTCACCGGGACAGATTTCAATACTCATAAGACCTCTCATTGAATGCATATATTAAATATATGTTATTAAGGTTTAATATAGTTAACTATAAACCTGTTGTAGCACTTATCTTTCACAGTGAGAGATAAATTTTGTTACAATATCTAAAGAATAAAGTAAAGAGAGAGGTTTTGAGGAATGTTCTGTATTCTAGTACGGTTAAGAGCCTGATGTATGCTCAGCTATGTACTAGGCAAGACATTGCATTCACCATTTGACTGTTTGGTCAATATTTGGTTAACCCAGGTGTAGACCATTAGAATGCAGCCAAGCGAGTGTTGAGACATTTGAAGGAAATTAAGGATTATATGTTGACATATAAAAAAGTTAACAGACCAAACCTCGTAGAGAATTCAGATTCAAATTTTAGCTATGTGTTCGGATGAACGAAAGTCCACTTAAGGTTACAGTTTTAAGTTTGCAGTTGGTATAATGTCATGGAAGAGTGTCAAGTAGACACAGGTGATTTTCTCGACCATGCATTTAGAGAGCATGCTATAGGGCTACTTCACAGATAGTTTGAATTAGAAACTTGATTTCTGAGTTGTCTGTGGTTGATTCAGTTTCTAGACCCATTTAGTTGTACTGTGATAATCTTGCTACTGTGTTGTTTAATAACAAAAAAGAATATCATAAGGTCTTAGCATTTTGAGGTCAATTATTTGACCATAAAGGAGTTGACATGAAAAGGTGACATTAAGATTTGGAGCATTGAAGAACTGAGGAAATGTAAGTTAATCCTTTAACTAAAGGAGTTCCTACTTGTGTTTGTAATACAAGTATACAGTATGGGTGTTTTGACATCCTTAGACACTGTTAGTTAGGGGATCGTTATGTTTGCTCCATGCACATTTATACATTTGATGTATTATGATGGTACATTTGGTTTATCAATAAAGATGATCATCGTTTATCCTCAGTAATACATGTTATCATACATTGTCATAATACATATGAAAGTCTTAAGATTTGTGTCAATCTTAAGCATTTAAAGGTCGTTTGGCATATATACAGATTGACCTTGAGTTTATGTCATAAGGACACATACAATTTTATATGAATATCAATAAAGTCTGACATGAT
>JAOQMP010000208.1:913742-925010 GCA_027563575.1 Erythroxylum pedicellare
ATCGGGAAATCAGGCCCTTGAACGATGACAAGTAGTGACCCTCCATGATGGCTTTAGATAGAGCAGTCAAATGTTGAAAATAATCAGTTTCTGGAGGAGGAAGATCGTCTGGAATGAATTCGAACCGAAAATCTGGCAAGCCATCTAGCGAATTTGGTCCTCTGGATTCAAGCATGCGTCTATGGAAAGACTCAAGATTCACGAATGTTATGTGAAAGCCTTTGTGATGAAGCAGCTTTGCTAGTTTAAGCATAGTTTTAATGTGGCTTTGAGATGGGTGTGGGATGAACACTGCATGAGGTCTTGCCATCTCCTCTAAACAATCTGTAATTCTGGATTATGCCATTTCTACAGGACCCATCTTTCAATTTGTATAGGTAGCAAGTGTCAGAAAATGGAAGATCAAGTAACTACACATGTAGCTTCCTTTCACTTTTCAAGATGACTTACTTGTAAAGAACTTCTATGATCAATTTTGTCAGTGATAACCACATGTATGGTTGCTGATAAAGTGTCTACAATGGCGGCATTTGCTGTAGAATAGTCCAAGTTATTTATTCAACTACGTTAAGTGGACAAGACAAAGCATCTTTCTCAAGGTTGTCAACTATTGTGGCTGCTGGGAACCGAATTTGATGGCTACCATGACTAATAAAGCCAAAGGCATACCTAGTAAAGAAAAAGACACTCCTTCATAATATTGGTGTGCGAGCGCCCCTGGAAGCAGAATTATGAGAGGTCCATTCAGGTCTCCCTCTGGCATGGGATTGTGGGTACCAATGAGTGGCAGTCGAAGTGGACTCGTTGGAGGTCATTAATATACTCTCCTCTTCCCATAGTACGTTGTCTGACAATTTTCCTTTAGTGGCAGGTATACGAGGCTTGGTCCATTGCGAGTGGGAGATTCACTTCCAGCATATCCATCGGGAAGGCAATCAATGTGCAAATTGACTAGTGGCATTAGCATCTCGAGCAAGGCCGGGATTGCAATATTTTCAAAATCCACCGTTGTCTATTCGCGATATACTCATTCATGATATGATCGGCACGATGTATCCTCGCACTCTGCATTAGGGGTGATCGGGGTTGCGAGTCTTGTTTTTTATTTTGGTGTTTTTCCATTGTACAGAAAAAAATAGAAACTCTTGCCTATAAAAAAGCAGGAGTAGCATGAAGAAATTCACAACAATAAGTAGAGAAGAGAGACGTGAGGTGATAGAGAAAAGAAAAAGAAAGAGATTTCTGTGTATTTTTGGGTCTAGTTTTTTCTTGTAATTCTTCAGTTTTTCTCAGTAGTAAGATTCTTCTATCCTTGCCTATGATTTTTACCTTAATTTGGGAGTTTTCTATGTAAAATCTATGTATTTATTACTATTCTTTTAGTCTTATTTAGCTACAAATCTGCTCTAATCCTGTCGATTTTTACAACAAGTGGTATCAGAGCGAGGTAAGAAAATCACGATGAATTTTTTAAAATAATCTGTTTGGAATTCATGTGAGCACAGTGAAAGTTGATGAATAGTAACCACAAAAGGTGACAATTGTTTATGTATTTATTTTTGCATGAACTGTGCAGTTACTGTAATTCAAGTATACCATACTGTTCACGTGTACAGTACTATTCATACATATGGTACTATTCACATTTAAGGAACTATTTATACGTACGATTACGGAACTATTCATACGTATGAATACTATTCATGTGAAATAGTGAAAGCTAAGTTCAATTCGTGATAGAAGCAATGACAACAAAATTTGAGATTGAAAAGTCTAATGGGAGTAATTTCTCATTGTGGAAGTTGAAGATAAAGGCAAGCTTGAGGAAAGAAAATTGTCTGGCAGCCATTAGTGAACGGTCAGCTAGAGTCACAGATGAAAAATGGAACAAGATGGATGAGAATGCTGTAGCTAATCTTCACCTAGCTTTAGCTGATGGAGTATTATCCAGCATAGAGGAAAAGAAGATTGTGAAGAAAATATGAGATCACCTCACAAAATTGTACGACGCCAAATTACTTCATAATAAAATTTTTCTACAGAGAAAACTACACACTTTACACATGGCGGAATCCACTTCAGTGATGAAGCACTTAAATACTTTAAATACTCTATTTTCTCAACTCACATAATTGGGACACACAATAAAGATAAGTGAATGTGCGAAAATTCTATTCCAAAGTTGACTAGATTCGTATGATCAACTCATCATCAATTTAACGAACAACACAGACACTCTAGTCTTCGACAATATTGCAGCTACTATTCTAGAAGAAGAGAATCGGTGCAAAAGTAAGGAAGATAGGCTGACAAATTCGCAACAAGCGAAGGCCTTGGCGATGATGAGAGGAAGATCAATAAAATGTGGCTCAAGTGGGAGTCATAGTCATGGTAGATCAAAATCCAGAAGTTAGAAGAATTTCAAGTGCTACAATTATGGCAAGAAAAGACACCTAAAGAAGGATTGTTGAAATTTGAATAAGAAAGATTCTATTCCTCAAGGAAATGCCGCAAATACTTTAGATGACGGAGGTGCAATAGTCCATGAAGCAGCAACGACTATTGGAGGTAAGAGAAGATTTGTTCATGCATAACTTCTCGATTCAACAACTACTTTTCATATGAGCTCTCGAAGAGAATGATTCCATCAGTATGAATCTATCTCTGGGGGATCTGTGTATAGCTGTAATGATCAAGCTTTGTAGATCGTTGGTATAGGCACCATCAAGTTAAAAATGTATGATGGGACAACTCAGACTATTGAACAAAATGCAACATATAGGGGGCTTAAAGAAGAATTTTTTGTCTGTAAGATAATTGGATGATCTCGATTTCAGATTTGATATTCAAAACAAGATCATGAAAGTGATTAAAGGAGTGTTAATATTATGAAAGCAGAGAAGATTATTGCAAATCTGTATATGCTGAAGGGAGTAACTTTGCAAGAAGGAGAGGCATCTATTGTGATGACTAGTCCAGATGACAAATCTACAATGATGTAGCTTAAAAAGGTTGGACATATGTCAAAACTAGGAATAAAGATACTTGCAAGGAAGAATCTACTTCCAGGATCACTATCCTTCTGTGAGCGTTGCATTGTGAGTAAGCAACATCGATTAAAGTTCAACACATCAAAGTTCAGAAGTAAAGAAATTCTAGAATTGATTCACTTTGATGCATGGCAAGCACTAGTTACATCCCTAGGAGAAGAAAAATTCTTTGTACCGTTCATTGATGATTATTCAAAGAGATGTTATGTGTTTCTTAACAGATGTGTTTCCTGCTTTAAAATTTTACAAAGCGCGGTTGGAACTCGAATCTGGTAAGAAGATCAAGTGTTTGCGCTCAGATAACGAAGGTGAATATAATGGGAAAGAATTCGATGAATTTTGCAAGCAAGAAGGTATCAAAAGGTAGTTCAGGACGGCATACACTCCTTAACAAAATGGAGTAGTAGAGCGAATGAATAGAACCTAATTAGAAAGAACAAGACCGATGTTGAGGACTGCAAGCTTATATAAGAAAGTTTGGGCAGAAGCTGTCAATACTGCTTGTTATATGGTGAATCGAGTTCCATCAACTGCAATTGAGTTGAAAACACCAATGAAAATGTGGAATGGTAAACTAGTGGATTATTCCAACCTCCATATATTTGGAAGTCCTACCTATGTGATGTTCAATGCCCATGAAGCTACAAAGTTGGATCCAAAATCTAGAAGATGCATTTTCTTAGGGTATGCTGAAGGTGTGACGGGGTATCGTCTATGGGATATCACTGCCCACAAGATTGTTATCAACAAGGACGATATCTTTATAGAAGATGAGGATCAAGAGCAAGTAAAAAATGTTGGCACTGTATAAGAGAATCCAGAAACTACAACAGTATAAGTGGATAGGGAAGTTGATCAAAATGATTCTTCTGAAGCTGCATTAGAGCACAAGGAGTAGGAACTAGTTGAATATGATGTTTCAGATACTCAGAGACCAACTCGCATAAGAAGAGCACCGAGCTGGCACTCAAATTATATTATGGAGGGCAATATTGTATATTGTCTTTTTACCAAGGACAGAGAGCCATCAACTCTTCAAGAAGCAATGAATAGTTCAAATGCATCTCAGTGGATGGTAACAATGCTGGAAGAAATTGAAGCACTATATAAAAATACGACATAGGAGCTGGTATTGCTACCACAAGGAAGAAAGCCTATTGGCAATAAATGGGTTTGCAAGATCAAAAGGTGTGGTAACGATTAAGTAGAGTGAGATCGTGGTAGATTGGTGGTAAAAGAATATGCTCAGAAAGAAGGTATTGATTTTAACAAAATATTTTATCTCGTAGTTCGATTCACTACAATTCGAGTAGTTTTGGCAATATGTGCTATATTTGACTTGCATTTTGAGCAGTTAGATGTGAAAATTGCATTTCTTCATAGAGATCTTGAAGAAGAAATTTATATGCTCCAATCAGAAGGTTTTAAAGAAAAATTGAAAGAGAACTTGGTTTGTAGGTTGAACAAATCTCTTTATAGTTTATAGCAGGCGTCGAGGTGTTAGTATAAGAGATTTGATTCCTTTATGAATATAGCAGACTGAATGCAAAACCTTGTGCATATTTCAAGAGATTTGATAAAGATGATTTTATAGTCTTGCTATTGTATATAGACGACATGTTGGTAGCAGGTCCCAATAATAATCGTATCAAGGAATTGAAGGCACAGTTGGCTAGGGAATTTGAAATGAAGGACATAGGATTAGCAAACAAGATTATAAGGATGCAAATTCACCGAGATAGAAATAATAGGTATATTGGGCTTTCGCAGAAGAATTATTTGAAGAAGATCTTGCGACGATTCAACATGCAAGATTGTAAGTCAATTTATACCCCTCTTCCTGTTAATTTCAAGTTATCCTTAAGTATGAGTCCTAGCAATGAAGAAGAGAGGATAGAGATATCTAGAGTACCGTATGCATCAGCAGTGGGAAGCTTAGTGATCGCTATGATTTGTACAAAACCAGACATTGCATATGTAGTGGGAGTAGTTAGTAAATACATGGTGAATCTTGGTCGAGAGCATTGGAATACTGTTAAGAGGATTATCAGATATATCAAAGGAACCTCAGATGTCAAAGGATATGTTGATGTTGATTATACAGGTGATATTGATAAAAGTAAATCCACTACAGAATATGTGTTTACACTAGCTAAAGGCGTTGTGAGTCGGGTTTCAAAATTATAGTCATTTGTGGCTACGTCAACAACAAAAATAGAATATGTAGCAGTTACACAAGCTAGTAAAGAAGTAGTATGGTTGAAGATGTTGTTGGAAGAACTTGAGAATAAACAAGAGAATATTGCTCTATATCGTGACAGTCAGAGTGCTTTGCATCTGGCAAAGAATCCAGCATTTCATTCAAAGATAAAGCATATTCGAGTTCAGTATCACTTCGTTCATGAGAAAGTGGAAGAAGGAAAGGTGAACATGCAAAAAATTTATACAATGGATAACCTGATAGATTTTATGACAAAAGCAATCATTGGTGACAAGTTTATGTGGTGTCGATCCTCATGTGACCTGACAAAAATGTGAGCAACATAAAGTGGCAAGGTAGAAAAAATGATGTGAAGATATGATTAATTATCAGTCAAATCTTCAAGTGGGAGAATTGTCAACCATTGTGGCTGGTAGGCACCGAATTCGGTGTGTACCATACCTAGTAAAGCCAAAGGTATGCCTAGTAAAGACAAAGGCACTCCTGCCTATAAAAAGGCAGGAGTAGCATGAAGAAATTCACAACAATAAGCAGAGAAGAGAGATGTGAAGTGATAGAGAAAAGAAAGAGAAAGAGAGACAAAAAATATTCTATGTATTTTTGTATCTAATTTTTTCTTGTAATTTTTCAGTTTTTCTCAGTAGTAAAATTATTCTATCCTTGCCCGTAGTTTTTACCCTAATTTGGGAGTTTTCCATGTAAAATATGTGTGTTCATTACTATTCTTTTAATCATATTTAGCTGCGAACCTACTCTAATCCGGTCAATTTTCACAACAAAGGTGACAATAGTTGTCTCTTGACAAGTCTTATTTGGTTGATGTTTTTTTAAAAACAAGCGTATGAAAGTGAGAACTGAGAAGTGAGAATCATTGTTTTTTGACAAATCTTATTTGGTTCATGTTTCTTGGTCAGCTGTGAGTATAATTGGGTCCCTACTGTAATTAACTTGATATATGATATTTGATCAGTCTCAAAATTATTTATTAAAGTTTAATCAAAATTAAATTTAAATATATTAACAAAATTTCTAAATTAAATTAAGTACAATACATCAATTAGATTTAATTTAATATAATTTAAAATTAATTTTTTATTCTTTTCAATAGTGATAGATACCTTTAATATTATTAAAATTAGTTAAATCTAATTGGATCTCATAGGATTAACTTGATATTTAATCAATCTTAAAATTAGTTATTCAAGTTTAATCAAATTAAAATTTAATTTGATTTAATTATTTATGATACATTGATTCGAATTAATTTAAAATTAGTAAATTAATCAAATTTATTTAAATTCAAATTTAAAATTGACATTTCCATATTCTTGTATTCTTTTCAAAGCATATATTAACAAAAATATCTAAATTAGAATAATTATAATACATTATTTAAATTAAATTAAATATAATTTAAAATTAAATTTTTATTCTTTTAAGAAGAACAAGTATCTTTCTCATATTATTAATGTTATTAAAATTAGTTCAAGTTTAATTAAATCCTATATAATTAACCTGATATCTGATCAACTTAAAATTAGCTATTAAAGTTTAATCAAAATTAAATTTATTTTTAAAAAGAATTAAATTTAATTAATTATGATACATTGATTAGAATTAATTTGACATAATTAAAATTAATAAATTAATTAAATTTAATTTAATTCAAATTCAAATTCAATATTAAAATTTAAAATTTAAATTGAAATTTCTTTTTTTATTCTTTTCAAGGTATATATGTACCTTTCCAATATTTTGATTAATAAAACTAAAATCTAAACTTGCCTTAAAAAAGATTGTCACATAAAAATCATGCCTATTGAAAACAAGAATTCCGTCAACCTGGTTCTAATTTGTCTATAAGAATTCCATCACATGCTTGAGTTCACAGAATCATTGAAAACTACTCCTGCTTGATTAGGGAAACTTTGGTATCTCATGATCAGGTGACTGATCAACTAAGCTTTTATATCAGAAGAAGGTGGAACCTCTAGTTCTAGTTCTATTTTTTTTCCCCAGAAATCAACCATGTTATTTTATCTTAT
Source organism: Erythroxylum pedicellare (assembly GCA_027563575.1). Taxonomy (NCBI): domain Eukaryota; kingdom Viridiplantae; phylum Streptophyta; class Magnoliopsida; order Malpighiales; family Erythroxylaceae; genus Erythroxylum; species Erythroxylum pedicellare. The sequence goes on from JAOQMP010000208.1 coordinate 921,059, forward strand.
TTTGTTTGACTCTCATTATATCGTGCCTTTCATGGTTGTTAATTAATTATTTTTTAATTTTCTAATAAAATCATGCTCATTGGACATGAAAACATATTGTAGGAAGTGGGTTCCCACTGGGAAGGTATTTGCCTCGGGTTGGCAGGATGATCTATATACTGAATTATATTAAGGTACAATATAATTCATTTTTTCTTTTTTAATTGATTTGTATACATTAATTAGATAAATATTATTACATTATAAGTTATAGAATTTTTCATTTTATTTCAGAAAGAATTTTTCTAAAATTCTGGAATCAATGTGGTCATACATAAAGTATAAGAGAGGCGAGCTCATACACGTTATCACGACTTTATTGGTGCGATACATAAAGTTGGTGTACGACCGTCTTATATTTTAGAGTAAATATGGACTCGTTGACAAGAATATTGGACATCACCTGAGGCAATATCCATCTCAGGGCGTAACTCGAACAACAGACGTGGAAGCCCAAGGGGAGACAACCTTCCCATACATACAGAAAGATCAATTACCCACCACGAGCATGCAGAGTGACTTGTAAGCATATAAACTTTACACTTATATTTTAATTGTTTTACTTTGCTGTATTTCAATTTGTATTGATGTGTGAATGTTGGAATGAAAATATATATATTATGGATAATGATCATGGTATAAATGTCTGGTGCCATATATGGATGTGTTGAGTTATTTTCTTTGTTCAACAGGGTGTAAATATCATAAAAATATAGGAGATTCTGCCGAAATTTTAATAAATTTTAGTTAATTTATAACATTTTATTGTTATGTAGGAAGAGTCTATGGGCATTATGCCTCATCTCATCAACTGTTTTTGCATACTCACACTAAGAAGTATGACGGTGTGATATTTGTCAATAGTTGATGTAGAGAACTAAATGTATGTGAAATTTATGTTTTAATATTCATTCCTAATAATTATCACTTACTAATATAAACATTGCCTCCAAATAGGACCAAATATAAGGAAGCATTTAGCGACAGTCTCAGCACTCTCAAGCTGTTGATAAGAGTTAGACATATCTTGATGCATTGGGTGGTAGGGATTGTCATGGAAGGATCTTTGGGCTGGTTCATTTGCGAACACATGTTATTTGCAATCCAATACAACAACATTAAGTAGACAGCCGATAATGGAATAATACCATCAGCTTGAGAGCACAGTGCAGACATTGACAAGTTAGTTGCAACAGACGATTGAGTACATGGCTAAGCTCCAAAATGACATAGAGCAGTTGAAGGGGAGGGTTAGCACCTCAAACCATCCGTGATCATCAAGACAATAAGATTGTTTTAGTCATTTGTTTTGAATTACTAAAGACTTATTATGTACAATTTAATGTTTTTATTATCAATGAAGAAAATTTTAACTTTATATGATTAATCAACTTTCTACTTAAACAAATTAAATATATAAACAAATCAAAAAATTATGTACGGATAATTTATAACGATTGAAATTATGCATTAATCATAAGATTATGAAATAAAATTTAATATCGAAATTTTTAAAAAGAAAATTTAATACCTTTATAGTAGACACACTGATGGAATTTTAGTTTTCGTCGGTATATTAGTCATATTTACCGATGGTGATGCTACAAACCGTCGAAAAATACAACATATTTATAATAGACTCATCGATTGAATTTTAGTTTTCGTCGATATAATGAGTCATATTTACTAACGGTTTATCATAAACCGATGAACAAATGCAATAAATTTGTGGTATACTCACTGACAGAATTTTAGTAGCCATCGGTATAATGAGTCATATTTACCAACGATTAAAAATGCAATATATTCATGTTAGACTCACCGACGGATTTTTAATTTCTGTCAGTATAAATAGTCATATTTATCGACGGTTTATCATAAACCGTCAAAAAAATTTAACATATTTACGGTAAAGTCACCGACTGATTTATCTAACCGTCTTTATATTTACCGATAGTTATTCTGACGGAAAGAAAATTCCATTTATATATTTACCGAAAAATTAGAATTGCCGTCAGCAAATTTACCGATGGCCTCTTTCACGATGCCTTTATCTGTCCGTGAATTCTGTCGCGAAATATTAAAACTTTTTGTTAGTAATTTCTGTCACTGACATTTTTCTTGTAGTGTTTTAATGCTTTAATGTTTATGACATTTGAGCTTGGTGTTGGTTCATCTACAAACTCGCCTTCGAGTACCATTTTAATGTTATACATAAAATACTTTTATTTGAACTGCCAATTTCCAGTTGGATCCTAAATCCTTTTTCCAGCTATAAGGGTATACAAAGGCTTCACCCGGCCTTAGCCCAAACAAGTCTTGATTAGTTCTGTCCATGGACGAGAAAGGAAAAGCAAACGAAACAATCTTAACTGAAGTTTGGCGCGCAGTGGACGCGCAGACTTGGCTGCTTATGGTCACTCTTAAAATGAGCTCGTAACATAATTTTCTTGACGCAGAGCCTCGTGTTATATCCAGATTGGAAAAGCAGCGTAGGCCGAAAGTGTCTAAGTTTATGCTTGTGTGTTACACCACAACTGCAGATCAAAGAATCTTTCGGAAAGGAAACGTTTTGAACTTCAATCAAATCAAATAACAGGAAACTTCATTTATTGGTTGCAAACGACGTGAAATGTATAAACTATCAAAACAAGGCACACAGATAAGACACCAAATTTAAGAGACCAAACGTTTGACACTCCAACTATGTTACTAGAAACTCAGATCTCACACGATTTCTCATTTTGCCTCGATCACTATAACCTTCTTTTCTGGTTTCTTGATCTGCTGTTTAGGAACAGTGACAATAAGCAGTCCATTTTCCATGGAGGCCTTCACTTCATCAGCCTTGGCATTTTCCGGTAGCCTGAACCTCCTAAGGAACTTGCCACGCCAACGTTCAACACGGTGCCACTTGTCATTTTTATCATCCTTCTCTTCAACGTTCCTTTCTCCGCTTATTTGGAGAATTCTCCCATCATCCACTTCAACCTTCACCTCCTCTTTCTTTAGGCCTGGCAGATCAGATATAAATACATGTTCCTCTGGGGTCTCCTTCCAGTCAGTTGGGGTGTTAAGAACTGGACACTTGTTCATCATTGACAAGAAAGGGTCAAAAATCTCGTCACCAAACACCTGGGAAATGAGTGACATTTTTAGCTAACTAAGAAAGATTTAAGCTTTTTGAAGGATTGAGCTTAAGAGTTTGGCAAGCCAGAGTAACGAGCAAGTGATCAATGGATATGCAGACTTGTCGGAGATGCATGTGTATTTAAAGCAAGAAAGGGATTGCCTTGAACGTTCTTGGATCTTCTTCTTACAACTGTTTCTTTTTTTATTTCATTTAAGATAAGAATAAATGTGATCTTCTACGACATTCTTTACTTAAAACTCCAAGTGTCTTTTCCGTTTCTAGCAAATTCTGCGGAGATCCAGGAGAGACGAGAGAATTTTCATGTAGGAGGATATCTTCAGGCCTAGCCCAATGGTATGTTTGTTTGTGGCCTAAGAGCCTTCCACCAACTCCAGCTCTTGTCAAATCGGCCCAGTCCCTGCCCCGCCTGAACTCGAGTAACACAAATATGTCTGATGAAACATCACGTCAGCAATTAAGATGCTTTTCATTAGCTCCCTTAAAATAAGGAAAAGGGCACTAAATGGACACAAGTTCGTTGCATCTTGATCCTCGCCTCAAAATTAAACGACTGTATCCAAATAAAATGCATTTGCGTTTTACCACATCTTGAAATTGCAATTTGGTATTATCAATGTTTTAAAAATTGGACCGGACATCGAATCGGTCGAAGAAAAGATTTAAGGTTTAGAGATTCAACCGATAGTAAACCGCTATAAAACCGATATGTAATAAATAAGAAGTAAAACTTATAAGAATAAGTAAAAATAAAATATTTTA
>JAOQMP010000208.1:989271-1002764 GCA_027563575.1 Erythroxylum pedicellare
GATACAATTATAAAATAATCAATAAATTACATCTTTCCAATATATTATACTTTAGGGGCATTTTCGTCATTAACACTATTTTTTGTTCTGTCCCCTACAACCAAACACATTTCTGTCCTTAGGACGAAGACAATTTTCTCTGTTCTGTCCACCGCAGCCAAACATCTCACTGTCTTCAATTCTTGTTCTGTTCCGTCCTGTTCTGTTCTATCTCGTCCCGTCTCTGCATGTTAAAGACGCTAACCAAACAGACAGTATTAATGATCTTCTACTAGACCAGACCAACAGCCTACGTCTAATTAACTAGTATTTGTTTTTTCTTTTTATTCTAACATAATTATTTTAGAGTTGTTTTAGTACTTCAAGCCTATAAAAGGCCTTAATCATGGAAATAAAGTTTAGCATTTTTTTTTTGTCTTCCTTCATTTCTGTCATGATATCATAGCAGGAGCAGATCTGCTTGACTTCCTTCATTCCCACTCTAGTATCTTCCTGCTGATTTTTTATGTCTTTTTATTTCCTTCTTTCATCATTTCAGGAGGTCTAGGTCTAATGTCACTACAAATCAGCCACAACAAAGTCAAAACACTTCAAAATGGAAAGATCATCCCTCCAACCCCTTTTATCTTCACCCAAATGAAAACCCCTCTCTCTTACTTGTTTCCTTTTTAATAATAGGTACAAATTGTCACTCTTGGGCAAGATCCATGCGTATGACCCTATTGTCTAAAAATAAACTCAGTTTCATAAATGGCAAAATCTTAGTTCCAGATAGAAATGATCCTCTGTTTAGATACTGGGAAAGGTGCAATACAGTGGTCCTTTTTTGGTTACTTAGGTTTGTTTCAGATTTTATTGCTCAAAGTGTCATATGGTTTGATACTGCTATGGAAATTTGGAAAGATTTGGAGGGAAGATTCTCTCAAACTGATTCTTTCAAAATTTCTAATCTATAAGAAGAAATCTATAGTTTCTGATAAGGTACACTTTTAGTTTCTGATTACTATACCCACCTCAAGATGTTATGGAATGAGTTTTTCAACATCAGACCTATGCCTAAATAGGTTTGTCAACCTCAATATACATACAAGCTTCAATCCGTTCTCAAATCCTATCAAGATGCAGATTGTGTGATTAGATTTCTTAAGGGTCTGAGTGAATCCTATGCCACAGTCAAATCACACATTATGTTAGAAAACTTTTGCCATGGTTGCTCAACATGAGAGACAACTAATCAGTTCATATCAGAACTCATCATCCTCTCCCATTCCAAAACCACAAGCTTTTCGTGCTAAAATAGACGCTAAACGATAGTACCAATAAAACAAAAAACCTATTTGTACTTACTATAGGAATATTGGACATATAGAAGCAAAATGCTACAAAAAACGTGGTTTTCCCCCTAATATGTCATCAAATGGCAAACACATTTCCAGACCCAAAGACTACAATTCCAATAGATGCAAGGTAATCAACTTAGTCGAAACTCACCTAGACAAGCAACCTCTTGAATTAAAGTCTACCTTGTTAGGCAAACTTTATCTTCTGAAACTCCTGGACCTACTCTCACTACTGATGAGTATGTATAGTTGATGCAGCTGCTGTATAAGGATAAAGAATCTAAAGGAAAAGTGATTGTCAATCCTCAGGTCATTACAATTTCTACCTAGAACAAAGGTATACTCAAACCTGATTTATGTTCTTCTTTATGGTCATCCACTTTGATCCTTGATTCCAGGGCTACTGATCACATAGTTTGCTCCTTAGGTTTCTTTGTCACCTACAAAACAATTGATAATTTGACTGTTAGGTTACCAAATGGAGAATCTGTGATAATCACACACATAAGAACTATAAAACTTTCCACCCTCACTCTTACTAATGTGTTTTTTGTCTACAGTTTTTCTTTCAATCTAATCTCCATCAGTAAACTCACATCCTCCTCTCACTATCGACTAATTTTTTCTGCTGATTCTTGCATCATCTAGGACACCAAATCCCAAAAGATGATTGGTTTTGCTGAACAAACCAATGGCCTCTACTTTCTTTCCTCCTCACGTCCAGTTAACCAACCTGTCATTTGCAGTATTTCCTCCGATTAGGAGAACCTTTGGCATAAAATATTAGGACACCCTTCTAATCAAAGATTGCACACTCTATCTAGATTAGATGATTCGGTTGAGTTTCATTTTATAAAACAATGTGATGTATGCCATTTTGCTAAACAAAAACATTTACCTTTCTCTTCTAGTAAATCTATTGCTCATTCCTATTTTGATTTAATTCATGTTGATATTTGGGGGCCTTATCATACACCTTTTGTTATTGGTTATAGATATTTTTTTACAATTATGGATGACAATAATAGATTAACAATAATTTACCTTATGAAATGCAAAACTGAAACAAGGGAATTGCTAAAGAGTTTTTATGCCTATGTTGAGAGACCATTTAACAGAAAAATCAAGTGCATTCGCAGTGATAATGGAGTTGAATTTGGTATGCAACATTTTTACAAAGAACAAGGAGTTTTGCATGAAACCTCATATGTCGAGACACCACAGAAAAATGGTAGAGTGGAATGGAAGCATCAACACATTTTAAATCTACAAGCTCACCTACCTACTATATTTTGGGCAGACTGTATATTACATGCTACATACCTAACTAACCGAATCCCTTCTCCCTTCTTAGACAACAAATTCCCTTTTTCTATTATGTTTGGTACTAACCGAGATTTTTCACTCTTGAAAGTGTTTGGTTGCCTCTACAAAAGAGGCTAATAGAGGCAAGTTTGACACAAGGGCAAGAAAATGTATTTTCCTTGGTTTTTCTCTAGGTACAAAAGGTTTTAAGGTGTTTGACATCAGCAGCAACCAGTTTATCATTTTTTGACACGTTTATTCTATTAATACAACTTTCCCTTCACGGATTCACCTACAAACTCCTCCTTCAACCCTCCTATTTTACCCAATCATTCTCCATTGCCATCCACTGATCCCATTTTTCCTTTTATACCTTATCCTCAGTAATCCCCTACAACCCTTTCCTCTCGGGAGAGTACATCCTCATCTTCCCCTTCCATGCCTCTTTGGCGTTCTTCTAGGCAATCCAAACCCCCCCTCTCCTACATACAAAACTATGACTGTCCTACCTTGCCTCATTCTTCTCCACACCATCTCTCGTTTATTTTTTCCTATAAATATATATCACCTAAACACAAATCTTTCCTAGCCTCTATTGTTACTTATCAAGAACCTAAATCGTACAAACAAGCCATACAACACTGGGAATGGAAAAAAGTTAAGCAAGTTGGACTGAAAATCTTAAAAGATAACAAAATTTAGCATCTTGCCTTTTTATCTCCAGGAAAAACTGTTATTGGCTACAAATGGGTCTACAAGCTCAAATTTAACTCCGATGGGAGCCTCTAACGTTGTAAAAGCAAAGTTGTCGCCAAAGGCTTCAACTAGTAGGAAGGCTTGGACTACACAGACACCTGTTCTCCAGTGGTCAAAACTACTACCATTTGCCTGTCGCTTGCAATCATAGCTTCGAAGAATTGACATCTGCACTAGCTATATATCAACAACGCCTTTTTGCATGGAGATTTAGAGGAGGAAGTCTACATGTTACCCCCTCTTGGCCTCCATTTGCCACATCCAGATATGGTATGTCATTTATAAAAAAGCATCTACAACCTTAAACAGGCTAGTAGACTGTAACATCTCATTACTAATGTTAAAGCTAGAATAGTGCATATGAGAAATTACTAAGAAATTAGAAAATGCATTTCATGTTTATACAAAATATGGCATACACATACACGTGAATCTTGAGTTTTGCTCATTAAAATGACTGTACATGCATTCATTGACATTTTCTAGGTAAAACTGATTTATAAATGTGAATTGTGGGTTTTATTGGTCTTGAAAATTAAATTAGAGTGGATTAAAATTAATTTACCAATTTTTGGTGATATTTTGGACTAGGAAAACTGTTGATATAAGATACCAATGGATGTGTGACATGTGGCAGCCGATATATATGAAAAATGGCTTACATGCATTGGTGACATGTGGCAGTGTATCTTTAATACATGTAGTTACGTTTTAGTAAGGAAATTACTGTAGCTCCTTCGTGTTCTTCACCGAAATCATCCAACACCAAAACTCTCTCTCTCTGTTCATACATCACCTAAATATCTTGTTGCTTAGGTGTGTGTATTTGGCTTGTGGATTCTTACATCAAAGTAAGGATTTAAGTCCATAGAGTGTTGGTTTCTGTTTATTCACGTTTTTCTCCATCCACCGAAATTGTTTTGCCCACTTTCACTACTAGAATTTTACTGAATCAAGTAAGTTATGTTTTAAGTTTTATGGGCTTTATGAATGCCATTTTGATGATTTTTTAATGTTTGTAAATGGGTGCATGCATGTGTGGTGTAGGAAGAAACAATTTCGGTGATACTAAGTGATGAATGAGTTAAATGAAAATCTAAGAGTTAGGAAATGTGTAGAATGTGTATATAGGATTATGATAATTTGAGTATAATGAGAATTTATGAAGTAGAAAATTGCAAAAAATTGGAAATAGGTTATATTTGTTTTTGGACTGAAATTAATTATGAAAAAGTTCAACAGATAAAAATGAATGCAGAACTTGATGAATGTCTATATATGAATTTTGTTTTTGGTGTTTGTGTTTACTCTTGAATTTTGAGTTGTTTAAGAGTAAGTTGAATTGAAATGGGAGTAGAAATGCAGAGGTAATAGTGAGAGCATAAGTTAGTAGTGATGGATTAAGTAGAAGAGAGGAAGAAGAAGAGAAAACTTTTGTAGTGAATCTGGAAAAATCGAGTGCACAATCATGCTCTACTGCACAATCGTGAGAAAAATAGAAAAAAGGGATTGTATGATCGTGCTCCAGTACGATCGTGATGATCAGTAGTGCATGATCGTGCACGAGCACGAATGTGACATTGCACTATCAACTGGGAAAGCACGATCGTGCACGAGCACGATTGTGCATCTCATAAGTGCACGATCATGACCATGCGTGACAGTTGCTAATATCCTTTATTCTTTTGGCTATAACTTCTCTTCACTTGACCTCTAAATGACTTGATTTTTAGACCAACAAACTCATAACTCATTGCTCTTTCTCTCCATCAAAATTTATGACTATCTGAATCCATTCAGAAAAGATTAATTGATGAATTTAGGATGAAAATTATGAAGTGTGCTGGAATTTCTTAACTGGAATGATTTCACTGAGCAACCAGTAATATTTATTCATATCTTGACTTGTAGTTTTCTAAATGGAATGATTTTTGACTTAGATTAAACTAGAGCCATATGGATATAAATTGTATGAAGAAATAGAATTTAAATTCTGTCTCTAAGAATTCGAGAATCTATTTTGAAGTTGAGTATAGAGAATTGTTGTAGTTTAAGAACAATCCGAAGTAAAGTATACTGAATCAAATTGTATGATCTTTGTGTAATTAGAAAATTAATATAGAAGAACAATTTTCTAGAAGGAAGTATTGCCAAATTTCTCCATTTTCCTTGTCAGAATGATCATACAAAGTGGACCCGAAAGTATGTTTTAAAAAAAATATGGAATGGTCAATTGGGTTATGAAATTTGTTTCAAATTGTTTTATTATGGTCCAAACCCTTAGTACAAATTAACTTATGTGAGTTTTGATATATGAATGATATTGTGACAAGAATAATGATAAGATACCCAAGATTGTCATTGAACATGCATTATACATATTTCATATACATAGATGTGCATAAAGGAATACTTATACAATTGTACAAAATTGTGATATATGTAAATGTATTTTGCATGATATAGAGGAGCATTTAGAGTGCTATCATCCAGACATTTCCGGGACTTCAAGGCAATAGCTTTCTGGAGCGATTTATAAGTAAACTAGACAGTCTCACTTAATTTTTTGGATGTCTAAATTATGTTCTAAATTGTTTTTATTTATGATTGTGAATTGGATTGTGTTGATTCCGGACACTCAAGGTCCGATGAAAAATATGATTGGGACTGTGATATTTGAAGTGTTCTTGAATGTGAATTTGGACTGATTATGTGTTTACTCAATATAATTGTTAAATGTCGGACCAAGGTTCGATGATAATTGTGATTTAAATTGTGAATGATTGATTAAATATGAGTGATGCATTTCATCCACGAATGCATGATCAGATAATGATAGTTGTGACTTGAGTAGCCACCGAAAATGAGCTTAAAGCTCATAATGTGGTTATTAGCCAAAGTTTTGATATGTACAATGAGCCCAATATTTGCAACGGATAAGGGACAGTATCATTGAGCCCAGTATCCACAATGGATACTAGACAGTTTAGGCACTCAATTATAACAACGTATAAATTGAAAGTGAGACTCACAAGCATTTGCATATACACTTTATTTATGTGTTAGTTATGTGTTTGACTAACTAAAATATAATGTGTTCATGTATTTGAATGAAACGGGATACGCATTACTATATGCTAAATGACAAGATATGAATTATGTGCTTACATATGTTCATATGTGATATGAATTGAGTGAACCATCGATGCTGGTTACATCACCGAGTTCGCAAAACTCATCAAACTTGCAACATTGATATTTCAGGATCCAGAGAGGATATTAGCGATAGAGAGACTCTACAAGAAAAATAATTCTTATACTTTTGAATAAAAGAAATAGCTCAAAGGTCGGTCAACTAAGACTGAAGGATTTAGTTAGAAATTTTGTAAAATTCCTCATGTATGTAGCATATTATGTACTTCATTTTGACAATGTACATATTTGGGAAATATTGTAAAGATACAATGTATATTCAATTTTTATGGCATGAAATGAGGAATTCAGTTTTAAAATTTAGTGATATTTATGAATTTAAGATGATGCCATGATTAAGTTAGTGATGTGATTTGCTCTAGCATGCCTTTATTATAGGTTAAGTATTGGAATGTCCACACGGTATTCCGGTATGAACTCTATGGGTGTGGGGTATTATATTTTTAGTATTAGAGTATGGTTTGGCATCCATAAGGACATATAGGAATATTAGGCATGAAATATTGTGAGAAATGCAGATAATAATTAGAGTTATTGTCTATTATAGGTCATTCGTTATAGGTGATCCAGTGGAACAATCAACTGACCTAAGATCAGAAAGAGCCAGTAGAGAGTCTTATATACCTCGAACTGAGGAAATGCCTCCTAGAATTCCTAAGAGAAGGGAAAGGAGGTACAATAAACTGTGAAAGTAAGGGGTTGTGGACTTCTGCAGAAGTATAGACTCTGCAGAGGCCGAGGCATGGCTATAAAGAACAGAGAGAGTCTTTGACCAGATGAATTATGAGTTGGATAAGAGGTTCGACTATGTTGTTTCTTTATTACATGGCCCAGTTTACCAATGGTGGAAGACTATTCTAGGTCGTACCACCAGGCCTTGTAATTTGAAGTAGGAAGATTTTCTGAGAGCCTTCAAGGAAAACTGTATGCCCAAGATTTACTTGGACAGAAAGATGTAGAGTTTTTAGATCTGAAACAAGGCAGAATGTCAATGGCAGAGTATAAGGTTAAGTTTAATGAGATGATGGGATACACTACTACTTTAATTCCTACTGAGCAAGACAAGTGCAAGAGATTTGAAAATGGGTTGAACATGGAAATTCGGATAAGGCTGACAATCACTAACTTGAGCAGTTTTCCTGAGCTCAGAGCAGCCTCGATCCAAATAGAGCAATTGTTGAGAGATGATCAAGGAGAACTCAGGCTAGAGTCTAGACAGAAGAGGCCTAATGAAATTTAGGTTATTTTTAATAGGAAGTTTAGTATGCGTCAAAATAGAACCTTTCGACCACCAGCTAAATCAAGAAAGTCGGGATTCAGATACAGGGATAGCTTCATACAGTCTAGTAGTGGAAGAGGTTCAGTGTCGGGCCAGTTACCTCCTTGTGAGCACTGTGGGAAGAAGCACAGTGGTGAGTGCTGGAGATTGTCTGGAGCTTGCCTTAGATGCGGCTGTTTTGACCATCAGATTAAGGATTGTCTTGCTACTATTAGAGCCCAGTCTAGTATGAGATGGGGATCAGTAAATAAAACTACTGTTCAGTAGAGCCGAGCCAGTGGGACTAGACAAAGAAGTCGAAGCAGAGGCAGAGTGAGTTCTGGAAGTCCTTCTGTCAGGACTGAAGTGTGGAGCAGTCGACTGCAGCCTCCGGCTAGAGTTTATGCTATAACTAGACAGGAGGCTTAGGATTCTCCAGATGTCATTGCAGGAGCGTTGCTTATTTTTGATCGCGAAATATTTGCATTGCTAGATCTTGGATCTACGCATTCTTTTATCGCACCGCATCTAACATCTAGGTTGCATTATGATAGAAAATAGTTGAAACATAAACTAGAGGTGAGTACACCGATAGGCAGTACTATAGTAATCAGAGAAGTCTGCAAAAGATGTTTGATTAGAATTGATCAAGCAGAATTGGAGGTAGACTTAATCATATTACAATTAAAGGAAATAGATATCATCCTAGGCATGGATTGGCTCAATGCTCGTAGGGCTATCATGAACTGCTATACTAAAGAGGTGGTATTAGAATCTCCAAATCAGCTAAGAGCAATTTTCAGAGGTATTAGTCAAGCAGTGCTAGCCAAGCTGATCTCATTCATGAGTGCTTTGAGGTTGATGTAAGGTATGTGAAGCTTATCTAGCCTATGTTATAGATACACGAGCTAAATAGAATGTACAGGACATTCATGATGTTAGGGAATTTTTGGATGTGTTTCCCACCGAGTTATCTGGTTTACCTACAGATCGAGAAATAGAATTTACAATCGACTTGGTTCCAGGTGCTGCTCCCATATCTATTCCTTCATATAGGATGGCGCCTATGTAACTAAAAAAGTTGAAGGCTCAATTACAGGAGTTGTTAGAAAAAGGTTTTATTAAACCCAGTGTATCACTATGGAGAGCTCTAGTCTTATTTGTGAAGAAGAAAGATGGAACTCTGAGACTGTGCATCCATTATAGGCAAATGAATTGGGTGACAGTGAAGAACAAGTACCTGTTGCCTAGAATTGATGACTTATTTGATTAGTTACAAGGAGCTCAAGTGTTCACTAAGTTTGACTTGAGATCTGGATACTATCAGTTGAAGATAGCAGAAGCTAATGTACCAAAAAGTGCATTCAGAAGTAGGTATGGGCATGTTGAATTCTTAGTAATGTCGTTTAGGTTAACTAATGCCCCAACTGCATTTATGGCTTTGATGAATAAGGTGTTTCAACCCTACCTGGATCAATTTGTGATTGTGTTTATTGATGACATCCTAGTGTATTCAAAAAGTAAAGAAGAAAATGTTGAGCATTTGAGAGTGGTCTTACAAATTATAAGGGAGAAACAACTCTATGCCAAATTTAGTAAGTGTGAATTTTGGCTAGATCAAGTAGTGTTTCTGGTTCATCTAGTATTTGGACAAGGCATATAAGTGAATCCAAAAAAGATGGAAGCGGTGATGAATTGGGAAGCTCCGAGGAATGTATAGAAAATCTGAAGTTTCCTAGGATTGGCCAAATATTACCAAAGGTTTGTCAAGGGGTTCTCGTTGATCTCAACCCCTCTAACTAAACTTATGAGGAAGAATGTAGTCTTCAGATGGAATGATGAATGTCAGAAAAGTTTTGAGGAGTTAAAGCATCGGTTGACTACAGAACTGGAGGATATGTAGTATATAGTGATGCTTTGCATCAAGGATTGGGATTTGTATTAATGCAGTATGGTAAGGTGATAGCCTATGCATCAAGACAATTAAGGTCTTACGGGATCAATTATCTAGGATAGGAATTAGAGCTTATTACAGTTGTTTTTGCTCTAAAGATATAGATACATTATTTATATGGAGAGACATTTCAGATATACACTGGTTGTAAGAGTTTAAAGTATCTGTTAAGTCAGAACGAATTGAACATAAGACAGAGGAGATGGGTATAGTTATTGAAAGACTATAATTGTATAATTGAGTATCATCCAGAAAAAGCTAATGTGGTGGCTGATGCTTTGAGTCAAAAGTCTAATAGCAGTGTATCCAAAATTCAATTATCGAGGTTACCAAGCCTAGTTCATTTGAGAGCATTGAATGTTGAATTGAATTTAGGGCAGAATGAAGCATTAATTGCTATATCAAAGCTGAAGCCGATGTTACATGATAGAATTAGAAGAGTTCAGAGTAAAGATCTTGAAATGGTGAAACTGATTGGGAAAGTTAAGATGAATCCAGATTTTGAATTTGAATTGAGAGATGATACACTATGATTGAGGTAGAGGCTGTGTATGCCTAATGTAGATGATCTAAAGAAGGAAATTCTAGAGGAAGCTCATATGGCAATCTATGTTATGCATCCTGGTACCACCAAGATGTATAACACGTTGAAGCAGCATTTTTGGTGGCCTGGAATGAAGATGCAAGTAGCAAAATATGTTTCTAAATGTATAACATGCCTGCGGATTAAGGCTAAGCATCAGGCTCCAGTTGGGAAGCTATATTCATTGCCTATTCCAGAGTGAAAATAGGAACGAATCACTATGGATTCCATTATGGGATTGCCTAAGACTCCGAGGCAGAATGATGCTATATGAGTTGTGGTGGACCGATTAACTAAGTTGGCCCATTTAATACTAATGACAGAAAATACCTCACTAAACTAGTTAGCCCAGATATATATGAATGAAGCAGTGAGGTTACATGGGGTTCTGATGTCCATTGTATTGAACAGGGATCCCAGATTCGCTTCGAGATTTTGGAAGAGCTTATAATCAGCTATGAGCACAAAGTTAAACTTTAGTACTGCATTTCATCCTCAAATAGATGAAAAAAGTGAGAGGACAATCAAGACTATTGAGGATATGCTCAGAGCATGTGTATTGGAGTTTCAAGGAGCTTGTGATCAGTATATAGCATTGATTAAGTTTTCATATAACAACCATTATCATAGTAGTATCAGAATGGCATCATATGAATCATTGTATGGCAAGAAATGTCGATAGCCTCTATATTGAGATGAAAAGGGCTTAAGAATGGTTGAAAGCACTTCAGATAGACAGAATAGCTATGTGGATCAGCATCGAAGGGATATGAAATACAGCGTAGGAGACAAAGTGTTTTTGAGAGGGTCGCCTTGGTGAGGAGTGCTAAGGTTTGGTAAAAAAGGCAAGTTAAGCCCTAGGTATATCGATCATATGAGATCATTGAGAGGATAGGACCATTGGCATACAAGTTAGCTTTACTGAATGAAATGTCTCAGTTATATAACGTATTTCATGTGAGTATGTTAACAAGATACAAATCTTATCCAACACATGTGTTACCAGCTTAAGAGATTGAAGTTACTAGTAATTTAAGTTATATGGAAAAGTCGATCACGATAGTGGGTTATAAGACAAAGCAGTTGAGAAACTGAGAAATTCCATTGGTGAAAGTCCTTTGGAGAAATCATTCGATTGAGGAAGCAACTTAAGAAATGGAGGATCATATAAGGAGACATTATGCCCACCTGTTCGAACAATTAGGTAAGAATTTCAAGGATGAAATTTCTTTTAGGAGGGGAGAATTGTAACATCCCGTTACCTATGTTAAGGCTAGAATAGTGTATATGAGAAATTACTAAGAAATTAGAAAGTGCATTTCATGTTTATGCAAAATATGGTGTCTATATACACGTGAATCTTGAGTTTTGCAATTTGAAATGATTGTACATGCATTCATTGACATTTTTCCGGTAAAATTGATCTATAAATGTGAATTGTGGATTTTATTGGTCTTGAAAACTAAATTGGAGTGTATTAAAATTAATTTAGCAATTTTCAGTGATATTTCAGAGATTTTGAAAAATTGGGATATTTTAGACTAGGAAAACTGTTGACATAAAAGACCAATGGATGTGTGACATATGGCAGCTAATATATATGATAAATGGCTTACATTCATTGGTGACATGTGGCAGTATATCTTTAATACACGTAATCATGTTTTAGTAAGGAAATTACCGTAGCTCTTTTGTGTTCTTCACCAAAATCATCCAATACCAAACTCTCTCTTTATTCATCCATCACTAAAACAGCTTGTTGCTTCAGTGTGTGAATTTGGGTTTTGGATTCTTATGTCAACGTAAAGATTTCAGTCCATAGAGTGTTGGTTTCTATTTATTCACCTTTGTCTCCATCCATCGAAATTGTTTTGCCTACTCTCATTATTGGAATTTTATTGAATCAAGTAAGTTTTATTTTAAGTTTTATCGGTATTGTGAATGCCATTTTGATGATGTTTTAAAGTTTGTAAATGGGTGCATGCATGTGTGGTGTAGGACGAAACAATTTCTGTGATACTAAGTGATGAATGAGTTAAATGAAAATTTGTGAGTTAGGAAATGTGCAGAAAGTGTATAGGATTGTGATAACCTGAGTTTAATGAGAATTTCTGAAGTAGATAATTGCAAAAAAAAAATGAAATAGGTTCTATTTGTTTTTGGATTGAAATTAATTATGAAAAAGTGCAACAGATCAAAAACAAATGTAGAACTTGATGAATGTCTATAAATGACTTCTATTTTAGTTGTTTATGTTTACTCTTGAATTTTGAGTTGTTTGAGAGTAAGTTGAATTGAAAAGGGAGTAGAAATGTAGAGATAATAGTGAGAGTATAAGTTAGTGGTGATGGCTTAAGTAGAAGAGAGGAAGAAGAAGAGAAAAATGGAGTGCATGATCATGCTTTGCTGTATGATCGTGACAAAAATAGAAAAAAAGGGATTGCACGATGCGATCAACAGTGCACGATTGTGCACAAGCATGATCGTGACATTGCACTATCGACTGGGAAAGTACAATCGTGCATCTCACAAATGCACGATCGTGTGTGAGCACGATCGTGACAATAAGGAAGACAGTTGCAAATAGGAATGGCAATGAGTAGGGTTCCGTTCGGGTATTACTCTACCCATATCCATATTTATTTTTTATGATTCAACCCATATCTATATCCATATCTATCGGTTTTTATGAATTACAACCCATATCCAAATCCATTGGATTGTTCGGATTTTTGGATATCCATAGGGTTGTATAACACATAAAAATATAACTTTTAAGTAGAAAATATGAAGAGTAGATTTTTGCAAATGCTTCAAATCAAAATTAATTTAATAATAATAAGTCAAGATTTTGATTTGTATGTCTTAAAAAACCAAAAAATTAGAAAAATGAAAATCGTAATGCTTAGTGTAAAGACAACATATATTTTTCACGATCAAGAACTGGAACAAAGACTGAAATATCCAAAGCTTCAAATTGTCTTTGCGTGAACTCCACAACACTAAAAAATCCATCTATATATCATTCACAATATTAACATCCTATAAGAAAATAAAATATGATTAAAAAGGTGAGGACTGAGT
>JAOQMP010000208.1:1051083-1081656 GCA_027563575.1 Erythroxylum pedicellare
TTGCTTGGATACACCCACCCACCCACACGAACCCATGCGCACGCAAGCATGCTCGCCCACCCACCCACACAGACACAGACACAGACGCGCACACGCAAACGCACGCACACACACCCATGCATGCGCGCACACACACACACACACATGCAGACGCAGACACAGACACAGACACAGACACACACCCACGCACATGCACGTGCACGTGCACACGCACACACACACACACACACAAGCACACGCACACGCGGACACACGGAATCACGGATGCACGCACGTACGTACACACACCCACCACATGCACACTCACACACACACGCACATACACGCACACGCACATGCACTCGCACGCGTACGCATGCACACACGCATATGTACGCATAGACATAGACACAGACATAAATACATACACATACACATACACATACACATACACATACACACACACGCACACGCACACGCACACACACACGCACACGCACGCACACACACACACACGCACGCACACGGGGGTAAAGTCCATGAAATAAATATACATTGCAAATAAGTTGTAGTTTAGTGATATCATTATTTAAAGGAATTTTTTATCTTATGCATATACTCACACATAAAGACATATACGCACACGCGCACCCACAGACACAAGGCACATTAGATTCTTCTCATGCTCACATGTTACATATGTATCTCCCTGCATCTGAAGAAATAGGTTGTCATGCTCTTAAACAAACTCCTTGGTTTGTCTTTCATGTATCCTAAATGCTTTTGCTTGGATTTTTGCAGGTGTATATCTATAAACTCTTATTTCATATTTAGCATGCTTCAGGTTAGTTGATTTTAGATGCATATGGAACTTGCTTATATTCTTATTTTATATGCTGCCTCTGGTTTTCTGGGTGTTCTATTGAGCATTAATCTTGTCTGATATTATATTACTGAGAAAACAAGTCATATCTAGTATGCCACATTAATAATTTTGTTGCAGGCATTTGATCCGCCTATAGATATGAGCTTGGATGTGGACAGCTGTGAGGACTCAAACCCTGAACAGCCACAGGCTCCAAACGAAAATCTCTTAAACAGAGAGGTGGATGGTTTCACTTGTCAGTCAGACTCAGCCTCTAGAAGAATGTCTTGTGCCAAAGCTGATGAAACCTTTCATGGAGAACGAAATAGTCCAAAGTGCAAGATGCTGGATAATATGATTAATAATGAGGTCTTTGCAAGATAGTGCAACATTTCGCATAGTGACTGCTACTCTTAGATTTGATTAATTTCATTTTCATAAAAAGTTTGACTTCTGTAGATAACAACAGGAGGTGCGAGCAGAAAGTTGCCACAACTCTACTATCAGAAGTTTTCCAAAAGACATGGGAAATAACAAAGTTGCAGTTGAATCCAGTGGAAATGATGCTATCGATTTCAATGCAAATGTATTGTTCCGCTTAGCTTGTTTTACTTTAAATGGAAAAAAAGATTGTTGATGCTTATACTTTCTGCCTTGTTTTGAACCATTAATGAGTTGATGGGCATCATGCATCTTAACCTTGTTATAAATCTTGATTGTCTGCCCTCCATTTACTCACATTAGTTTCAAGTTCAAAATTCAATTGATCCTGTCTCTGCAAATGAAAAGGTTAGAACTCTTTATGGTACTATATGAAGGCAATTGAAGGAATGGTAACAACTTCTTATGTTTTAAGAAAATGCACTCATCCAAGATTATATGTGAAATATAAGAGAAGGTACTTGCACCCTTAGACATGTATAAATACTCATCTGATGTATAATATTCATTTACTTATGGTGAGAAATCTTGGATACTGATTAATGATTCAAACTTTCATTCCGTTATTTTGTTAAGCATTCTGGAAGTGGCCACCATAACAGAATTAAGGTAACCTTAAGCTATTGCTTGTAGGTGTAGCCAAACAAATTGACCTTTTGATTGATCAAATATAAAGTAAATTCCTATCAAGCTGTGGTCACCTGTGACAGAGATGCGAGTGAAAAATTCTTAACATATCAGCATTAGTCTCTGTTAATTTTTGTTGCTTTCAGGGTGACTAGATCTCTGAATAACAAATACATGCAGAATACTTCTATTTTTGTTTTCTCATTTCTTTTCTGAGCAACACATGTTTTTGAACTTTATCTAATTTTCCTTTCCAATTTTCATTTTCTCATGTTTGTCAGGCCTGCTCATCAGCTCATGATTGGTTAGATCCATCACTTCAATTGAATGTTCCTTTGGTTGATGTTGATAAGGTATTTTTTTTTTCTTTTTGCTGAAATACAATGAATATTGCTGAAATTAGTGGGCAGTGGTTTTCCTAATTAAGAGTTCTCTGAATAAGATTTGATGTACTCACATGACTAGAAAAGTGATTCTGCATGGTCTGTTATGCTTTTCTGTCATAGTTGCATATCTAGGATTTAGAATTATTTTCCTCTGGAACAAATTATCGATGGGAATTTGAAACTGATATCTACATACAAACAATTTTTAAAAATAAAAAGCAACAAATCACTAATTTCAGTGTTGGTTTGAGATACTGACAATCAAATGCATGATTAAGTTGTGAATTGCTGGTGAACTCATTGATTTCATTTAAGAAATAAAGAATTCAAGGGCATCTACAGTTACACGCTGTGAACCGTGAGACCTCCAGTTGTATTTCTCCAATAAAATATATATGAAATTGCTTGGAAGCTCACCAGTTTTCTTTCGGTACTTCAGTAATTATTGTATCTAGATAATGTGATTTTATAGAATGTCCGTGCATGCGTACATGTATAAATGTGTCTGTAGAGCTTGTGACAATTCTTCGTGCTTTTTACTTTGCTAGGTTCGCTGTATTGTACGAAATATAGTAAGAGACTGGGCTGCAGAGGTAATAGCGCATCACTTCTGAATTTTCAGTTTTAAGCGTAGGATAACTTTGGTAAACTTTATCTGTTATTGGCTGTAACACAGGGAAAAAAAGAACGTGATCAATGCTACAAGCCTATTCTTGAAGAGCTTAATTCGTTATTCCCCAATCGCTCTAGAGAAAGGTACTCTACATTGTGGCCTTAAATTTCAATTTTAGGGCCACATCTCTTTTTTGATAGTTGTAGCATTTAGATTTTCATTGTTGATTTCCTACAGGGATCATAGTTCTTATATACCCTTGAATTCTATTGAACAGCCCTCCTATGTGTTTAGTTCCTGGTGCTGGACTTGGAAGATTGGCCTTGGAGATATCATGTTTGGGTATGTAAATTGGATGCCTTGTTTCAGATTTTACCAATCTGAAGTTTTGTTCATTCGCTGGTTGTCTATTTCTAAACAGGTTTTGTCAGCCAGGGAAATGAGTTTTCATACTATATGATGATATGCTCAAGTTTTATTCTTAACCGGTAAGAACTGTGCTTTCGGCCATTGTCTTTAAATTTCCATTGCATATGCATTCTTTTACAGGTAAGTGAGATCTAATTGGTGGCAAGTTGATCTCTATTTTACGTTGACGACTTTGATTGTGTTAGCACACAATTTGTTGGGGAATGGACTATATATCCTTGGATCCATAGCAATTGTAACTCGCTTTCAGATAGTGATCAACTTCGTCCAGTTTCAATACCTGACATTCATCCAGCAAGGTATTTTCACATGTTGTACTTGTTTTCATCACCTTTTCAATGTAAATGCTTTACAGGTTGTCCAACTGACATAGTCTCTCTTCATGTTCTTATCCTTAATTTTTGAGTGACTTTTTATCACAAGCAGTGCAGGGATAACTGAAGGCTTTTCTATGTGTGGTGGTGACTTTGTTGAAGTCTATAGTGAACCAAGTCAAGTTGGTAAGAGAAGTTGTTCATCCTTGAATCTTGAATTCTTGTTTCTTCAAACTGTGGGAATAATCATTGAAACGTGGTCTATATTTGTAGGCTGTTAGGTGATATTCTCGTATGTTTCTTGTTATGGTCATAGATAATGGTATGGTCTTATAAAATAGGCATGATGATCTCAATTTCTCATATTGCGAACTCAACTTACCATAACATTGATGCTACAGGTGCTTTTAACCCATTCTACTCAGTCCTTATGTAGGGAGTTTGTGTTGAATGCAGGAGTTTGGGATGCAGTTGTGACATGCTTTTTCATTGATACTGCACACAATATAGTGGAATACATTGAAATCATGTCCAGGATTCTGAAAGATGGGGGAGTAAGTTTGGTTTGTTGAGTTTGTATTATTAATCCTCCATATCTTTTGCATTGGATTTAGTCTAGTCAACTTGGTTATACGACAGGTGTGGATAAATTTGGGACCTTTACTATATCATTTTGCTGAAATGTATGGGCAAGAAGAGGTAAGCTTCGATAGCCTTTACATGCAAATTAC
Organism: Erythroxylum pedicellare; assembly: GCA_027563575.1. Taxonomy (NCBI): domain Eukaryota; kingdom Viridiplantae; phylum Streptophyta; class Magnoliopsida; order Malpighiales; family Erythroxylaceae; genus Erythroxylum; species Erythroxylum pedicellare. The sequence continues at coordinate 1,055,469 of JAOQMP010000208.1, forward strand.
CTAGATCTTTTTACACAGTTGATCATGCTAGCCCTTTTTTATACTGATGATTTGTTTCTAAATTATTTCAATTTAGGACATGTCAATTGAATTGAGCTTGGAAGATGTAAAAAGAGTTGCGTTGCATTTTGGGTTTCAGTTCGAGGTACGTCTTTGGACTCCTTAATACCTTTCTTTTCCGCTTGTAATTATGAAATGTCATAAAAACTTGAGAATTCATGATTTGCAGAAGGAAAGAACAATTGAGACAACTTACACAACAAATCCTCGATCAATGATGCAGGTAAGCTTCTATAGTTGTGACATTGCACATTATGTCATTTGATGTCCTCTTCTTGTGCTCCAAGCTAATGGTTGAGCTTTAACCAAAACATCTAAGCCAAAAGCGATACTTATCATACCAAAGCGGACATTTGAGAATTTAAATTACAAAAGTTTGCTTTCAAAGGTGATACTACAAGAAAATTTGGTTAGACTTAAGTTAGAGTTGCATTTTTTATTTTTTCATTCAATATGTACTTGGCAGGCTTGTGGCTACGCCATATTAAACAGCAAGATTAAGCCTTTTGTTTTTGCTCTCTTAAAGGTTCTCTCACTTGCAGCCTGCAGTTTGTCTAGGGCTGTTTTGATTACATATTGTTCTATCTAATTTACTTTCAACTATGACTGATCTGGAATTTGCTTTGAGAAATTGTAACTTGTGGCCTTTTGCAGAATCGGTACTTCACTGCATTTTGGACAGCAAGAAAGAAACCAGCAGCTGCAGCGAAACATTCTACAGAATAACTACTCACCCTTGTAGCATAAGAATGTTAAAGAGCATGAATATATCTATGAATCAGTGTTGGTATATTTGTGGATAGTTATTCCTTTATGTGGATTAAAATTAATGGATTGGTTCTTTTTGAGATAGCAAGGCTTTTGGTTTGCCAGATTTACTTGGTTGTACTTAAAAAATTATGGTGAGTGTTGGTGTTATTAGAATTTTGTTTATGCCATATGGTGGAAAAAGAAGTTATGAGAAGTGAAAAAGTATGCTCTGTATGTTCTTTTTGGTTATAATCTCTGATTCTGATTGCCTGATTTCTCTTTTCTTGCATATTTCTATGGTCTTTTGCCTGATGTCAGCGTCATAATTTTGTAACTGGGGTTGTTATACTTGGAACTTGGAGATACGTTGATATTCTGCATAATTAATTATTTTATGGTTTCTTGCAGAAAGTGACAAAGTTCTCTTTCTTTTTGTTTTGATATTTCAGTTAATATTCTTTAAATACTAAAATACCAGCTTCCTTTGCATGGCAGCCATAACTTCAAGGTCTGATGGTATTGAGCCGTGCAAATAACCTTCTTCCTCTTTAACAAACTAACCACTTTTCGACCCACCTTTATGTCCTCCAACCTTATTATATACGTACTCTACTCTTCCAATCTGCATTTGTTATACAGCATTACTCAACCATGAAAACCAGCATAAATGTTATTGTTGCCTTTATGGTACTTCTGCTGGTAGCAGCAGAACTGGCCACGGGTTATACAGAAGGAGCCCAGTTCACACTGAACTCCGGCCATCTTGGTCCAGATGTGTTTGAATGTGGTAGAGTAGCTGTGAGTTTCAGAAAGTGTTACACTTACTTGAAAGGTTATGAAAGTAGGCCATTGGTGTCATGCTGCAACTCAGTTAAGGTGATTCTGGAAATGGCTACCAGCACGGAAGGCCAACCTCTGGGTTGTAAGTGTTTCAAGGAGGCAAATTATTACTTTGACAATCTGAAGGTTAATGCCATCTCTGAACTTGCCGAGGAGTGTCACATTGGTTCTGCTCCATCTAACTGCGGCAGCTGATTTTCTAATACATATTTTACTGACAAAAGTGGACGACTCCTCTTTCAAATGAGGGATTCATAGTTATAGCTCACAATCTGCATCTTAGTATTAAGTAATGAACAAAAGAGATTGAATAAACATGAAGCTCTCCCTAATGTCTCTTCACTTTTAAACATCTTTCCTCCATTTACAACTTGCATTCTTGACAATCTATGTTTCCGAACTTCCAGTTTATTTACATCATGCTAATGCAGACTCTCCAACAATCATCTCACGGTTCCATTAGTTTCAACTTTAAAATACAACAAATCCAAGCTCACTTAGTAGTGGTATGAAAACAAATTTGTTACATGGAGGAAAACTGGAGTTAATCTAGTTTCTCCAAGTTCTTTGTTAAAACCTCCTTTGATCTAATGGCTTATGACTCTATGGCAATTATTTCAAGTAATATATCATGATCCTAGATCAGACACGACAGGTTTTTGCATGATAATGACAACCTTCATACACTTCCAGCCCTGACTGGCTTAGTTGATCTTCATTAAAACATGCACATCGCTTGCTCATCTTCCCTGTCTGGGCAATTTCTACAGGTCGCTGAACTAACCTTGGAAATCCATTATCACACCAGACCTAGCACCAGCATTAAAGCTTAACATAAATTAACATCACAAGAAGAAAGCCTATGTCTTCTTATTATGATATCTACAGGTTGGACAGGTTGGGTGTGCAGCCTCATAATCATATCACAAATTATTGTTAAATCACCTTTCACAAACGTTTAGGAGTATATTCTCAATCCATGACATAGTATATCAGAAGTAAGAAAGTGCATTGAGTTAAAAAGAGTTGTCATCTATTATGTGCTCTGTTGAATATGATCATGCAAAGTGGCACATAAAAAGCCTATGTAAATACTTTCAAAGAGGTGCTTATCCAAAGCATGGCAATGTTTTAGAGAAATACAACAATTTTCAGGGAGTCAACCACACTCCTCAAAACTAGTCATGACTATAAAGCTTGGATATTGCAATTTAACAAAACACAAGTTTAAAATTGGTTCCACCATCCAAAAGTTTCTAATTATGATTCTGAGTTTCTTGACATGTAAAATTTTGTACTAAAGGAGTAAGTGCATGCCTGAACTTCTGGATTAGATGATTGGTTGTAGAGCTACATAACACCCTCTACAAATGCTTCAATACTTGTCAATAATTTCAGAATCTATGGACTATCGTTCATAAGGAAAATTTACCCGTTTCAATAAATCGTACACCAACAGAACAAATTCTGCTACAGCACATTGAAACAAACCAACCTTCCTAGTTCTGTAAATTATAAACCTGAAGACATCTTTCATTGCTCTGAATAATTTGTCGAAAACCAATATTGAATACCTTTTATTTTCTTTCTTCAAGTTTATACGAAATTTTTTTTGCTCAGTAACTTTATTTCAGTTTGCATCAGCTTATGATAGAAATCCATGTGGAAAGCTCTAAAATAAGCAAGGTTTTAATTTTCAAAGAGAAGCATACCTCTCCACCCTCATTCTGACTCCATCTTGAATTGCAACTAGGTTGTTTGGCTTCTTCAACTTTCTGTTTCTCCAAGAGTTGAGCACCTCTTGAAGCCTTTGCTTCTGCTCCTTTTAAAGATTTCGTAGGATTTCCTTCACTATCGTAATAACGACCAACCAGTTTACCAACAAATCTGACAATCAGTACTTAACGATTGAGAAAAAACCAAAATATTAGCCTCATTCATACAATTTGTGCTCCACAAAATCATATCTTCGACAAATAATCATGCGATCCTAGAAGTCACTGTGTGTTAGGATCATTCTGACAAAAAACTTGAAAAATATTGATAGAGTGCTGACTTCGGTAAAGGTACTTCACAAGGTTCCATATATGATAATCAAACTCCCATTTCCAAAACAGATAAATGCAAAAGACATGTTCAGAATCGGTCATCATACTACCCTTCCCAACAAGATATGAAGCATGCAATCACATGATTCTATTTCCCAACAGAAAAATAATTATCAACAGAAACAGAACCTGGAAAATGAAATTGTGCAGCATTTTCTTAGTTATTCTCATCATTATTCACATTATATCCAAAATGTCACCATTCTTGGAGACAGCAGATTCACCAAATTTACTCTGGAAAAATACAGTATGATATAAAGTAAATCTCATTTGGTTATATATTATCTCCAAAAGCTAGCAAAGTTTTCACCCAGATTTAGAGACAGAACTCAGAGTAAATACATAAATAGAGAAAAGAAATGATTCAATTGAAAACAAAATGATTCAATTGAAAACAAACATATGCAAATTGGTGTCTATTTACAAACTAAACAGATAAACCAAAGTGTTTTCAGAAACTGAAGAACAATACTAGATAAAAACTGAGTAATTACTTGATTGCATTATGTAATTTTCTCTCCATTAGGAAAACAAAATACGGGGTCATTACGAGTTAGATTGTAAGTGAGGGCTTGCCTGTGCATATGAAGTTGGTTTCTCTAAGGATATAAGTATGTGGATATGCATGAATAAGGCAACTTACGTATAGCTTCTGAAGTAGAAGTCCCGCCAATCAACAATACTCTTCACCTGTAAATGTTGAATAATTTAAAAGGGCATCTTTAGCAATTCTGTTGACTTTCAGCAAGAAAAGGCAAGGCAGCTGATCCTAATACTGTCTCCAATTCAACAAGACATAACAATGGAGTTCTCGCTACATGCAATCAGTGAGATTCTTTAAGGTAAATCATACATCCAAGTAACTCTTATAGGAGGGATGAATGGAGAAAAGTTTTCTCAAATTGAGAACCACAGAGACTTGCTATTCACCATGAAAAGTTGTCAAGTTGTTGACCATTAGCAGTTCATATACACCCATTGAAAGTAGTGATTTCCGAAATTCAATGATTTCTGTTCTTAAGCAAGATTTGTCCTGATCACCTTCTCATCAATTATTTAAACTAACATTAACTAATGTTTGGCTTCACAGTTTTTCTCAAGTATTTCTCCCAATTGAAAAAAAATTCTATAACATTCAATGATAAAATGCTTTTGGAAAAAATAAAAATCCAACTCACAGATCATATCAGTCATTTTCTTATGGAAACATTTTTCAATCAGAAAATTGATATGTTTAAATTATGGTTCTTAAACTTGGTTATTTTAAAGTTTTGAGCAGAACTACCTTGTATGCATGGAGTTAAAAGATTCCGCAGATACTTTTTGGTCCAAAGCTAAAATTTCGTATAGCTTAATCTAGCTATTAAATGCTACCATTTAATTAAAAATTGATTTAGGCTACACTCTAATTTGTCATATTTAGATCTAGAATAAGAATACAAACAAAATTTACCTCAGTGCTGGATAAACCATGCAATGAGTCTGTGAGTCCATCTCCTAAATCAAACAGGGCCAAAGAAAAAAGATGTGATTAGAAAGTCAATTCATTTATCTCATTGACTCATCAAAATTTTCTGTTCAATCAAAAAGTCAGAAATTAAGCTATTTCTGACCAGTGGTGGCCAGAAGTTCGGGTGTTCAATAATAAAGGTGTAACCAAGTAAGTTTACAGAATAATATGCCAATATTAGGCAGAACAATCTGCCAAGATTTTGTGTTCTTAAAACACAGAAGATAAGCAAAGGAATATTAGCAGCAATTAACCAAATTACCTGTAAAGTTTCCGGAAACAAATGCACGTGAAGCATCTCTGAATATAGGAATGATAAAGATTTCAGCTGTCAATATATGAGAGTAGAGATATACAGAAAGCAGTATACCTAAAAAAGAAAACTCTGCATATAGACCTCAATAAGCCTTATTCAACAAAATATTATCAGATGAAGGATTGTGAAATCATTACATAATTAAAATCAAAGAACATCAAACTTGATACTAATATTTTAGCTAACTGCATGGAAGCATCATATACATGTGAAAGTTGGAATAGTTGCATAAAGAACAATCAAAAGCACAAACCTTCCAGCAAAATGATTGTAACCCCCTCCTACACCGTAGTGAGATTTTCCTTTAGTTACATCAAACACCGATCTGATACAAATACAGTAAATTTCATCCATTCATGGTATTAAATTTATAAATGCCAAATACAACACATTTACATACCCAAGAATTCCTAAAAGTATAGGCAATGATTCATCAGTTCCATTATACAAGGCAAGCACTTCAGCATTGAACAATCTCTACAACAAGAGGCGAGAATCAAGTCAATGTTCGAAGACCAACAATAAGCTAATCAAACATAAAGCACACAACCAAACTAGTTAAACCATCAAGGGAAGATGAGTAAAGTTCAAATCTTTAACAATCCCAGAAAAAGGAAAATCAAAATTCTTCAGTTTCAACAAATTAAGAACACGCAGCGCACATTCCAACGTCTGGGTTAGCATAGATAACTATAAAGGTGAAAACTTTCCTGTCAAAAAGTGCTAAAACAAAAAAAATTAAATTAAATTAATGAAACGTTAGATTGAAATAAAAGTGGTTGATGAAAGAAAAAAGAGAGGAGAGTGAGGTAAGACCTGTTGAAGAGTAGTGCTGTTGTTGTGGTTGATGGGAAGACTGAATCTAACTATAATAGCAATAAGAGCAGCCAAAATTGTGATCCACACAGAAGGAGATGTTGCCAGTCTCTTCAAGAAACTAGCCATACTTTCCTCCCTTTGTGCTTCTTAAAGTGAGAACAAAGCCAAAGACAACAGTCCTTTTGACTGTTGTTAGTTCCCCTCTATTTTCCACTTAAGATCTCTCAAATTTCTAATCTTTCTTCCATTTTAAGCAATATAAAAAAAACATTTTTTATCTATCAATTTTCTTGCTTAAAATTCATTTTATTCACAAATTTTACTAACACATTCTTTTCATATCAATATGATATATTAATTTTATTCCCACAAATTTCATAATTATAATATTAAAAATTGTCCCTTTTTTTCTATTAATAGAATTGTTTATATAATACAATTTTTTATATAATATTAAATTCGTTTTATATATAACTCAAATAGTTTTTCTTTTAATAATTATTATTATAATCTTTATATAAAATGCAACTAGTCCTTACTGTAAAACCATGAGGACGACCGCATGTGAATTTTTTTGTCTTATTGAACACAGTCCCAAGACAGCAGCAAGTAGGACGATAAACACGTCAAATTCCGAGTTTCTCCAGAACTTACTTTCTTCTTTGTGTCTCAACGTGCTCTTTGCAGTAACTTTCTTCACTCCCTCGTTTGTTTTTACTTTTTTTTTTCCAATGAAGTTTCTCATGTTGATCTGCCTCAAGTGAATATCTGTTTAAAGAGATTAAAAAGAAGGGTGCTCTCTGGTCTGAATGCCATCACTTTGATCGATATTCATTAGCTTGATGAATTGTTTCAAAACTTTTTCCCACTTAATTTGGTCGATGTCGATGACCTGCAGTGCATTGTTGGTGTTAATTCTGTGAGATTGTTAGGAAAGATCTTAGTTTGATGGACTAGTTCTGTTTAATTTGTTGCAGGGATGCGATTCTGATAGTATATAGTTCGATTTTGTTGCAGGGAAGTGGTTAATTTGATTGTTTATTGTGTGGGGAGAAAAGGGTAAGTGAAAGATGGGATTGAAACAGGCTATCAAGAGCCTGGATGCGTTTCCTCGTGCAGAGGACCACTTGTTGCAGAAGACACAATCTGGGGCTTTTGGTAAGCCAAATTTTCTACTGCCATTTCTCTCTCATAGTCTCTCTCTCTCTCTCTCTTTTTACACGTTAAATCTATACTTATCTTGTATCGAACTTTAAATTTAAGTGACATGCATATTAGCATTGTTTATAGGTCTGAGTTAGCTCAAAGCATGCAAAAACATCATAAATTCAGTTAATTTCTAAGTGGTTAGTTTTCTATTGGTCAATTTCCTGATACTCTTTTCCCCTTTTTGTGTAGTTTCCGTAGTTGGTCTTGTTATAATGGCTACTTTGTTCGTTCATGAGCTGTCATATTATCTTAGCACATACACAGTTCATCAGGTAAGTGTTGAATCTTTTTTTCTTTGGTGTCATTGTGCTTATTTGATTGGTAAGCTATGAAAATGTTTGGAATTTGAATTATTTACTATCCTAAGAAAAATGGTAGAAATGAGACTATAAAGAACCATATGGTTAATTTCTTCTATTTAAATTGTTTATAAGCTAAATATAGTTCTTATAAACCTCTTGCAAGAAAACATTGTAATTGATGATGAAAGTTATTATCTTGTGATTTCCTGAAAATTCTAGCCTTTGTTTATTGTCAAACTAAATCACCACAACTAGAATTGAACTTCTAGTTTTATTTTTTCTTGCTGTTTCAACGCAATGGATTATTATATTTACTCCAAAACCAATAATATGTTGAACACAAACATTCTTACATGTTTGGTTTGAGTAGCACTCTTCATTTCTTGAATCTATATGATAGGAATTGATGATATAATAATATACAATGTAAATTATCAGTTATGCGAAAATAAATTTAATTGTTTGGGTGTGACGTCCTTACGGCATTATTAAAAGCCTAGTTGATAGATAATCATTGTTGATGCATTTTCCAATTCATTTGTCTGCCAATTCTAAGGGGAAAATGAATTGGTGGTTACAGATTCCCATATTCAATAGGTGCTTGTAAACACATTGTCAGTAAGCTGTAGTTTGTTGTTCATGTGATGAGTTATCTTAACCATAACTTCAGTATTTTCTATATCTTGTTATATACTAAAAGTACATATATAATCTGAAGTTGCCTGTACTTGTCAGATGTCTGTGGACCTGAAACGAGGAGAAACTCTTCCAATTCACATCAATATGACGTTTCCATCATTACCATGTGATGGTTGGCCATTTTCTTGAACTGATTGTGAATTTACATTTTGATCCTTTATTTGTTTCATCTTTGATAATGATGCAGTGCTGATTTGTTTATTTCCATATCTTTTGATCTTGGATTACCAAAAACCTAATTTGTGCAGTCTTAAGTGTGGATGCCATTGACATGTCGGGAAAGCATGAAGTGGATCTTGATACAAACTTATGGAAAGTAAGATATAGCTTTTTTCTTGTTAAGAAAATGAGTGAACAATTCTGCTTGATGAATTTGGTTTGAACCCCACTCACTGTTTATTTTTGTATGGAGAATGAATCATTTTCTTCGTAACCCACAGACACTTACTGGAGTCTTATTGTTCTTATTTTTGTTGTTCTCATCTCAAAGAGTATTTGGTAGGGAAAGAGCAATGCTTAAAGAATAGTACTAGTTGTATTGGATATAAGCTAATACTTGCATCTTTACTGCTAGTTATGGAATAAGCTTTTCCTATCTCTAGTATATAGTATGTGTTGACCTGACCAGGTCAAAATTTTGCAGCTTCGACTTGACAGTCATGGTCATATCATTGGCACTGAGTATTTGTCGGACCTTGTGGAAAAGGAACATGAGGGTCATAAGCATGGTACGCTTGTGGAATTATACATTTCTTTTCTAGTTTGATTTGACAGATATTCCTCCAACTTTGTATATTTTTTTTTCACATTTAAGAGTTCATTATTTTGTTTAGAAATTGATGCGGTGGATTTAAATTTGCAGCTTTGAAATCATTTTCTTGTTTCTTTTTCTATTTTTGTTCCTTTGGATGATTGAAATGCAATATTTTTTATGTCCACTTAATTTACATATTCAATTGATGTTTTTTGGAGATTATGCTATGGCTTTATTTGTTGCATGTGGAGCTCATTGGTGGCTTTACATGTGTGGTTAGACTGAAATGTTCTCAGCTGTTTACAGTTCCTTGACAATATAGATAGATTGATTGACAGTTTCTTTTGTATTAGTTATATCCCCTGTACTGTATTAAAAAGAAATAAAATGTCATATGTATACCTTTAATTTAATTTTTTGTGTAAGATCTTACCTCGCTGTAGTATTAATTAGTCTGATCTTATGTGCTCGATCTTAAATTATTTCTTTGATGAACAATAACTTTTCATAGATGCTTATGATGGGGTTTGATGTTCTATTGATTAGTCTTGGATTATTTGTTCGATAACCATTTTGTAGGAACTGTGGGGTTCAATCATAAGAGAAAATGGGAAAATTTAGGGGAAATTGTTGTTTTACTGAATAATCCATTTTAATTTTCCAAGTACTGTAATTATCGATGGGATAAAGCTTTCTTTTTGGTGCATGGTTGGATGCTGTTAAATATGATTTATATGTTGTCTTTATTCTTTTGCTTTTTCATACTTCCTTCTCTTGTATAACTTATTCGATATGCTGAAAGATGTATGTAACTTACATGGCCTGGCTTCAATTCAGTTCAAAGTCCCAACATATTTTAGCTATTCTGACCTTGTTGAGATAATTGGTGCCTCATTAATGACTCTGAGCAGATCATCACAATGATCATCATGGGGATGGTGAATCAAACCATCATACTCATGGCTTTGATCAAGAGGCTGAAAAATTGATCAAGAATGTGAAGCAGGCATTGGCACACGGAGAAGGATGTCAGGTATCTACCCTTTAGTACTTCTGTTATTGTCAGAAGCTAATTTGTCATCATTGCTCGTTTATCTATTGGCTCAATTTCTTCTGCAGGTTTATGGTGTTCTTGACGTCCAAAGGGTTGCTGGAAACTTTCATATCTCAGTTCATGGCCTAAATATTTTTGTTGCTCAAATGGTCAGAAGTATTATTGTTGGAGGATCACTTAGTTTCTTAAAAATATTTCTAGTGTTCCTATTTTAATCTAAAAGATGTTTGATAATTTCTTTCTGTTGGTACATTGGAAAGCATAAAGATGCCACCAGGATTGAAATCCTGATAGAGAAGGATCTTTTAACCTCCTCCATTCAGCCACATGGCTAAATGATAATTTTTATTTTGTTTATGTTATTAATAATTGTGCATTAACGTTGTAATATTTTCTGTGAAGCTAATTCCTTCAATTTATACTTTCAGATCTTTGAAGGTTCTATTCATGTGAATGTAAGCCACATCATTCATGATTTATCATTTGGCCCAAAATATCCAGGAATTCACAACCCTCTAGACGGGACAGTGCGAATTCTGCACGACGGAAGTGGAATTTTCAAATATTACATTAAGGTGGGCAGTTAGGAAAACTGTAAATCTGTTCCATAATTATGGTTCCTGCCCTCTTGACTTGGGCATGATGCTGAGTTGGAATTGACAGCTGGCGTGTTAAGGATATATTTTCTAAGGTTAATTCAAGTGATTAACGCTTTAACTCTGAACCCCAGAGGGACAATAGAACTATGGCCACTCCTTGAAAGCTTGACGGCATTGTGTCTCCTCTTTTTGACTTAGCATACCTTTATGTTTTTGTCATGCAATGGTAATACCAAGTAGAAATATCTCATGCATTTGGGATGGTAGGCATGAAGCAGGATTTAAACCACTGTCAAAAGTGAACAGTTGATTCTCTTTGATGCATCCAAATCGCCATTTCTGTTGTGACAATTGAAACCATTCTTTTTAGTGTTTATTATGTCCTTTTAGTAAAAAGTTGATTTTTCCTCCCTTTTCTGTTCAATGTTCCCTTAGAGCCCCTTCCGAGATGCTGTAACGTTAGCCAACCTCTTACGCATTGACAAGTTCGAAACTCTTTTAAGTCCATTGCATTTTACAGTATTTTGGGATGAAGATCTCAGTTTTTGACTGCAGGGTTCAGCCTAGTTCCAAAGAAGGTTTCATGAAGTTTCTTATGATATAACTTCTCTGGAAAGATTCTGTGACTAGCTTTTCTTTGAAGGACCTGGAAGATTATTGGTTTTGATTCTAGGTTTCCCTTTATTGATATAACCTGTATATGTGACTGCATTTTGCTTTTGCTTTGTGTTGGCAGATTGTTCCTACTGAATACAGATACATCTCAAAAGAAGTGTTACCGACAAATCAGTTCTCTGTCACTGAATATTTCACCCCTATGACTGAATTTGATAGGTCATGGCCAGGTTGGATTTATTTAGAATTTCCATCATATTCCCCAATTGAACTTGATTTAAATACTAAAACTTTGAACACTTTTCCATTTATGCAGCTGTTTACTTCTTGTATGATTTATCCCCTATCACTGTAACAATCAAAGAAGAAAGGCGCAGTTTTCTCCACTTCGTTACTCGTCTTTGTGCTGTTTTAGGTGGCACATTTGCCCTAACTGGTAAGCTTTCAATTTAAATGGTGTGCTTTGTTAAACTTCAAAAAAGTAGGTAGATTCCAACAAATTGGTAGGGTGGTGCTTATACACTGGGATAGAAATGGACTCTCTTAGGTTCTTTGAGGAGGTGGAATTGCTTGAAATTTAATTTTATCTTTGCTGATTTAAGTACTTGGAATGCTGTTTTTATGGGGATCTACATGAGCTTGTTCTCATGACGAATGAGATCGAACCAAATTAATAAATTAGTCACAATATCTATGGCCAAACTAATACATTATGGATCAGCTACTTGTGCACAATATTTATATAAATTCCTTCTCTTATGACATGTATGGATACAATTGTGGTTCTCTTGCAGGAATGTTAGATAGATGGATGTTCAAGTTTCTTGAGGCGCTAACAAGACCTAGCCCAAGACGTAGTTACCGATAAACGTGGGGTCTAGACCAAACTTCAATGCTCAATGTCATCTCCAAGGAAAAGCAGATGCATATGAAGTTCCAAAGTTTCAACCCTTGATCTTGCAGTTAGATTGCAGAGGGCTAAACCTCATTTTCTTATTGTATTAACTTCCGTATCAACTTTCCGTCCATTGGTAGTGAAAATAGAACTGCTAGTCGTTGGGATGCTTCTGTTACATTCTTTTAATTTTGGTCATCATGTCTTGACAGAATTTTGGGAGAGAAGTGATGTCTGAAATAGATGTTGTACATGCAAAAATGTTTTATGCAGACCACAGTTTTGATACTATTTCGCCTTGATAGACTCACGAAGGTTGTCCTATTTTGATGGCATTGTGGATTTCTCTAGCATGCATTCAGGTTAAAGGAACTCTCTACAACTTAGAGAAGAAGCATAAACTATTAGTATCACTCCAAAAGCCAAGGCATATGCAATATTGTGATTTAATGATCTTGAGATTTAAGTGTCTTAGTAACACCATTCTCCAAGTTTGGATCACCAGCCTTCTATATCTGGATTTTAGTTCAGATGACAGTTTAACAGATGCCCATCTGCATGGTCAAGTTCAAGAAAGTGGAACTCGTACTGATAAAAGCAATTCTGCTCTATATGGTCTGCTATTTCTCCCAAGGTAATATATAGTAATGATATTTAGTTCCATAACAGGAGCAACACCATGGCTAAGATCGAGTTTTACTCCTAGGTTGCATTCAGCCATCCTTCAAAGATGTATGTTAAGGAAATAGAGCACATTAAACGGTACCATCCACATGCACTGAGGAATGATATATAAAATACCTTTATTGTAGAGAATAGATAAAACCCTCTTCTTGTTTCTCTGTATTCCCTCTTTATGATGTCCTTTGGTGATCACATTGTCTTCCATAAAAACACCAACTCATATCCTATATTCACCTCACCTCTCTTTGTAGTCGGTCAGTTCCCAGTCAGGACATGGCTTGTCTCAAGTTGACACTTTCTGCGCTTCATTCTTCAGTATATAGTTGAAATTGGCGTTTTTCAGCAGATTGCCATATTCTAACTCGCTTATTATTCTACTTGCAACTATGTTCAGTGCATTTGATTGATTTGTTTTTCTATATTCAAAGTTCAGCTGTACTGTTTACACGAGCTTGAGATATTTGGAGTTGGAAGAGTAAAGTACTTGGAGATTGAGAACAAAATGAAGAATATCAGTGCTGAGAAACGTTGTTGTTAGAACCAGTACTTGAGTGGTTTTGATGCTACAATTTTGATGCTATAATTATTCTCTCTTCTCTTTTCCTTTCTTGTTCTAATCGTTTTAGGATTCTTAATTTTCAGAATTTTCTTCCGTTGGTTCTTCTGTCATATACTTGGTAACAATCTTTAAAACATGCACACATGCATGCTTTATGTTATTAAATTCACTAACCTTTCAAACTTCAGGAAACTTTTTCAGAAACAATGAAACCAACCATACAAATTAAGAAGATACAAATACGAATTGAGCAATATATGAGAGTTTTATATTCAGCCTGAATGTTATTCTGGCAACTTTGCATATAAGCTTCTGCCATTCATTTGATAGCATGATTCTGATAGTTTCACAATGGTCCTGTCTCACGGGGATGGATGTCTTCCTCACTATTTAATCCTGAAACACAAAGGAAACAATCAGATGCCAAGAAACCTGCAAGATCAGATATAAGAACATGATTAAATTATTGATAATATGCACACACCTCTTGCAGTCAGTGGATATAGAGATACTGTAAGGAAGATTAACACCACATGAGCTAGGAAGAACCGCCACACGCTTGGCATCAAACATCTTAGGGAATCTATTTGCAGCATCTTTTAGGCATTGGCATGTCTGTTGATGGTCAGAAATGGTTTTAGCATTATGGAAGGCAGTGTTAACTCCATCGCAGCAATCTGAAGATGGGGTTGACGAGCCCCTACCACGAATGTAACCAAGACATGGTTCCAGAGTTTCGTACACTTTGGCACAATTTGTTTCGGCCCCCACACTAATTGCCAAAGTTACTGCAATGCACACTAGAGCTATGCAGACTAACTTTTTGACACAAGCCATTGTATCCTGATCTTTTTATCAAGCAATCTTAGGCTTTCAGGAGCGTTTGGAAATGGTAATGAAGTGTGTTCAACAAGCAGAAGAGGGGGCTATAAATAGATATGTCTATCTGGTGTGTCTGGAGATAGAGACAATAAGTTGACAGACATGTTTTGCTATTCCTCAAAACTTGATGTTCTATGCTCTTGAATTGTACATTTGCTCATCTCTAGAATTATCATTTTGTATTTATTTTGACAAACAAGCTTAGAATTTTGAGATCCTAAAATTTATTTGAGGACATGATCTTTAATTACTAAATTTTAACTTTTGAAAAGATTTTAAAATTTAGTAGAGTCATGATTAAATTGAATTTGATAAAAAGATATAAACTTTTTTTATAGTACAAAAAATTTTAGAAAATTTTCTTAATCTTTAAAATTCTTGGAAAAACTTATTCTAATTTTTAGTTTTTTTGACAAAATTCTTTCTCTTAGTCTTTAGTTAAAAAAATAACAACGAAACATATGCAGTATAAACATTAGATGTGAACCAATAAAATTTCACTAGTAATATAACTCAACTTAATTTTTAAACTCAACCCAAATCAATTAAAATTAATTTATATTGATAATTTAAGATAATTATAATAAATCATTAATTTAATTAATTTGACTCGAGTTTAAAAGTTTATATTTAATCGTCATGTAAATAACATTTAATTAATCTAAATCTAATATTCATATTGTGAGTTTTTTTTTGTAATTTAACTAAAGTCTAAGAGAAGAGATTTTCCTGAAAAATTATAAACTAAAAGAAGTTTTTTGAAAAATTTAAAAATTAAGTGGTCCTTTTAAAATGTTTTAAACTACATAAGAAATGCACTTCTTTTACAATGTAAACTATTATCATATTATTTAATAATGAATCAATAGTTCTTAGTTATTGAAGAACTATTGATTCTTGAAGGTGTACTTGTACCAATTGTTTTAATTTATTTTTTTCTTTTGTTATTATTTTTTACTGTCCATTTTTTCAACATTATCGAATTAAGATGAGACGAAAGTTGGAATTACGTAAGTCGTATCATCTCTTTGTACTGTTCAAATGACTCAATGTTCCATTTTGTGTTCAGACACCACTTATATTATTTGTAAGCAATTTGCCTATACATTCCTATCATTTAGATACATAACATACGAAAGAAAAATTTGAATCTTTGGGATTGTGTTGTTGTAACGTGAGGAAGAGTTAGATATTAACAAGAAGAGTTCAAAGGAACATAATGGCAATGTCCATTCATCAAGTTTTTTGATGATATCGAGATTGAGGAATAGGTCAGGTCATATTTTAATTAGGGTTGACAAGGATTTCTAAAGTCGAGTTTGGATTATCATTTTTTGAAAAATTTAAATTTCAAACCTAAATCCGAGTTCAGTATAATTCATTGACACCTTTAATATATCAAGTTAAAAAAATTTATTGAAGAGTTTATAAAGGATTATATACCATTCAATTATATATTTATATCCTTAACTTTCCTCAATTCAAACCTAATGGAAGAAAAAAACATAGTTTGTTGAAACAAAAAAGGGGGAAAAAAAAACAAGAATTCTCAATTTGCTGATACAAGTGATTTTTTTGGCAAATTAATTATGTTTTGATTTGATTGGAAATTACTTCTTGAATTGGATTAATACTTTAAGGCATGTCTACTTCCTTTATATTCTAAAAGAAAATAATTCATAAGATGTATAAATCTGAAAATTAAAATTTTTAGTTTTTCAATTTAAATTCATGTTTGGTGACATATATTATAATATTTGAATTTAAAATAAATAAACACCAATTTATAAATATAAATTAACAAAGAGAAGTAGAAATTCAAAACTTTGAAATGGATATGCCAAAAATATTGAATTTTGGTTCTTTTAGGATTGTTCAAATGACTACTAAACGTCAATTGTCACGTATATTCAGGTAGCTAATTGTCATAGGCTCAAAGCCAAGATGTAAATAATAGGCTAAGCAAACAAAGATTCGGCAGTTTTGGAGGCACAAGTACAAATTAAGATGGATCTTAGGTTTAATCGGAACAAAGAGTGCCTCACTCGGATCGAAAAACAAAAGTAAAAGATATATGTTTCCCTTATAGTTTAAGAAATTTCATCATTTTAATTTTAAAACTTTCCAAATTTCTAAAGTTTTGATTAAAAATAATGATAAAATGCTTGTGATGTGAACATTAGATATAGATTAATATGATGACATAATTTATCAAATATAATTATTTAAATTTGACTTAAATTAATAATTTAAAATATTTATAATAAAATATTAGTTTA
This sequence comes from Erythroxylum pedicellare, assembly GCA_027563575.1. Lineage (NCBI taxonomy): Eukaryota > Viridiplantae > Streptophyta > Magnoliopsida > Malpighiales > Erythroxylaceae > Erythroxylum > Erythroxylum pedicellare. The sequence continues at coordinate 1,072,403 of JAOQMP010000208.1, forward strand.
TGTTACGTTTAATTAGCTTGATTTGAATTTAAAAATTAGGTTGAATCATTTCTTAAGTAATATTTGATTATTATAAGTGAGATATGTAATTCATTGTTATGTAATACTTCTTTAAACTTGTTAACAATCTCATCTGGTATTGGAAACTGGATCAAACGTGTGTGTAAGCAAATGTTCACTAAGCTTTATAACAATCTTATAATAAATTAAGTATATAAAATATCTTTCACAATAATCATTCAAATGACATAATTCAGATACAAACACTCAATATATGATTTGGTATAGCTCCACGATGCTATCAATCATGGGGTGAAAGCCTTCTCCAGTGTTACAACACCTAATTTAATGCTGAAACAAGAACAAAGAAACAAATTTAAAGATCAAATTTGGAACTTGGAAAGATTATAAAGTTTAAATACAATGGTTAGATTGTACGTAAGAAGATAAAGATATACATGCATATGTACCTTTTGCAGTTAATGGAGGTGGAGATATTGTACGGGAGGTGAATACCACAGTCACTAGGAAGAACAGCTACTCTTTCGGGTTTGAACATGCCAGGGAATTCATTGGCGGTGTCTTTCAAGCACTGGCATGTCTGTTGGCGATCAAGAGTGGTATTAGCGTTATTGAAAACAGTTTTAGCTCCGCTGCAACAAGCTGGAGATGGTTGTGAGCCGGCACCTTGTACGAAACTCAGACATGGTTCCAGAGTAGAGAGTACTTTGTTACAATCTACTGTGGCTTTCACAGTCACTGTGAAGGCTATTGCCATGGATGCTAGAGTCAAGCAAACCAACTTCTTGGCAGAAACCATTTTTGTGTCCTGGAAGTTCTGGTAAGGAAAGTTCTGAGCTGTTGATTGGAAGTGGAGTGTGCTCAAGAAGTAAATCAGAGTCATCTTATATAGAAACCGTGTCTATGTCAAGACAATGACAATGCCAAACGTACATGGCAATTCATTTGTTGGTGGTGGTCCCAGCTCAAGAAATGGAAAAAAAAAAGCTCTTGGATTGTCCATTTTGCTTAATTTCATGTTTTTAAAGCTTTGAATTGAATTTTACACAACAGAGAAGAACGAGCTGGAGTAATAATTTGGCATTTTCTCAAACAGACATGATCCATGAATTGTTCAAATCCATCTTCAATGATCCATTTTTGTGTTCACACCCCTTGAAGTCTTCCATGAAAGCAACTTTGCAACCTCCGAAAGCTTGTACATACTTATAAGCATGAAGAGAATCTTAAGACGGCATGTTAGAGTTAGAAATGGATAATCACTCATCATCAAGCAGTAACTTAGATGGTGTCTTCTCGACCTTCAATGTAAGTGTGATATTCACCGTATCATTGTTAGCTCAAGATTTATTATTAATAATTTTGATAATTAGCTTATAATATTTTAAAATTTAAATTGAATTTATTTTTTATATAAGTAATGATATATTTTTTAAAAGGAAAAAATTATATGATAAATGCTTTTTTTATTGTATAAACCTTCATTACGAACTTACCTAATTTATTAGAAATGATTCTACAATATCTAGAAATATCTTACAAATCATTCAAAGTTAATTTAAGATATAAGAGAAGCAAAAACTAGTTGATGAAGATATCTATTTAAGAAAGAGCCACTGTATTTGCGAATGAGGGACATACGCCAAACCTTCAAAATACATCTATAACATCTATTCTCTTGAAAATGATATTATTGTCAAATCTCTTGTGTTTTAGAAAGTGAAAACTCTTTTTGAGAGAGATCATTGAAGCTTATATCGAGTAAATTATCTTTTCATTTATTGAGAGTTCGTAGAGGCTAGCTAAATACGAATAGTTTAGAAGGTTAAAGAATCCTGAAAAAAGTATTCATGAGCTTGAAAAGACTCGTCAAATTACTACTTAAGATTTTAGTGAAATACTCAAGTTGGATACTTAGGAACTAGATGTAGGCTTGGGTTATAAGCCAAACCAATATAAATCTACTACGTTATTCCTTTCTCTTTTTAACTTTTAAATTTTCGCATTATATTGTGTATGTGTGTGTTCATTTTAGCAAGAGGCTCATTCACTTTTATAATAAACTCCTTCTATTTTCAACTTGCAATAGTTCCTTTCAGTTTTAACAGATGCCTTCTGTTTTAAATTATTTTAACAAGATTTATTGTTTAACAAACTCCTACCATCTATCAAGCTCATGTCATTTAACTGACTTCTATTAATTGACAGGCTCTTATTGTTTTAAATTTTAACAAGCCTCTATCTTTTATCTCTTCCGTACGTTTGCTTTATCACTCATTACCAACATATAATAGCCAAGAACTTTTTTCATGCTTAGAGAATACATACAAGAACATTGAAACATTGGTATATGTCTTCAGAGGATGATAAATATCTATGTTTAAAAACCGGACAGAAATTAAATCGGTAAGATAAGATGTTTAAGGTTTAAAAGATTTAATTAGTATTAGACTGTCATAAAATTGACTAAAGATTGAATAAAGTTAAAGAATTTGAAATATGATTGAAAGGAATTGTCCTTGTCTATCAAAGAATTTAAAGTTTAATTAAAAAAAGATTATTAAATAAAATTAATTTATTTATTTTTAGTTTAAAAGAACTTATTGATTTATACAAATTGACAAATTAGTTATTAAGCTAATCGGTTTTTAGCAATAAGAGTTATTAAAATAAATTGAACTGAAAGTTAGCTGAATCAAGATTTTTACGGTTGAACCGACCGAACCAGTTAGGTTTTTAATCATTAATAAATACCATAATGGAAATGATCACTAATATACATAGCTTTTTCCAATAAAAAATTTCCTATGCTTCCAATTTCACCTTTCTTCAATCCCTTTTATTGCTTCCCTCTCCAACATCTGTCATTAGAAAACCTAATTCTGACTTCCCAACACCTTATGTTAGTCTTATTCTCTCCCTTCCATTGTTCATCTCCTCAATATTTCAGTCATTAAACCAACATGTGATGGTCTTCCTCCATTGGATACAGAGCTAGGACTTCGTTTCCTTTAGTTAGCATGTAATAACATATCCATTAAAGAGTGGAAGTTTGGCAAATTCCTGTAAATTTCGTTTTTGGATGGTTGTTTATATGTTTGTTAGAGGCGAGGGAATTTTTCGTTTCTAACTTCAATTAATTTATCTAAAACAGTCCTAGAATATAATATGGTCATTGTTCCTCTCAATAAATTGTTCATCGATTCGAAGCGGTAATGATCTTGCTTTTAAGTTTTTATTCTATCAAGGTGGTTCAAATAGCTGATCGTAAGAATTTATATATTGAAAAGAGAGAACATATTTAAAAGTGTCTTATTTTAAAAAAAATTAATGTACTAACAAAGTTTTTAAAATTTTTGATTTAATGCCTAATGTTTCAAATTTTGTACATATCATATCAAATTAATGTTTTCGTTGATGTGGCTAATAGATAGACATTCACTTGACATTTAATTAATACAGTAAAAACAACCTTTTAAACCTGATTTATACGAGCTTTAAAAAACTAATCACTTAATTAAATGAAAAAAATTTAAAAGGTTAGATATGTTTAATATGCTACCTTTATATTTTCCATTAAATATTTTAATAATCCTTATAATTATTATGATTAATATCATCTAAAGCACTATAAATTATTTATTAATATGTAGAAGTAATTTAAATAATATTGATCATATAAACACCAAATTGGTAACTATATAATTTACTTCATTTTCATCAATCATATTATTATGATTAAAAGAAATACAAGGACAAGATGCATCATATTACTCAGCAAATGCTTATTAAGCTTTATGATATTCTCGCAACATAATATAATACACACAAAATCTAGTCAACGAAGAACGAGGACACAAACGCGCCATGCGATCGATTTCTTATTGTTCCACGATGCTACCAATCATGGGATGAAAGCCTTTTTTCCAGAATCCACCTCATTTAATGCTGAAACAAGAGCAAAGAAACAAAATTTTTAAGTCAACTTGGAATTCAGAAAGATTAACGTTTAATTACAATGGTTCGATAATAAAACCGAAACAGAAAGGTTATGCTAAGGAGATGAAGACGCATACCTCTTGCAGTTAATGGAAGTAGAGAATTTGAAAGGGGCATTAAGACGACAGTCTGTAGTAAGAGAAGCTAGTCTTTCAGGTTTTAAGGTACCAGGAGGTAATCCATTGACTGTGTCTTTCAAACATTGGCATGCCCCTTGACGATCACGAGTGGTTTTAGCATTACTGAAGATGGTTTTAACTCCTTTGCAACAAGCTGGAGGTGGTTTTAAGCCAGCACCTTGTACGAAGTTCATACATGGTTCCAGAGGGGAGAGCACTTTCTTGCAGTCTACAGTGGCTTTCACAGTAGTTGTCAATGCTATTGCCATGCATGCTAGAATCAAGCAAACCAACTTATTGGCATAAACCATTTTCATTTCCTGAAAGTTTTGGTAAAGGGAAGTTCTGAAGACAAGTATTTTGGGATTGAAAGTTAATTGTTTTCAAGTGGCAAATCAAAGGCTCTTTATATACAAATCTTGTGCGTGTCGAGACAGACATTGTGAGACGTACATGGCAATTCATTTGTAGCTGTTTCCAGTTCAAAAACTGAGAATGAATGATGCTCTGGCTCGTCCGTTTTGCTCGTCTTTGTTTTCATTTTCAACACTCTGTATTGAATTATACTCAACTGGAGAAACGAGACAGAAGTTGGAATAATGAATTTGGCATTTTCTGTATGTTGTGAAAGAGAACAATCTTTGAAGATTACGATGGCTATTAGGAATTCAGAGTTTAAAACCATACATCAACTATACCATCCTTAAAACACAAACAGCGTTTTAAATAGGCTTCACAAAGCATAATGGAAAGGAAACAGAGTCCAGCTATTTATGGAGTCATGCCTAACGTGTAGGACTAGCAAAGGAGAAAAGATAGCCAGGAAAAAATAAATGACTTACTAATTCTTCTCACGTGGATCTGACAGGATGATTAATTTTCACTATTTTGATTTCTAATTCCCTTTTGTTGAGTGCAAATTGAGTTCCGCATAAAGGACTTACTCATCTTTTGTTATTAGGGAGTATTGAGCATTCTTAGATCTGATGATAAAGTAAAAAGTTGTGAAATAGACAGATAAGGAAACAAATGCAAGCTGGCATGTGTTACTGACTAAGCGTGAGCACGTGTAAAAAAAAAAAGATTATCTGCAGTATCTGATTTGAAATAAGATTCGATCCACTTTATTGCTTTGTTGATGGGGATTTGCAATCTAAATATGTGGGGAGTGTATCTGTTGAAGATTATGACAGGAGCGAAGAGGGAGGAAATTGAAAATCATAAAAAGACATTCACTGTTCACGGTTTAGATATAATTTTTCTGCATAGTTTTTCTGCGGAGTTTTTACGTTTCTGCATAGTTTTTTATGTTTTTGCATTAGTTTTCTGGTTTTAAGGATTTTTTGTATTTTTCTAAAAAAAGACCAAGGATGGAGACTTTGTATTTTGCTATTCTTCTGTTGGTTTTTACTTTTATTATGAGTAGCTAAATTATTTTTCTTGGTTGAAGGTAACCACGTTATCATCTAGTATGTGTGAGATTTCTAAATAAAGTTTATTTCATTGTTAAATATTAAGTGTCTTCTAAATTGATTTTCATGATTGAATTGATTGATTTCTGGGTGTGCAACTAGGAATTGATTTGTTTAATTTATAACCAGATTAGTAGGATTTTACGTTCAATCTTACTAATCCAAATTGGTAATTAGGATTACCATGTTTACATTAGAGTTTGAAAATTCTAAGAAAATGCTTAACTTGATCAAATGCATATTGTACGTGTGTTATCTTGTTTACTGGTTTCTTAGCTCTTAAAGCTATTAATCAATTAAACTTAAGATCATATCTAAGTTGTTGCCTAATAAGAATGTTTAAAATACATGTTTCTATTCATTTAATCTTAAGAGAAAACATCACCCAATGAATGTTTGTTAATGGACTGAGTTTTATATCGATAATCCATATTAGTTGATAATGTAGGTGACTCGAAACCAAGGTTTGTTTACTAAATTTCCTGATCCGATTAGTTTTGTTAATTTTCAATTTCTTCCATTTTTAATTTCTTAAATTTACGTGAATTAAACCCCCCAATTTATTTTAGTTTTAAATTCGTATAACCTTCACTGTTAAAATTTCTCGTGGAATGATCTCAACTCTTCGCTAACTATATTTTTCATTGCTAGAGTTGGTATTAATTTGGTTGCAAACGACAATAGTACCACATTTTGACGCCATTATCGGGGAATTTCTTAAAGACTTTTCAAGTGATGTTTTTATTTTTATTTTTGGTTTCATTGCTCTTGGTTACCTTGTCTTCTATTTGTTTTAGTTTCACATCTTTTTCTAATTTTTTGATCATTTAGTGGCATGGTTTACTTGAGTATGCTTTTGATTCTGATTTTTCATATTATCCTTATTATGATGATGGGTTTCTATCTGTTGCTACTTCCAGGTTTGACCATCAAGTGGCGGATTTCATATCCATAGCCGTGCAAGTACTAAGGGATGACTAACAAGCTAAGGTATGTGAATTTTGCTCATTTTTTGGCTTATCCTTTTTGTACGTGTCCTGTTTTATGGGATACACAGTAGAAGTTCGCTTCTCCACCAAGCTACTATCAAGAGCAGTGCTACTTCTAGCCAGAGCCTTCACCTCCACCATCACGACCATAAGTTGATGAGATGACTTTGGAGAAGATCGTAATGAGTTTAGCGAGGAGCACTCTTCAATTCCAGCAAGAAACGAGGAGTAGCTTGAAGACCTTGGGAGATCAATTGAGCCACTTACCAGACGCGGTAGCCAGCATGGAACCCCAAGTGTCTGCAAGCATTTTTAGCCAACAGGAGAGTGATGTTGAGGAGTTGTGCATTCCTTCAGAGAGTGGAGATCAATTGGAGAACCCAGAAGCAATAAAGGAAGGGCAAGCGGATTTAGGAGAGGAAGAGGTTAGAGTTCGAGAAAAGATGAAGGATGTGCAACCTCATAAGGTAAGTGATGTAGTTCATGTTATCTCTAATTGAATTTTGTTTCCTTTTCCTAGTTGTTTACAAGTAAAAGAAGAAGAACAAGAACAAGAACAAGAACAAGAACAAGAAGAGCCGCAAAAAGTGCAGTTTTTAGGAGGGCTGTGGGTGAGTGAGCTGAAGATCGAAGGTGGAAAACAGGATATCAAGTCTCCACACCCTTTGGCGATACTCTTATGAAGACCATCTTGGTATGAAAAGGGCGATGCCTGAAAAGACGAGTGGACATTAGAGTATGGTGGTGAAACGATGAAGTTCCACTCCTCAGAAGCCTCGAGGCATCATGCTGATAAGGAGTTTACTTCGAGGGAAGGTACTCCAGGCTCCTCGCGGAGTTTGACAATGCTTCCTGTTGGGCTTAAGCATCCATTTGATAATGGATGATGTACATATGTCAGGGGTTAAGCTTATGACCTTAAATAAGTGCTTGATGGGAGGCACCCATTCGTAGCCCTTTCTTTTGTATGTTTTCTCTTTTATGCATATCTTTTGGGTGTTTGCTTTGAGTGTTTTACTTGTTTTCTTTGGTTTGCTTTGTTTGTAGGCACTTGAAAAGGAAGTATTCATGTGTTTATCTCAAAATTTTAATTTGAATGTTCCTTTTACTTAGTACTTTATAAATGCTTGTGATTAACTCTTGCCATTTTTATTTTACCTTTGAAACTAGCCCTATTACAACCTATAATAAAGTCTTTATGATCGATGAGCTCATATAATCCGAATGAATGATAAATGGTGAATTTGCAAGCCTATGGTAGTACAATCTATTAGAGGGAGATTTGAGAGAAACACTTTCACCTTAAACACTTGAGTGTAAGAGAGAATGGTACTGTTGTCACCTGCAATGAAATTTAGAAAGAAACCAACTTCCGTTAATATAAAATAATGTAGTAGTGGAAAGTAGGGATCGTTCTCACGAGAAATTTTTAACGGTAAAGGTTAACGAGTTTAAAACTAAAACAAATAGGGGGTTTGGTTCACATAACTTAAGAAATTAGAAATCACAAAAATCAGAAATTAACAAAAGTAATTGGATTTGAAAATTTAATAAGCAAACGTTAGTTTCGGGTCACTGATGTTATCACACTAAAATGGATCTTTGATATAAAATTCAGTTCATCAATAAACATTCACTGGGGGTTGTTTTCTTTTAAGTGTAAATGAGTTGAAACATGTATTCTACGCATTCTTATTAATCATCAACCTAAATACGATCGTAGATTCAATTGAATAATAGCTTTAAAAACTAAGAAACCAATGAACAAGATAACACATGACGACATGCATTTAATCAAGATGAATGTCTTCTTAGAATTTTCGATTCTAACGTAAAGAAGGTAATCCTAATTACTACTTGCAATTAACGAAACTGAATGTCATATTTGATTAATCTAGCTATTGAACGAATTAATCCCTAGTTGCGCACCTAGAAATCAATCAATTCAATTAGAAAAAATAATTTAGAAGATATTCAATATTCATCAATGAACAAATTTTATTGAAACATCTCACGCATAATAGGTGATAACAAGGTTCCCCTCAACCAAGAAAATAAGTTTAGCTACTCATAATAGAAGTAAAAATCAAAGAAATAACAAAACAACTAGTCTCCATTCTTGCTCTTTACTAAAGAATACAAAAATACCAACAAAATAAAACAGAAATGTAAAGCTATGCTAAGGAAAAATCTGTGGAAATTGTCAACTTGTTCTAAAACAAGAGCTAACGTGAACAGTCATGTTTTTTCCCCCTTTTTTAATGCCTCCTGATCCCTTCCTTTTCCCTCCTATTTTACAGATCACATCTCCCACATGTTCAAATTGTGAATCTCTATCAATCTGATCTTAAAAGATTATGAAAATCTCAAAAGAATCAAATTTAAAATTGAAATCAGATCAACAGACTTTTCTTTTTCATCCTTACACATGTCCACGCTTAGTCATTGAATTGCTGCCAAACTTGGAATTTCGGATTTTTTTCGTTTCTTTTGCATCTTTTTAATTCAATTTCATCTCTAAGGTGTTGAAAATCATCTGAGAACAATTATGAGACAATTCCATTAATTTTAAATAATAATTTCAACACATTAAAGAGAATTAAATATAAAATAAACACAAATTGATAACTTAACATATATTTTGTACAGTAATT
>JAOQMP010000208.1:1126658-1150055 GCA_027563575.1 Erythroxylum pedicellare
AACTGATAAAATAATAAATTTAAGATTTAAAAGTTTTAACTGGTATTATTATTATAAAACTAGTATATAATAAAAATTGAATAAATTTAAAATTTAAAAATAAAATTTAAAAAAGGACATTATTCTTACCATTAAAAAATAAAAGTTTAATTAAAAAACTTGTTAAATAAAATTTTATTTATTTATTTTAATTTCTATAAATTAATTAGTTTATTAAAAATTAATTAATAAATAAACTAACTAATTGCAAAAATTATTTAAAAATTAAACAAAAAATTAAAAATTAAACTCGTATCACTCAGAGTCATCTACTCAGTTTTTTATTTTATAAAGAGCAGAGGTTTCTGTGGATCGGTCTTGGGGAAAATGTCAAGACTAAATGATGCAGATCAACATTGAGATTTCGTTGGATATACAAAATATTTTTTATTATTTTTAATCACATGACAATGACAGAGTAAATGATGCGGATCGACATTGAAATTGATTAAATAATAAAAAAGACTTGAACCACAGAAACCTCCTTCAGGTTTACTCCTGCCTTGTAACCTTTGCTGGGTCGAAATTGGAGTTCAAAAGTCCTGTCACTGACTAGCTAACGGAACAAATACAGGAGTCAGCGCAGTGAACTTATCTTTGTCTGTTAACTAGTTGTTCCATTACCATTGGACTCATTTTGCTGTCTACAGTGAACTTCCTGATCTATCAGAAGATTAGCTGTAAGATCTTGACACGTAGCACAAGGTAATACAGAACACAATGGAGACCAGCGAAAATTCTCAAATGAAATTGAAGTAGGCATTTCATAAAATATTGATCCAGGATAATAAGTATTACAAGAGGACATGCACAACTGCATAACCAAAGGTGCAGAGAAAAAAAAGACATTCTAGAAATTTGCATATAATACAAAAGAGAGAAGACAACTGCTAATCTTGAATTGATTGCATATGAGAGCTATTTAATTAATATATAGAAATATAGTGAACTTATTTCTTGTCACACATTGTTACAGACCCTAGATTAAAAGAGTAAATATGCATGAAATCATCCACTTCCTTAGAGAAAACAAGGATATTAGCATTTCCTCCAGGCAAGAGAATCCCAGAAAACCATATCTAGCTGCATGCCTGCACAATTGGTATCCTACTCTTTGTATCAATTTCCTAGCCCTTTGCCTCAAGTAACTGCTTGCCTCTTTACCTGCCATTGAGGGACTAGTCAGATCAAGAGATAAGCCCAAGATACAACAGCCTTTCACCAAGGTCAATTTAAGCAAGTGCTGCATCTGAAGCCACTGACAAGGAGTATATCTAAATTCGATAGAAGGCAAATGAGGTGAATAGTACTTTTCTTTATACATGTGGTGTACCATTATGGTTTTTTATCATTTTTATGCTCCAGAAGCTTGAATCTGATTCAATGATTTATATACCATTTGGACACAAATTCATAAATTTGCATATAGAAACACAAAAAAGAGATGCATAAATTTTAAGGCACTTGATAGTTCAACACCAACCACCAACGCTAAGTATTGAATCAGACAACCTCAAGGACCTCTAGCGTTGATTAAGAATAATGGATACAACTTATGCATCACACTGGTATTCCAGCAAAAGGATGAATGAAAAGGAAATAATGGGATGAAGAAGCAGATTGCAGAATTTGGATGGCCATATTTCAGTATATTTGTCTTCCTAAGTAGGCAGCTGAGGATCGTTCTGTTCTTACCAGGGGACAAGCTCATCAAAGATGCACATTTTAGTCATTATATTAATTTAATTTTTATGACAAAACACCATCATAAGAAGACTTTCAATAACAAATAGAAAAAAAGAATCACGTTATCTTACCTCAGATCATCTCAGAATCATCTTTTAGAGACGGTATCTTCATTACTAACTTCTCCAAAGCCACCAAATCGAGTAGATGTAGAAGTCCTCAATGAATTAGTATTCTGGCTAGAGCTATCCCCAAAAGAGCTGGAACGACCTGAACTAGAGTCCCTAAAAGAGCTGGAACGACCTGAACTAGAGTCCCCAAAAGAGCTGGAACGGCCTGAACCAAAACCCCCGAAAGAACTTGACCGATCAGAACCACCTAAATCACCAAAACCACCGGGACGAGCGAAACCAGAACCACTAAAATTTCCAGGTTGGTTTCTGTTAGAACCAGAACGACCAGATCCATTAAATTGACCACCCCAACCACCAGCACTTCCAAACCCAGAATTTCTGTAGCCTCCAGAGCGACCAGATCCATAATCTGCTTGACCACCAAATCGACCAAAACCTGAATCACCAAATTGGCGGTCCCCCATAGAGCCAAATCGACCACTACCCCTGGCGTTGGACAAATTTATGCTTCCATCACCAGCAATCCTAGGAAGCTGAATAACAATAACAGAAAACTTATAAGCTACTGATGGAGAAATATGAAACAGTACCAGCACATGCATATTCGGGTAATAACTATTATATCTAAACGCAAGGAGCAGGGTCTGCACAATGTAACAGATATCTATCAATGGATATGGTAAACTTATGAAAGAAATTTGAAACTCAAAACATAATAAAAAGCGAACGATCTATTGAAAACATATAGAAACAGTCGAACTTTCAAGTTTATTATACCATTTTGGGCAAAAACTTTTGAATTGCTTTCAGCTTTGCTGATATTCAACAAACTTAAATCCATAAAAAAATCAGTTGGACGACAGACGAAGATTTCATGATAGGAATGCAGCAGAATTATATGAACTTTGGTGCGTAAACAAAATATCAATTGATCTGAGTCAAAATTATGTAAACAGTTCCTTGTCAATATATCAAATATATATTTTCTGCAAACCAACAAGGAAGATGTAGATAACCTCTGTAAACCTGCACCCCACTTCCCGTTCATATATCTTGACTTGCCTGGCCTGATCCTGTGAGTAAATGAGAATGGTAGTTCCTTTCTTTCCAGCACGACCAGTACGGCCAGAACGATGGACAAAAGTTTCTGGATTGTTTGGAATTTCATAATGTATTACCTGGCCATAGGAGTATATAAGGAAAAAAGGTGAACATTAAATCACATGGACTTGCACTTCTTCAGGAGTTAACAGATGAAATTTTCTAGCAAAGGTAAATAAAAAGCCAAGAAGACTAAATCAATTAAAATCAATAACTTCTAACAAAGGGTATCGACTGCAAATCTGAGGATTAGCTCATCAACTTCATTTTCAATTCAATTAGATTTTAATAGCTGGCAGAAATACAACTTCGATTTCAACTTAGTTGAATGCCTCATACGTTGTTGTACCTAATTTTGGCTTTCTAAACTAGAAGGAAACTCAAATATGTAGCACTTGGAAATATATGGGAACAAAATATTGAAAGGCCTTGCACATAATCATATATGAGAATAAATTCTCCACAGGGTGAGTTGTGGTCTATCTGCCGACAATATAGCAGCTGTGAACTACTTTTGGCTCACCAGATCAACATTAGGGACATCAAGGCCTCGAGCAGCAACATCAGTAGCAATCAATATGTTAAAATTTCCATTCCGAAAGCCTGAAAGAGTTCTTTCTCTCATAGCTTGTGATATGTCCCCATGTAGAGCTTCACACCTATAGTTTCTTGTCATAGCATTTGCCAATCGATCAGCGTCACGTTTCGTTTGAGTAAAAATAATACATTTTCCTCCCTTTGCATGTTCCTAACAGAAAACAACAGAGTCTGAGAAAGTGAAAATAATTGATAGGAACAAAAGTAAGTTTTGGAAAAGATTGCACCAGCACCTGCAGCTTATACATAACAAAAAGAATCTCAAACACTCTAAAAAAGGTTTAGAAAGCTTATAAGATGACAGTGAGTGCTAGATTCATACCGTTATTAAAGGACCAAGAATCGATGGTTTCTCATACATTTCTGAAGCAATTGAATAGAGTGTGATTCCATCAGCCAATTTCTTGTCAGAATCTCCAACCTACACCAAATATCTCATTTTAAAATTATGGAGAATCCTAGCAGCAACAAGAATGAAAACAAAACTATCATGGTCATGTTGTTAAAGAGTTGCACAGCTGCTATGATTTACAACTATCTATTCAGTAATTCCAAACATATTGCAACACTCACAAGATCAATTGTCAATGGATCTTTAAGATAATTCCTGACAAGGTTTCTAATCCAAGTAGGCATTGTCGCAGAGAACAACATGCTATGCCTTTTCTGTGGCAATTTCTGGAAAATGGTTTCAATATCATCGACAAAGCCCACACTAAGCATCTGATCAGCCTCATCAAGAACAACATATTGAACTTCCGACAAGTTAAGCGATCCCCTCTTCATCAAATCAATAATCCGGCCCGGTGTTCCGACAACTACATCAACACCATAATCCAGCTCCCTCATTTGGCGTGTAATAGGTGTTCCACCATAGAGACATATGCTATCGAGACTAGGAGCGGACTCCCGAAACTCCTTCTCAACTTGACGTGCAAGTTCTCTTGTTGGGGCCATGACCAAGGCCAGAGGATTCCTTCCACGTCTATACAAATAAAATATGATTCATGACTATCGGAATTACATCTATTATCAAGAAATAAGTACCCAACAAGTGAACATACCCATGTTTTGCATTGAACTGAAGTATTTTATCCATAATGGGGATACCAAAAGCAAGTGTTTTCCCTGTGCCAGTTCTAGCTCGCCCAAACAAGTCACGCCCTTGAATTGCTGGCTCCAACACAGCTCTCTATAATAATGAAGTAAAGTTATAAACTTCAGCTCATAAAACAAAAAGCATAGCAGCACATGGTCACTAAATGAACTGAAACAGAAACAAAAATCCATACACAAAATGACCTGAATAGGAAAGAGTTTGCTAATGCCGCGGCCAGCCAAAGCAGAGACAATTTCCTGAGAAATTCCTAATTTTGCGATATCAAGACCCTCCTCACCACTCCCTTTCAATCCTTTCTCATCGTCGGACCCATAATCATCCACAGCAAACTGTGCCTGTAATCCAACCGAAGCCCTGAACTGCAAAGGTCCAGACATTACATGAAAGTCCCTCCTCCCAATCCCAAAATCCCATAATTTGGATCTGTTATCAAAAGAGGGGCATCCGTCCCCACTTCGAGGTTGAACAGTAACAATAGCTGATTCTATAGACTGACTCAGTGCTGATAAAACCCTCTTTGGGGTCAGCACACGAGACCGTCGCAGTACTATGCTCATCATCATGTAAAAATTAGGGTTTAAGCGGCTTTTTCCGAGTAGAAGAAGGCGCAGGGTTTTAGAGCAGCCCTTGCAGATATTTATGGGCTTTATATATGCTGCGGCTAAGATGCCAGTAAAAATCTTTTAATTTAATTTACTAAACTTTAATTGATTAATTAATTAATTAACCAATTTTTATAAATTTTAATTAATTAATTAATTTTTATTTAATATTTTTAATTAATTTTTAGGTTTTAATTTTTATGTTTTAATTTATTCTCTATTAATTTTATAATAAGTAAACTTTAAACTTTTTATGTAATTTTACTTTTTTATAGAGATGTTTTTAGATATTTTGAATTATATCTTTTCATTAATTGAAACTTTTTATATGTATTATTAATTGAACTATTATTAATTTATTCTCATCGTTAAATTAAATGTTTTGATCATCTTGTTTTGTATATAATCTATGTATCATTTATTAACTGATACATATTCAGGATTTTAAACCTACTGCTCTTTGTAATATGCTATACAAAATTGTGGCAAAAGTATTGGCTGATAGATAAATGGCTATCCTGCCTCACATTGTTTCTGTTTCACAATCTGTTTTTGTTTCTAGACACTCCATTCATGGTAATGTTATGTTGGCCTTTGAACTTATTCACTGCATGAAGATGAAGCTGAGGGAGAAATCAGGAACTGTAGCATTAAAACTAAATATAAGCAAAGCTTATGACTGTATTGATTGGAAATACTTGGAATTCATTATGCCATAAATGGGCTTTAATAGAAAATAGATTAATTACAGAAAATAGATTGATTACATCATGCTGTGTGTTACCTCGGTGAATTATAGTGTTCTTTTAAATGAAAATGAAGTGGGTCCAATTACACTAAAACGAGTCCTTAGATAAGGTGATCCACTCTCTCCATACTTATTTATTTTATGTGTCGAAGGGTTAACTTTCTTATTACACAAGGCAGAAGAAGACAACACCTTGCAGGAATTTCGAATGGTGAGACGAGCCCTGTCAATATCTCATTTGCTGTTTGCAGATGATAGTTTTATCTTCTTTAGAGCATATATGGCTGATTGTCTAACGATTAAACAGATACTGGCAGATTATGAGCAGGCTTCAGGGCAGGGGTAAACTTTCAGAAATTTAAAAATTTTTTCTCCTCCAACGTGAGGCTACAGTTGGCTAGTGAGATGGAAACAATTCTAGGCGTTTCAACACCTCTAGATCATGGCAAATACCTGGGATTGCCCTCCCTTATAGGCAGAAACAAGAAACAAATATTCTCCTTCCTAAAGGAGAAATTGAAAAGGAGGCTTTGCAGTTGGAAAAACCGATTTCTCTCAAGCGCCGATAATAAAATTCTTCTCAAAACTTTAGCCCAAGCATTACCCACTTATAGTATGAATGTGTTCTTGACCCTAATTACTACATGTGATGCACTTCAAAAGACGATGAACTCTTTCTGGTGGGGCAATAAAACCAATGGAGGGAACCAAATGCACTGGCTAACATGGGATAGAATGTGTGGGCCGAAAATTGAAGGTGGACTTGGTTTCTGATTGTTACATTGGTTCAATATGGCAATGCTAGCTAAATAGGGTTGGAATCTAATTCCTAACCCTTCTTCCCTCCTAACACAAGTTCTCAAAGCTAAATACTTTTCCAGGACATCCTTCTTGGAAGCAACAACCGGATATAATCTCAGCTTTGTTTGGAGGAGTATGTTACAAGCTAGAGAGTTGCTTGCTCTAGGCACAAGGTGGAGAGACAGAAATGGAGAAACCATCTCTGTCTGGCAAGACCTATGGTTACCGGGGGATGCGGATTTTTTCATTCGGTCACCAGTGGTAAAGGGACTTGAATTTATGAAAGTGAAAGACCTAATACTTACAGACGAGAGGGCATGGGATCTACAATACATACAAGGCCTTTTTTGTGATATTGATGTGCAGAAAATTCTTTCAATTCCTATGCATATGACCAAGCACCAAGATAAGATGATATGGCATTTTACAAGAGATGGATTTTACTCAGTCAGGTCTGGTTATAGAGCAGCCCTTAAATGGCTAAGCACCACAGTATTTGAAGAATGTGCTGGCCCGTGGAAGCAGCTATGGCATCTACCCATTCCACCCAAATCGAAGGAATTTCTTTGGCGAGCTTGTAGAATGATTATCCCGATAAGGGACACCCTAAGACGACGAGGTCTGGCAATAGAGGACATCTGTCCTTTTTGTGACGAGACGGAAACAATCTCTCATGCTCTGCTACATTGTGCCCACGTTAGAGCATGTTAGGATTTATTACCTCTACATCCTGTTGCTCCAAATTTTCTTATTTTGATGCAAGATCTCTTGAAGGGAAGGAGAGATGAGGTCAATCGGGCTTGTATACTTATGTGGCACCTATGGAAAGCCCGAAATTCTTTCATATGGCAACATTGCAGACTTGACCCCCGAGCCATAGTGGCATCATCATACCGACCCTTGGAAGAATGGACAAATGCCCAAGCCCAGACGAGAGATGCTGGTACACCATTAGGGGTGGATGCACCGGTAGTTCGATGGTCAGGCCCATCCGATGGAGCTGTAAAGTGCAACATTGATGCCGCAATTCATGATGCTTAAGGGACAAGGTCATACAACGCAGTTATAAGGGGTCAAAGGGGTCAATTTATTAAATGTTTTTTTGGGTTACACCCCTCTTACTGTGGAAGTTATAGCTTTCAAAGAGGCTCTATCTTAGTTGATACACACAAGAATTACATCGGTGGAGGTGGAGACCAATTGCCTTCAACTGGTACAATGATTCCATTGATCCAGCATCGGCATTAACGAGCTGGGAGTGATCCTGAACGAGTGCAAAGCCACAGCTACGGAATTTCAGTCCTTTACTTTAACTTGGATTCCCAGGCATGTTAATATGGTAGCCCACATGTTAGCTAAAGCAACTATTTGATATCCCAATAGACATAGTTGGGATAGGTCGCCGACTTTTTTATTAGACACTCTAAACTGTGATGTTGGATTATCCCCATATATAAACCCATATTCCAAAAAACTTTAGAGAATAAATAATATTTTGAGAGACAATTCACAACTTGACACAAATATTATCAAAATAACACATTAATAATTAGTGATGACAATAAGTTATGTCAGTCTCAAGTCCTCCCAGGCTTAGTCTGACCCAATCATTACTTTCTGAGACTTAGTTATCATTAAAGCTTCGATTGAGCCTAAACTTGAGTGTGAGCTTAGATTGACTTTATCTGACCAAATTTTTTAAATTATAAGTACAAAACAATGTTATTTTTGGCAAGACAATGTCATTTTATTTAAAAGAATCGCATATCGAGCTATCAAGTTGACTTCAGGAAGAAGCAGGCTCGAGCTCAGTTGCCACCCCTATTAATAATTATATTTAAGATAAGATAAACTTAAATTTTTAAATAAAGGGAGTTTAATATCAAAGAGAATTTGGATCTTTTAATAAAATTAAATTATCAAGTGGGAAAAATCATTAATTAAAAAATATTCAAATAAAACTCTCATTTTCTAATCAAAAAGTCTCGTTCCCTATTCTATAAATTATTTTTCTTTTAAGTATCAAGAATAAATTTCTTTTCAGCATTAATTGGAACAATTTATTGTTATTGAAGTTGAAATTTAAAAAAAAAGTTTAATTTATAAAAAACTTATTTGTAAGAATTAATAAAAGATTTTAATATCTCTAATATTATAATAAAGAATCCTCTCAATAAACTAAAGAGCTAAAATTAAAAACATCCAACTTCATTTGAAATTTTAATAGTGATTTTAGGTGACTAAACTCTCTCTAATGTGTAATATTGTAGCCAATTTTTTTTTCCTTTCTTGTCTTTTTGGTCGGGATGACAACAGATTCTTAATTGAGCTCTAAATAGGTCAATTTGGCCTGACTTGACTTTCTATTTTGAAAAACAAATCAAAATGACATTTTTTTGTCGAGCTTAGAGTTGGGCTCAAGTTGGTCACCCCCAAGTTAGGCTATAAGGCCCGTTGGGTTGAAATCAGGCCCTATTGCCGGCCCACTTTTTGATGCTTTTTAATTACAGAAAATGCTTTGTAGAGACTTTAGTAGAGGAGCAATTTGGTTAATATATATTCTTGACTCATTTTATGTACATATTTACTAAAATTCTAACTAATTACATCTTTTTGAATAAAAAGTTGTATCTTAAATACAACAGTTAATATATTTAAAAATGTCTAATTTTTTAAAATTTTCTTAGTTTAGTGCTCAAATTTTTAATTTTTTGAATTAAGTGATTAACTTTTTAAGACCTTAATATTTCAATTCAAAATATTAGAAATCATTTCTAATAATGTGACATGGTTACTAAAAACCACATAAATGTACATCTATTAGCCATATAAGTAAAAACTAATATTTTAATCTAAATTATTAAAATTTTAAAAGATTGATTGAAAAAATCTAAAAAGGTTGAACAATTTAAGATTAGTTATGACGTTCCAATTCCTTCTCGAAACCTCCCAAAAAAAATCCCGAATGTGTTTTCTTGTAGAATTAAACAAAAGAATTTACAAATAAAAGTGTTAATACTATAACACTAAATACATACATACATAAATAATGCTTCATCTTCTTTACAGAATAAAGAAATATTATCCAAGTCAAGAAAAAAGAGAGATTCTAACACCATGAACATAACATGTTCTTTGTTAGACATTTTTGGCCGGAATTTAGTCATTTACACACATAATTGATAGGCCTTAGGATTACATAATACATCTAAAATTGGTTCCATCTAACTAGCAACCAAAGATGATTTTCTAAATAAGTTATGTGTTTATCTGTAATAGGAGTATGCAACAGTTGACAGATCTTCCAAAGAAACAAGAAGTATAAAAACTTTATCAGATTTAGATCAGCTCGTAGTTGCCAAACTTTAGCATTGATGCGTGGCTCAGGCTGCAACGACTCACCGAATCTCTAGAATGATGGTAGCAGAGATGGATGGATAAACCACTAAATTGAGCATGGAACATCGAGGTAGCCTCATTGTCAGATTGACCAGCAAATGCTGGATAAGTGTTGAGTTTCTGTCCATCTTCTCCTTCAGTTTCTGTAATTAGTAACTCAGAGATTATCATAAATTGAAAAGCATTTTACGAGAAAAATAAGTCTGAAAGTTGCAAACCTCTAGGCACAGCAAGTTATGGCGGCAAAAAGCGAAGGCGCATCAGCCAATGCTGCCAGATACATCTCCAGAAAAAGCACTTCCGTATGACACTGATCCTGTTTGCGAGGTACTACCTATTCGAGCCTTTTGAATTTGTCGAATCCTGAAAGCGTCCTGAGGCAGTGGTTGGCTATGGACAGATGTGCTTTCATCGTCAACTTGCCCTACAATGCAAAAAAGACCTTGTTATGAATGGAAGGAAATCACCATTCCAGAGTGCTCTTGTTCTTACTATCAGCCATCATTTCAACCTCAACAAGGGCTGACCTTTAACACATGCAATGGAGCCAGACCCTTCTGTGAAAAGCAAATGCTAAAAGGTAACATCGTGTAACAATTATCAATTGGGAGCTAGTGATGTCAATTTCTGATCTTTCTGATCATTTATACCCACAGAACAAGTCTAATAGTAGACACTTCAAGAAACTTACTATCAAGGTCCTTTCTTTTTCCAGATTGTCTGTCCCTTGCTGGTTTGAAAGACGAGCCACTTCGTGCAGGATGTGACCTGCTGGAACCAGAAAGGTCACTTGTGGCAGGAGCAGGACCAGTAGCAGGAGAGGTTCCTGCCTTTCCCATTACTCCAGATGGTATGTCGCTCTGCAGACATATTGATAATACTATGTCTACATTTGGTGTTGGGCCTAGACAATTGAGAACTGAAAGTCAGTAACCAAAAAGTAAACATAATTTGAAAGCGCCAACCTGTTTCACAGGCATCATCTTTCAATATAAAAAGTAATACTACGACAGCAAACCTAGTACATAAAGCAAGACTACAATAAAGTAATGGAATAGCTGGAATCAATAGAAAATCATACCTAAGCGAACACGAATTGAACATATTGTTGACATAGCATTAAACAAAAGCAATCAGAAAGAAAGGATTAATAAGCACAACCCTGATTTACAACGGAATCAAGTTGATCATGTCTAACACCTAACAGCAAATATATAACAGAAAACTTTACCAACAAGTAAACACGAAATAGACATGAAAGTTTTAGATTTTACCTTCAACTATAGGCAAGTTTGCCAAAAATGATAACAATGCTGGTGGTGTGGCTTTTAATATCTCATCAAATTCATCAGTTGCTCCAGAACCTGCCAACCCAGCAATGGAATTAGACAAAGGATTGGAAGTCACTCCAAGTGCAGATGCAGTTGTGCTTGGCAGAATTCCGGTCGCCACTGTCCAATGAATTTATGATTTCTATAAGCTACATAAAACATCAGCATGCACACAATCTATACTTTGCAACTTTTAGATGATCTTTCATTGGTGGCACACTTAAAGAACATTGAGGCAGTTAAAAATATTACAAACTAATGTTATGCATCAACCATCCCATTTGTTTTTCATCCTCGTATTGGGTAGAAAATTGTAGTATCGGACAATGCATCATGCATGGATGAGTTCCCGATGATGTGGTGAATAGAAAAACAGACCAGTGTCCACAAGGAGAGTTCAAGAGAAACAATGGCGAGTAAAAAAGCCAAATAAGGACATATATAAAAGATTACAAAGGTATTGAAGTCCATATCACGAAACCTGGAAGCTAATGTCAAACTAATTTAACCTTAGCTATACTCTGTCTCTAATCGGAATGATTGGCTAAAACTGGGGTGTAAGCAATGGGGCTACGCATGAATACTGAGAAGTCAATACATGAAGAAACCATTCAAATTAACATCATCTAAGCCCTGGTATGCTCTCAGAAATTTTTTTATCAAATAAAACGAGAAATCCTTTTGGATTAAGAAAAGAATGAATATCCAAATAGGACTAGCAATACCAACTAAGTGTGATATAGGCTAATATTGCTCAATAAACAATTTAAGAATTGCATACCAGGTTTTTGCCTTGGATCATTAGTCACCATGCGTGTAGTATCTGGATTAGTTAGATTCTCAGATGTGGTTGTGACACTTGCAAGGCCTGTGGAACCTGCACCAAATAATTGTAAGATCAACTGAAAGGGGAAAAGAAACGGATACTACCAACTAAACCATCACTAGGATACATATTATATGGAACTAATTCCCATCGTGGTAGAAAAAAAGTGTGCATTATAATGAACTTTAAACACGCATATAAGTGATTGTGATGTAGAGCAATATATAATTAATCTACAGATTCTAACTCATTTTACTGTTTATAAGATTGACTATTTCATCCAGAGATAGAAAACCTAAGATAACTAGCTATTTTTTATCAAAAGTATTGGAAAACTAGGTTACAGAAGGGAAAATAATCAACCAGGCCGGAATTAATGTTGAATTGTGTTAGGAGTAGCATTTATGCATGATCTTAAAGAAGAATTATTACCTGCCCCTGATCCAACGGAGATGGCAGACTTTTCCATCTTCTTATTAATATTCTTAGTGAGCCACTGATAAGAAACAATCAGCATTAAGTTTCAAAGCCAGTAACATACAACACGCAAGATCTTAAAACAACTCTCAAAGCCAAGTTCAAAACATTTCGAACTATTGCAGTTCTTTTTAGCCAAACAACTACTTCAATCAATTTATGTCTCAAAAAGTGCATGAATACCCACAAGGATGTTCCCCTCAACAGCAACAAATGTGTACCAGCAATGAAATCCAAATTATCAAGTGTAATATAAGAACTACCTATGGTGACATAAAATAAATATAGATCTTGATGAAGAGAGTATAGTGGTGGAAGTAAAGATTTACTCTGTGGTAGATAGCAATTGATATACAGATTGAAACTGCTGTACATTCAAATAAAAAACGAAAAGAACAATACATGGCACAACACTTTACAAAACATCAAAAGTTAAATGATATATAAAATATGAAAACAAAGGCATAAGCTAAAACAAATACATTATCAATGTAATATGTAAAAGTACAAAAGAATTGCTGAAATTTGGCACTTCAAGAATTCTAATGCATCAAAGAGTATTAAAAGAACAAATTATAAGTGAAAGTACCTCTTGTCGGACTAAATGATCCAAATCCTTTGAGGAGCATGGCCAGAGATCCATGAAATTGTATCTTGACACAACATCTTGCAACGTATCCTCTAATACTGCCCCTCCATCTTCACCAGTCCCTGAAAGAGCTTCTTTCCTTCTCTGCTCAACCTACAAGAAGCAATTCATAGTTAGGGCTCAAGTTCCAGGAGGCCAAAGGAAAATAATAGTAGCACAATTTTTAAGAGGGCGTATACAAAGTAATCTCCTGTTCCTTAAATGGATAATCTCATGGGCAATGAGCAATTACAGTTCTAACTCTAATTTCAAATTGCATCCCTATCTGTTCTCAATGGCAACGGTGAAGGAAAAACTTCCCTACATAAGTTTTACGATCCATTTCCTCCATTTCTCCACAACACACTGTCATGCTTTACATCATCAATGGTTCAATAATGAGATAAAAGTAGAGACCTTACTATGGCAACTTTGACTATCCTGACCTGGAAGTGTCAGGAAGCCATCACTTCTATTTGATCTTTACCAAATAGATGGTTTTAATAGCATATACAATCTTTCACAGATGCATCCATGCATACTGTGGGGGTTTACCAACTAGTTCAGCTTGATGCTTAAAATGTTGGAGAAACTAGAAGATTAATGCAGCACTTGAACCAACACACAAGAATCATTGGTAATTATGAGGTGTTGTTGTCATGCAGTAACACAACATAGATACTCCACAGACAGAAAAGGTAATTGATAAAATTAACGTATAAGAATGCCCATCAAAAGAAAAAAAACTATTGTTTAGCACAAGCACATCTGCAGAATGTATTACTCCTTTTTTGGAATAGATCAAGGCACTTTGCAAGAAATTAAATTATCTAAGAAGCAGATCACAATGTTAAGGGTTAACAATGTAAGAGGAAAGAACCAGAAAGATTTTTCAGGGATTTCTCTAACATCCTTGATAATGATGCCATAGGATCAGTTTTTCTTTTATTTGATCATAGGATATTCTACAGATAGAGACATGACTTTTATTTTTTGGTGCTTAAGACAAGAATTCTATTTGATTGAAACCCTAAAACTTAACGAATTTGAAACTGAAAAGAGTTCTTTCCCAGACTATAAACAGAAAATGAAGTACATATAACCTTTAACATGCTAGCAAGATCTCCATATGTCTGCTCAAATTGTATATATCGTTTCCAGATCTGCATTAAAATACAGATAAGGAAATAAAATATCACCAAGAGACAGTAAAAATGAACAAGTCAGATTGTATTTATAATGATATGAAGCAGGATACAGACAATGTAAATGAATCAGAGGAGTTATATCTATAATCATATGAAGCAGCAAGGTCATGCAAGTAGCTATAATCCCCATGCATCTGTTGGATGAACTCAATAACAGTGGACACATCAGGCATCTCATTGTTAGAACCTTGGACATGGGTAAGCGGATCAATTCACCCTTATCCAAAGGGATCAGAAAGTTCTGCTGTGTATTTACTCTGTCTATTCTTAAAAGTGGTTAAGAGTAACCGAAAAATAAACTCAGAACAGAGGGAACTTTCCAGTTGTTACTTCAAATACACGAAATTTAGTAGTTTGAAGATTGTTAAACCATTTTTTCTATTCCGTCTTATTTCTATGCATTCTCAGGAGATAATTAAAATGTCACTCCATGTTACAAATATTTAGTATTTAATATTACACTTTGCAATAGTTTAACAGTTCAACAATTCAAAGTCTTAGTTATAACATCAAAGGCAGCTACTTCCATGGTTTAACAAGTCAACAATTCAAAATTCTATCTATAAAATAAAAAAGAACTACACAACTAAGAAGAAAGAACCAACTTAAATATTTTAAGCTCTATAGCAAGGCACAAGCTCTTATTCATTCCTTATTGGTCAGCTGTCACCTTTCACCAACAGTATATGACATAGGATAGAATGATAATCATGTTCCCTATCACCATGGCACAAGCTACATAAAAACATAAAGAGATACTGAACCTCCACAGATTTCTCAGGTGGTAGTGAGCTTAATGCCCGCTCAAACAAAGCTCGGGTGTTTCTGTCATCATTCAAACGAGACAAGAAATCTGCATATCTGCAATATTTAGCACAAAAGTTAACAAACACAGAGAAACCACACACAACAAACATCTGTAGAAAACCGAGTTTAGCAATGCCATCTTCTTCATTGTTGGAATGTTATAATTCATTCAAAAAGGCATGGACACTGCAAGATATACTGCCAAGATGGCCCCCATACTGCCAATAATATATATGATAGTTTAAAGAAAAAAGCAAATTAATTTGATTTCATTTAAGGTGCAAAGGATGCCCGACCAGACATACTTCAATACAAAAAGCATATTATTGGTAACTGATTCCTCAGACACCATGCAATACTTATTCCTTTGCATAAAGCAAATATGTGAGGTTCAACAAATGTATCTCCACTTAGTAAACACATGCTCAGCCATTCAGAAGTTGACCTATAGCAAACAGTAACAAGTTTGACAATAAGGAACTTCAAATAGTTTTACCAATCCCGAGGCACCTACTCTCTGAAATCAGCTTAAAATACCAGAGTTCAAATATTAATACCATGTATCACATACGTATATTCCTAAGTACCATTGGCAAATGCATTAACAGTTATTACAAACGCCCCCTTGCATTGTGAGCTGCAGCAGTGTTTTCCACTACCTCAACAAATTTGAAAAAGAATGTAAAAATGTAGGCCTAATTTGTGTTAAATTACTAAGGGAGGAAGAAAGGTTGTCTTACTCAAGAATGTAAACAGGTTCATGTATAAATCGTTTCAATCCTGCTTCAAAAATATTGTGTGCTACCTGCATGAATATACAACTTCTTAGTAACTTCCAACAAGCAAGTGATCAATGTCCACACAATTGTTGAATATAAGAAGATTCAAGATTAAATAAGAGACCATAAAAGTGTTGTATATAATTCACAAAGAAGACCCATTACCTTTGGATCCTTGTCGAGGCAAAAGACCATCAAGGCATAAGCAACATATACATGATAAGTGCAATTGGGGGATTTGCGAGTATCCAGGAAGTACTTGCGAGCTGCTTCTAATCCTTCATTTCTTCTTAGAAAACGAATAAACTACAGATTTAAATGCCATCAAGATAATAAATATTCATTCTAGAATGAGAAGTCTGTCGTTTCAAGGAATATAATAAATTTGGATGTGAATGTCACATTTAGTACAAATTTTCTGAGAGAAGACAAGACATATAAATGTAAAATTTTGAACAAGAGGAAACAAAACTTAAATAATGTTTTAAAGAAGGAAGGATGTGAGAGGGAATAAGTCGAATAAAAAGTTTTCTCAGGAAACAGATATTGTCACCCATGTAAAGAGCTGATAAGATATAAGGACCTGTTGTCTGCAATTCTATTTACATGTTCAGTGAGAAGAAAGCACATTGGTTCTTATCTGAAAATAGGGTAATATTACACGTTACAAGTACATCCAATAACTCTTCTTGATCTTCGGATCCATATGTTCCAACAAGCATAAGGAAAAAAAATTCATCTTCCCTGGGGGGACTGTTACGATGAGCAAAACATATCTACTGATGAGAGTTCAGCATCCCAGATTAATAAATTGTTACCTGTATATGTGCTAGGGCCGTTGCATTGTCACCATCTCCCAAAAGGTTTTCATATATTTTCTTGGCCGGCTGATGAATGTAGGAGCAGAAAGGAAAAGATCAAGAACCAAAAGCTGGTTATTGATTGAATTCTAAAAAAGAATCCGCTCACCTGAATTGCACCACGAGTTTCCTCTAATTCAGCATAAGCATACTTTAACATTTCTGAATCTGTGGGTATAAACCATGAGAAACGGAAAATTGGTGATGCAAGCAAGCACACAGAAAAAAAATAAACTTTAGATGATGCAACAGAATGATTTAAGAAAGCAAAATTAGAATTGTTATCAACCAGCGATATTCAGTATCCTACACCTGAATAGATTACTTATAGCACGAATAGGAAAAGAAATAAAGCTATCATGAAAACAGTTTCATGTTACAGACTTAAAAGGAAAAGGGAAAGACATTTTTACCAGGGAGAGCCTTCAAAGCCCTCTGAAATACTTTGATTGCAGTATCAACAGAACCACTTTTTGCATGCCATGTCGCATAATCATACCATATGTCAGGATAGTGGTACAAAAACATGAGGCACTGCAAACCAACGCCACAGAGCTTGCATTTCATTTCATAAAGAATAGGTTGTAGAAACCTTTCTAGCATGTAAGATTTCGAAGTACACATAAAACATGTGACCAAGTAAGACATCATTCTCACTAACATAAAAAGCAGCATATCATTATCTACACCATAGAGCTAACAAGGAGATTTTTACCCACTCGCAATTATTCTTTACATGTAGAATTTACTGTTTATTTACAATGTTAATTCCATTTCTCCATTCTCAACTAGAATTGTGCCATTTCTTGCAGCATTCAGGAGTGTTGAACAATAATAAATTAATGTTAGTTGATGCTTACCCTCAAACCTTTCTTCAACATAAGATCACAGATGGTCATGTTCAAAAGGAAACTAAAACCAAGAAAGCAATGTCTTTAAGGAAAACCATTTCTGCACATGTATATATGCATACATGAGAGAG
The DNA here is from genome assembly GCA_027563575.1 of Erythroxylum pedicellare. Taxonomy (NCBI): domain Eukaryota; kingdom Viridiplantae; phylum Streptophyta; class Magnoliopsida; order Malpighiales; family Erythroxylaceae; genus Erythroxylum; species Erythroxylum pedicellare. The sequence goes on from JAOQMP010000208.1 coordinate 1,144,784, forward strand.
AGAGAGAGAGAGAGAGAAACAAATAAGGAACAGAAAACTTGTACATTTTCCAAGTTCTCTACCACTTTCAACATTAGGTAAAGGTCTCGGGAACAAAAGACCAAAAAGAGCTAGCATAACCTACGTGTACTAAATGAGATAAATTAAAGGAAAGTGGAAGGTGGTAAACCACAAAGGACTAACTATTTATACCTGTTCGTAGGTGAATACAATACGCTTAGTAGCTGAAACACTGTCTATTCTTTGAGGATTTCCCCTGCCATAGAGTAACAAGAACCACAACAAGAAGTCATCAACATATATTCCATTCAATTTAAAGCTGCAAGTGATGAAGGACAACTTATAACATGGTCATATGTAAAAATCCAATATGTCAATGGCATTTCATTTTTAACTATAGACAAACGAGTTAAGCAGGTTATCAAATGGATTTTAGCTTTAAGAGAATGATGGCACTCATAATGTATATGTCAGCAACAGGAAATGAGATGATCCAAACTTTAGATAATATTTTCAAGCTCATTGCTATAAAAGATAACTGCACTGAAAATTATAATCCAGAGTACCAAAAACCTTTTTGTGATTAACTTGGAAAAATGTTAATATCGGGGCAATGTTAAAAAGTTCTTCTCGGTGTATTCTCGACCAAGAAGGCAATTTATTCCGATAAGCAACACGTTGATATTGAAAAATTACATTTTCCAGTCTCCTCTTTTAAAGTTTCACAGATATGCAGATTTCTACTCACTTCAACTCTACTTTTCATTAGATTTCTCTTAGTACATGTTAATACATGTTGAATTTCATGTTTCATGTTCTCTTTTTTTCTCTTTTAGGTTGCAGGGGTGAGTTGAGGGAACTTCTATCAAGACAACAGAAAAAATATATAAAATGCCGATGCTCCTCACTTTTCAAAGGCCAGTAATCTCTTCCATGCCATCCATTGTAGTTCTTCCTGCATAAGCAAGACAATAGTTCACCAAATTAATCAAGAATTTAGAGCATTTGAATAAGCACATCTGAATCTGGGATTCGGTCAAAGTAAATGCAATTTTCATGTAGACTTCATATTCAGTTCCTACTTTCATCCTAAAGAAAATATCTAAAAGAAACAAGCAGATAAGCCATAACCTAGGAACTCTACTCCTGTTATCTTCCACAACACAACTTATTTCTGAGGCAACCATAACTTCATTGTGCTCCTTCAATCAGTTATAGGAAATTATGCATGTCAACGTTATGGCAGAACAAAAGATCATATAATATTAAATGGAAATTCAAGTCTCATCAAAGCCTATTATAGAAACAATATTTTGATTGGTGAAATCAAAAACAGTTTTACCTAATTTCAGTTTATGCAGACGTGTACTTAAGCAGCCTACTAATGAATAGATAGAGCGGCTTGCAGTTAATCGGGAGAACAGGGCCTTTTAACATGATAAGTTTATTTTAATCCATTCAATCTCATGAATCTCAAAATTTCTACTGTCTTAATATGACATATGCCGTCAATTGATTCCCCAACGGAGTTTATACATGACCAGAGAAATGCATCATTCTTTGTTATCATAAAGCTCATTGCCAAAGAAAAATTAACAATGCTTAAAGTTAAAATAAGATGCAATTTTTAGAGCTTCAGTAAAAGTAGAAGCAATAAATAGTGGCTTTGGAAGTGCTTGCTTCCTTCCTAGTTCCAAGCACCGCCAACATATTTCATAAGCATTTCATGCAAAATAGTAAAAAAAAAGAAAAGAAATTACTTTGTGAGAGCCAGTTGGTGGTACAGCAAGCATATTCCAATCAATTTCATCAACATATTTCTTCCGCTCCCTATAAACAGCTCTGGCAGTACTATATTTTGGTTGATATTCAGATAGCAGTCCTTTGGCCTGGTTAATACCAAAACGTCATATTGCATTAACCCAAAATGTGATCTCATACGTATGGCATAGGAATACAAATGACTCACATATAAGATAAAAGTGTATTTCACATGCCTTATGCATGCCATAACCAAAATATTACCAATTGGCGGCTAACAGAATTCTCAAAATTTTCATAGTCCTTCCAGAGTTGTTCAAGATGATGAGTCGGAGTAACAATAGCTCTTTGGTATGCTTTCCGAACAGCAGTCATTCGGTGTGATTCTTCCTGTGCATTTAGCGCCTGCAACATCATCCCTGACTAAGGAAACGAATGAATTATAGGAACAGAAGTGACAATTCACCTAGTTCAGCTATTTGGACTCAGTGTAAACTAGAAAACATGGGTGGCAGATGCAACAAACCGGAGTTGAATTTAAGAAAGCAATATAGTCCATCCATAGAGGCCCAGATGCTATATCAGTTCCTGATATCACATGCACAAAAAGAATACAATAAGATTAATCATTATTCTCTTAAATTGGTGAGAAACCGAATTCTCAAGTTTAGATATATATGCAGAACCAGGTTGCCTATAGAATGTCTTTTTCTAACTATTTCATAGAACATGTGGTCATCCATTTCTTGTTTATCTTCATTAATACTTCTCCATCTATGAATTACAGTTGAACCGAACGAAAATTTAAATAGTTTATAATCATTAACCCTATATAGCACCTCAAAAAACAGTGTAGCCATAACTTGAATATAAAATTGGATAACTGTTAAGAACTTAAGACACACCTACATAACCAAGCATAAAATCAAAAGCTTTTCTCGTTTCTTCTTGGCCCTCAGCTCCTTTCTTATCATTGGCTTTCCTTATGAACCGAATGTAACATTGCCTACAAGATTAACACTGGTAGCAAAATTAGAGCTTTTGAATTTCCACCAGAGACACACACTCACACACGGAGAAAGAGAGATATGTGCCTGTAAAGCAACACTAGAAATACGGTGAAAACAACAGAAAAACAGAAAATCTAGTCCTTAAAGAAACTGAAGCAATGCAGTAAATTTGATAGAGAAAGAGAGGTAAATGAAGATACACTTCTTAGAAAGGGAGGAACAAGAAATTAGGAACATTGATGAAAGAAAATTTGATAATTCACATGGAAACCAAAATCCAGACCAGTGGACTGAAGTTAAAGATACTGAGATTATAACTATTTTGGACAAGGGAAAAGAATCGGATCCTCTGATAATTCCCTGATCCATAAACTCATTGAAAACCTTGAAGACTCCCCAAAATCACTGTCTTGAACCAAGAAATAAGAGTCGCCACCAAATATCCAAACCATTGTGGTTATCTTAAAATCTCAAAAAAAATTACAAACAAGAAGTTAATATGTAACTAATTCAGACTCATGAATCAAGTTACATCATCAAGAAAATATTTTCTTCAAACTGTAACATAAAATGCAAAAGGAAAACGTAGACCCAAAGAGGAAGTTGGAGTAACAAAGTACAGGAAACCACATACCAAAGAGGAACTTGAAGGCAATTCAGTAAACACCGGCTAAATATCTGTTTTATGGCATCATCATTGTTTACAGCCATCTGTGCCTCAACATATTGCTTCCAAAATTTTGCCTAGAAGGCAAGGAAAAGAGCTTCAGATAATATACTAGGAGAAATTGAAGAGCTATACCTATAATGTCAATTTTGATAATCATACAGAATAAAACTACTTTGACACGTTTAGTATCCAAAAAGCATTAAGAAAATCTAGTCTTGTCCTTTCTATTTCTCATATGTAACATGATACCAGCCAAAACTTCAGTAAACTAGATTCTTCAATTATGGCAGACAAATTGATAACATTCTTCATTATCCACACTAAATAATCAATTGAAACAAGTTCAATTAATACAATTAATAATTTTCTTATTCAACCATAATACTACCCAAAGAAATTACATGCATTTCAGCCACAGTAAGTTGTTTATATAGCTCTAGAACACCAACAATCATCTCTACACAAACTTCCACTTTAATATTTTCAATCTTTCCCATGGTTCACCAACTTTTTGACCCGGATCTAGCATAACTTGTGTATTTTTCATTAAATGTAGTTAAATTTCCATTCAACCTAAACATAAGTTTTTCAAAGAAAAGAACATATATCTAAAGTTATTTTCATCTTCAAGACATTCTTAGAACTCATATTTCATTCCATCCACGACAGGCATACAACCAATCAAAAACATTATCAAAATTGCCATTTCATATCAAATTATTAGAAAATTATGCAACAACTGAAGTAACGAGCAAATCTTGAAGCAGATTTATCAGCTACAGCCTCATGAAATCTCCTACAAATGCCTAAGCTCAACCACGTCAGGAACCATTGTTTGAAACCAGTAACCATGATCAAATGACAAGAGATGTAGAAGCAATTCAAAAAGAAAGAACTTGACAACTCAGTTGGTCAAGCCAGCAGACAAGAAGAAAACTTTTCAACTCTCAAATGAATCCAACCAATAACAAAGAAACTCACAGCAGTAGGAAACACTTGAAGAAGCTGCTCGTACACCGGCGCGGCCTGTGCAATAGGCAAACGCTACAACACCCCACAACCAAGAAAACCAAAATTAAATACAAGCCATACCCAAGAAACAGAACGGGATCATAAACTAAAAAGAAGCAAACTTTTGAGACACCTGAGCCTTAGTTGCCATAATCATGGCGGCTTCCACATTGTACTTGTCAACAACAGGAGGGGTTTGTTCCTGGAAATTTCGAACCAAAAAATCGATAGAGAGAAACACATTAAGCCCATAACAGATGAACCTGTTACATTAACAAGCTAAGTTTACCTTAGTTTCGGCCGCATCTGACGACATATCCTCGGTTGTTGTCAGATTTTCTTCAGTGTCTCAACTTCTCTGCTCTAACAGTTAATCAGTTGTGATGGTTTTGGTTTCAATTTTTGTTTTCTTTTCTTACTATTGGATTTGGGTTGACCCCATCTTCTAAATTGGTTATATGCAACTTTTTATAGAAATTCCAAGTAATAATTTACCTTAGCTCAATCGAACTTGCAAATCATTTCAAGCTCTGGACATGTACTTGTCTTCCGCCTCTAGAGTTTTAGATCATTCAAACATTTTAAACATAGGATTTAAAGCTAAATTAATAATATAAAAAGCTTAGAATTTAAAAAACTTTTAAATCAATTAAAAATAATATTTTAAAAATAAATCAAAAGTTAAATTAGTAAAACAAAATAGTTAAAATCTAAAGGGTTTATCCGGTATTAAATTGTCATAAAATTATTTAAAAATTTAAAAATTTAAAATAATTGAAAATTTTGAAATATTTAAAGTTTAAATAAAAAATAAATCAGT
>JAOQMP010000208.1:1249362-1267831 GCA_027563575.1 Erythroxylum pedicellare
TATTAAAATACTTTCCAATTAAAATAAAAATAAAATTATTTTATTTATTTATAAGTTTACGATAAAATTTAAATAATTCTTCGAATTTATTTAAAAATTAATGAGAAAAATAGAAAACACTAAAATTGAGTTAAAAAAGAGTTTTCTTTTTAAGTCTGGAACTCTTATACGAGTCTTCACCGTCTCCACTTTACAGATCTAAACAGCAGAAATCAGACAGAGATTGAACCAATCCAGAAACCCTCCCTTCGAAGTGAAAGGGAGGTGAAACCCATGGCAATGGTTGAGGTCTGCATCTTTCCTATTTCTCCGTTTCTTGAATTTGATCTCCAGAACTCGAAAAGTTACGTTCTTTACGCTATTTCCTGTTGTTTTCCGCTTTCGTCTTGGTTCTACTGAGTCTCATTGTTGCAGGGCCGATCTCTCGGCGATGAGGCGAGTGATTCGAGAAATGCGTTTGATTTGGGGACATTTGTTGGGGACTTGTCTGTTGAAGAGGATGCAGACAGGTAAAGCGCAACATTCCCACCTTGTCAAATTTCATTTCTTTGATCAGAATTTGATTGATTTGGAAGTTCCCTATCTATATATTCTTTGAATTATTGGTGATGAGATGAGTTTTTTTGGTTGCTCTTGTTGTTAGTGATGATATATCGTTGGAAGGGCTTGAGAGAGAATTGGAAGAATGCAAGAGTGATGATGTAAGAACTTCTTAAGTGTTATTTCATTATTGTTATTTAAGAAATGATTTAGGAAAATTTTGATTTTTGTTCTATCAGCTTGATAGATGGAATTGAACTGACTATAGTCTTTTTGAGCTTGATGTGTGAGTTTAGTATATATAATGGTCTGGTGTATTTGCTTTGAGGAGTTCTTAACTAGAACTCTTGGCAATGTTCCCTAAAGTTGTAATATGTGATTAAGTTGTAGGTTTACAATTTAAATTGCTTGATGTTGGCAATTGCAAACTAGTTTCTTGTATAAAAATTTGAATTAGGCTATTGCAATACAAAATACAACTCTTGCTTGATCATTGGATGGTCATTTAATTTATATGATTTTCCATGTTTGCTTTGTTATTTAGGTGGTGGTCAACATACTGTCTAAAGGCACTAAACTAAGGGATTATGCAAAAGGGGTTGAGAACAATTTGCGGCAAGTAGAATTAGATTCAATTCAGGTTTGTTGTTTATTTTGAGGATCAATTTTCAATAATCCATAGATTTATATGGTTTCTAATTGGTTAATTATATTATGGCATTTGTGCTAATATTTTTTTTATTAATTTATTGGGAATTGGATTTTTTGAATTTCATTTAGCTTGGGGAACATGGATAAATTTTATTATAGGAACTTGTTAAATGGTGCTTTACGGGTTCATGCTCTATTGCCACTCAAAAGCTAAGGGTAGAAGTTGAGATATTAAGTAGTACCTGAGTATATAGGATGAACTCATTTTTTAATTACAGTGGGACAGATTGATGTAATCTGTTAGAAGAAAATATGATTTTTAGAAATCTTACATGTTTTTCAGCAGAACGGTTTGTGCATGCTAGACATTTTATCATGAAGCCTTTTCTAGTTTCTTTTAGTTATTGTACTTCTTTATGCTTTTTAAATACTATTACTGATATGTATGCTAGATTTATTACCATTCCAACTATGCAGGATTATATAAAAGAAAGCGACAATCTTGTGTCTCTGCATGATCAAATTCGTGACTGCGACATCATCTTGTCCCAGATGGAAAGTCTTCTGAGTGGATTTCAGGTATGTTTTTTCCTGAGCACTCAACTTTGCTGTACAAGTAATAGTGACGGGACTTTGCGAAAAGTTCTATTTGTATTGCATATACTGAGATGTTTGCATCATCGTCTTGAGGACATTTAGTGTTATGTTGGTTAACTTTTCTGGTGTTTCCATTTAATTGACATACATGTATCCAATCTGTTCGTGACCAACTCACTCATAGACAAATGCACACAAGCACCCTCTTGTACGTTATGGGAATTGGAGGATCTACCACAATGCAATTTCCTTTATATGATCTTTTTCTTTTCTAGATTTTGCTTATCGAAACTTCTGACCATGTTTCTAGGTTGAAATTGGTTCTATTAGTTCAGACATCAAAATTCTCCAGGAGAAGTCAATGGACATGAGTCTGAAGCTGAAGAATCGTAAGGTAGGTTTTGATTCATCATTTTATGGTAGCGGAAATTTCTGAATGTGAATTCATCATCATGTTGCTTCTATCCCAAGACTTAGTATTCTTCATACTGTCTTCCATCTCCCCTGATGAGCCGTCTTAGTCACTGAATACTGATGTTATGGTTAATTCGGTTCTTTAAGTACTTGAAGCAATTTCCATACATCTTACCTCTGTATCTTATTCTGTATTTCTTATGTGAGAAAAAAAGAACATATAAGCTGCTTATGTATGCTTGGTTTCTAGTTTTCCTTTTGAAGCGGGTGACTAGTATTGTTGTGATCACTGTAATGATATCTTTACCATCCTTATTGCTATGAGTAGGACCAATCTCACTGCTGTTGGAGTTTTTTGTTAATAACAATAACCTCAAGCTGTTGATGTCTTTGTTATCGGCACCAGTTTCTGTACCGTTGACATGAACTTTACTTTTCAAGTTGAATATTGATGATTCTGTGATATTTATAACTAAGAATAAAATGTGAAGAAGTTTCTTCTAAATCATCTTGCTAGTCAATTGGGTTCAAGAGTTAATTTTGTCATGATTAAGATTTTTCTGAGTATATCACGTTTCATATCTCCAACTTATGTTCTATCTTATATTGCTATTAATTTGTGTTTTCTTAAAAGGTTGCTGAATCAAAGCTGGCAAAATTTGTTGAAGACATTATAGTACCTCCGAGAATGGTTGACATTATTGTCGATGGCGAGGTGCATAGCTCTCATTGTTCTCTTGTGAAATATTCTTGGATATCGATGTGCTGTGATGCAAATTTTTGTGAATAATATCTTGGTTTCAGTTGTAGCTTATTTAGCTTTTCTTGTTTCAGAATGATAGAAGAGTTGTGATGGTCTTTTTCTTAATTTAGTTTGATACTTCATTCATGGGTTTTTATGAAGTCTTCTTATGGGGTTATTATAGTTAACTATGTTGTGTATTAAGTTTTGAGTTCACTTCATCTTTGTGTTTCTTCATTTTTCTACTTTCCGCCTTACTGCTTCTTTAATAGAAATCTTGTTGTTCGTGTAATCTTCTTTTTCCAAAGAAGCTCTTAAATATCATGACCTCCTAATAATTCACAGCAGTCTCTTAAGTAACAGAAAACAATTGTTTTGTGTTTCTGATGCTTTAATGTAGTGTATCTTTATGATGTTGGTTCATTTAAGTGCTTGGATTCCAGCCATCACACAGTTCTCTTACTGTAATGTGAAAAAATTGCTCTATAGATCTGAATTGTTGTTCCTTGACATTAGTATTATCTTACTCATATTGGTTTTTTTTTCAGGTCAATGATGAATATTTGAGGACTCTTGAAATTCTTAGTAAGAAGCTAAAGTTTGTGGAAGTGGATCCTTTCGTTAAAAGTTCTAAAGCTCTAAAAGATGTTCAGCCCGAGCTTGAAAAACTCAGACAGAAAGCAGTTTCCAAGGTCATATTCTGGAGTTACCAGATACTTAATATTGTTTATTGTCTCGTCATTTGCACATGTTTGGCTTCTGTTTCAATTCAAGTTCACTCATTTTGTCCTCCATATTTGCATTTTCAATTTTCAAGAAGTGAACTTCCGTGCTTTATATTTATCATATCATACGCTGCTGTTAAATTACATCTATTCTTAATTTAAGATTTTATTTTGAAAGTTTTTCCTTCTTAATTAAAGAACAAGGCTCTAGAAGTTCTATTCTGTGGATAAAATGGATTCATTAAGTGTCTAACAACTACATAGTTTGGGCTTTTCCCCTATTTTTCTTCATTCCAGAAAATGAAACTGTGGTGACACTCTTTCTGGCATCAATTTTCTTTATGCAGGTGTTTGATTTCATTGTTCAGAAACTCTATGCTTTGAGAAAGCCAAAAACAAACATTCAAATTCTTCAACAGAGTGTTCTCTTGAAATACAAGTGAGTTGCATCTACCATTCTAAAATATCGCACCTAAGATGGTTTGTTTTGATCCATCATTGATGTATCTTTAAGAGGTTGCTTTTTAAAATTTGTTGACACATAAGAAAATTATGGTGGCTTGTGTTTTGTTATCTATGACAAGTTACTGAGCATTTGTTAGTTTTTCTTCTCATAAAATGATGAAATGGAGTTGCAACTCTGTCCTGGATGATGAGAGATTAATCGCCACATCACTCTTCTGATGAGTTGTAGAGTTCAAACTTCACGCTCTGGTTTTATCGGGGTGTGCAAAGTCCAAACCTAGAATTGCATGATGTGAAAATGCAACAATTGAAGTTGAATGAATACAGTTAACAGATCCAACCCCAGTTTGCTAGGTGTTTTAAGTGATTCATTTCTGCACACTGTCGTAAATCTGTCGCATGCACAACAAGCTTATACATGATTTGAAAAAGTTAAGACTTGGTAACAACTGCTTTTATATTCACCTAGTGGAATGCTATTGTTTTGCTTAGCGTACATTCTTATTGTAGTTGACTAGATGCTTATGTGGAAATGTAGGTATGTAATTACATTCCTCAAAGAGAATGGCAAGGAGGTGTACAATGAAGTTCGTGCAGCATACATTGACACCATGAATAAGGTGAATGCTTCAGAAATGGAAGACTTGCTTAGAAGAAAGATTGATGTGGCCAACAATTTTCTTCTACTTCATCCTATCTTTTTTCTTCTTCACAAAATGGACAACATTTGGAACAGGCTTGGAGAAGAAATGGATAACAATTAAATTACTAATGTAAATTATTCAATTAATCTGGTACTTGTATCGTATTGTGCGGAAATTATTCATAGCAATTTGAGAAGGGCAGCAAGCTGGTAGATGTTATGCTTATTTTACCTTCTTGCAGGTTCTAAGTGCGCATTTTCGTGCTTATATTCAAGCATTGGAGAAGTTACAGTTAGATATAGCCACATCTAGCGATCTAATAGGAGTTGACACAAGAAGTACTAGTCTGTTTTCAAGATCAAGAGAAACGTTGAAGAACAGATCATCCATTTTTGCACTTGGGGAGAGGATTAACATTTTGAAGGTGGTACTCGAATTCTAGAAACATTTCGGAGGGGCAAGCCCAACTTCTTTTGCTATTTTTGACACTCCTTTAGTGTCAACTGGAATAATAATTTCTGTTTTGATTGTCTTCAGGAAATTGAACAACCAGCATTGATACCTCATATAGCTGAAGCCAACTCCCAAAAGTATCCTTATGAAGTTCTATTCAGAAGCTTGCACAAGTTGCTGATGGATACTGCTACCTCTGAGTAGGCTAAAATTTTCCTTGGCCTTTTTTGTTTCTCAATATCAATGAACAGAATGTCCTAAGTTGCACGAATTGTGACGCCTTTCACACTTGCAGGTATCTTTTCTGTGATGAATTTTTTGGGGAGGAATCAATATTTTACGAAATTTTTGCAGGTAATATGTTCTTTGCTAAATTTAACATTGCCAAGAAGAAATATTGAGATGTTAGGAAGTGATAGTGCTTACCAATTTTGCAATTGCTATGTGGACTTTAGGAGTGAACACAAACCACCCAAATCATTTAAACCTAACTAAACCATTAAAATAAACTTGAAACCAATGGCTTCTTCAAAATTAAACAAGAAATTTTGTTCGGTTCTTAAAATTAAAAAAATCTAATATTTGTTTTGTTTTTTTGTCTTAATCTAACCCAAACCAATATCATAAGTCCATATATTTTGACTCTTAGTGTTATTTATCATTATTCTTATTGTAAATTTTCATATAAGATACTTTTTGTTAAAAGAAATAATCCAAATGTTAAGGAAATTATCTTTTTCAGTTAATTCAATCAATTCTTCTTTTTTATTAATTCCTATTAAAAAATTTTCCTTTAATAAAAAAAGAGAAATTTATGTCCATGATTCTTCTTTTGAATTTGTTTGGTTTGGTTTAAAAATAGAGAACCATTATGTAAGTTGGTTAGTTTATAATTTTGGCAGAAACCAAATTGAACCACCCATTACTCATCCTTGAGGGATGTATGCAACATTAGGAAGTTTCATTGCCATTGATCACCTATTTTAAGCTCAAAAATGGGTATAGCAGAACTTTCTGATGTGCTATTACTGTAATATCTTCAGGTCCTTTTGCTGTTGTTGATGAACACTTCAATACAATACTTCCAAATTCTTATGATGCCATAGGTCTAATGCTTATGATTCGCATCATACATCAACATCAGGTGATATTCATTCCATAAATGGAGTGCTTCTTTTTCAATGCACTATTATACCATACTGGTTTCTGTGTTATCTTGATTTAAGTCCAGGAGCATTGCATCCATAGTGGCCTCTCTTGGCCTGGATCAGTCATTTCAGAATAAATTAAATACTAGGTCAATTTGGCATCTCTCTCTCGAAAATTGTTCTTTTTAACTCTTCATTTTAGGTACATTTGTCCTGTGTCCTGGCGTAGAATATCTATTAAAAAATAGTCGTTTCAGATCTTGTTGATAGACGCAACTTAATCTTCTTTTTCCTCAAATTTAATCTGTAATGCAATTGCTCAATGGTTTTAGTGTAGTTAAGCTCTTTAGTTTATTTGTTGATTGTTCATTCTAGTTTAACTGCTTAATATAACTGTAGAAAATGTTTACGTGCAGCACAAAAAGCGTTTGAATTTCTGCTTGTCATAAATATGAAAAATATCAGATTTTTCCAACTACAGAAATTTAAAAGAATTTGCTTTTCAGCTTATTATGTCTCGGCGGCGGATTCCATGCCTGGACTCTTACTTGGACAAGGTACGTTAACTTGTGATGCAGGTTTTTAGATCACTGACAACCGATTTTTTGGTGAATTTCTTATCCATTTCTTTACTTGTCTATCACTGAGCTTAGGATTTTTATGGGACTATTGGGAAAATATGATGTACAAAAAAGCTGCTTATGTTTCAATACCTTAAAAAGTGATAAACTGGAACACAAACATGGATATATGACACTGGCTCATTTTAATGCTGGGCTATGTGTGATTTTAGTAGAGATTGATGATTTTAATTAAGACCGATTGTACTACATCAAACAGGTCAATATTTCTTTGTGGCCTCGTTTTAAGATGGTTTTCGACTTGCACCTTAGCAGTCTGCGCAATGCCAGTGTGAAGACTCTGTGGGAAGATGATGTGCATCCTCATTATGTCATGAGACGTTATGCTGAATTCACAGCTTCTCTCATTCACCTTAACTTTGAATTTGGAGATGGACAGGTTAGAGGCATTTGCATATCAACATTTGAGATGCATATTATCTCTTTATGTTGATAATTTTTATGTTGAAATGCTTATGTTTTGGTAAATTCTGTACAGCTTGAGTTGAATTTGGAGCGGCTGAGAATGGCTGTTGATGACTTACTTATCAAGCTTGCCAAGATGTTCCCAAAACCAAAACTGCAAATTGTTTTTCTTATAAACAACTATGATATGACAATTGCTGTACTTAAGGTAAGGATCTGAGCTCATTTATCCATTTTGGATCAACTAAAATATTACCCTGAGCAATGCCACTTCTTAAGTTTCTAGGCAGAATCCTATTTTGCCTTTTAGATGGAGTTTGTCTCCTATGTAATGCAATATTCTTGTCATCTAGTCACCAGCAATTCAAATCTTTTTTTTTTCAGGAAGCAGGGCCAGAAGGTGGGAAAATTCAACTGCATTTTGAGGAATTACTTAGGATCAACACAGTACTGTTTGTGGTAAGCAAATAAAGGAAGCTGTTTTGGTGGTGGAGTGAGGTTGATTACTTGGAGGGAAGGATGCTTATATATGTTTCATATTACCTACCCTTTGTTGGTGACCTATGACTAAGAATTACTTAAACAACTGAAATTTCTTGTCGTTGGATTTATCCTACATGAAATGGGAGAAAGCAATCTTCTAAGATGGGCCACTGAAAATCAAAATGGTAGAAAATCTACTTAGTTTTGATTGTTTTGGAATGTAGATTATACCATGTTCTTGAGCAATCAAATGCTTGATACAAATCCAAAATTTGACTAGTGAAAGGTAATTTAGATGTCTATGTCGAGTCATTGGAGGCCTCGGGATAAGTCTGGAACATGTAGCCGTTGCAGAATATATGCTCTCTTACTGCATCATCTTTCTTTTGTTTTTCATTTATAATTTTATCATTCTCCCTGCAGGAAGAGCTGCTGTTAGAGCATTTTGGTGACCTGATCAAGTTTTTGAAGACTCGTGTCTGTGAGTATTTACTAAGAATTTACTTGTGAAATATGTATATACAAGGACTTGCCCTTATATGAAAGATATTTGTCAGCGGAGGACTCAAATTCCAGCTCTGAGAAGCCCATAACTTTAGCCGAAGTCGAACCAATTGTGAAAGATTTTGCGAGCAGATGGAGGGCTTCAATTGAGCTGATGAACAAAGATGTTTTTACTTGTTTCAGCAACTTCTTATGCGGCATGGAGATATTGAGGGCTGCATTAACTCAGCTCCTGCTTTACTACACCAGGCTTTCAGATAGCATAAAGAAGATTGACGAGGGATCGCTACTGAACAAAGATCTTGTATCCGTTTCTTCAATCATATATGAAATCAAGAAATATTCAAGGGCTTTCTAAATTATCGCCGAAGTTGCATGTAACATGCTGACAAGAACGTTTGCTGGAAAATCATATCCAGGTAAGGATATCCAGCTTGGCCAGTTTTGAAGTGATGGACTCTAGTTCAAAGTAAAACATACAACAGCTTGAAAGGAAGAGGCAAACGTACACACTTGTGCAAAATTCCCAAAACACTTGGGAGGTGTTCAGGCAATTGTCTCCCCAATGCTCTTCCTGAAACGAACCTTGGTTTTCTCTTTGCATATGATCAGAAAGAAGCACCAAATCAAACTAATGTTTCACTGAGGTTTTTACTTCTGTGTTGGGTTTAAGTTTGTACTTCTGCTTTTGTTTTTGGATAGAAGGTCATTCCATGTAAGTAGGAGCTCAATGTCATGAACAGACAGGCTTTGGAATCTTGTACAATTGCTTGCTTTCTGTCTCAATCAATTGCAGATGAACTAATGCAAGACTACACCTTTTCTTTTCTCGGACAAAATTTCCTTTGCAAATTTAAGTTTATAGTGTATGAACATGAATAGGATGTGGAGATGCACAAATTGGAAGGAGACATTCTGTTTAATTAATTCATAAATTTTGTGATATGGTTATTTTATAACAGTTATATGAATATTATCATGAAATAAATCAATTTTTAAAGAAAATTTAATATTATAAAAATATTATCAAACAAAAAATTTTAAATGATTAAATTCATAAAAAAGAGTTCATCTTTTATCTAAATAACATCAATCAAGTAAATAAAACTATATCATAATTTTTTAAATAATTGAATAGTTAATAACTAAAGATTCTCATTTTTGAAAAATTTAGAAGAAAAAATAAAAAAAACTAATATAGAAAAAGATAAACTATTTGGTTAAATATGCTCATGTTCTGGTTGACTCAAAAAGTAACGGAAAACAGAAACCAGGAACCACAAAACAGAACACAAAGCAAGAACAAAGAATCTTTGTTCGAAGATGGGTGGTGGAGCGGGTTTGATTGTGTCGGATTTCATAATATCTTTCATGTGGGTATGGTCTGGTGTTCTGGTAAAGATATTTACATACGAGGTTTTGAGGATGGAACATGACCACATGGGAGAGGCTGTGAGATGTAGTTTGTATATCATTAACATGTTCTTCTTTGCTTTCTTGGGTAAGGTCACCAATGGAGGGTCTTACAATCCTCTCACTGTTTTGTACCCTGCTATTTCTGGGGATTCCAGTCAATTTATTTTCACTGCTGGGGCTAGAATCCCTGCCCAGGTTAGCTTCTGCTTTGTACTCTCTTTTGGGGTTAGTCAAACATGAAGATTGCGAATTTGGATTTGTCTGATCGATTTGTGAATTGGGGTTTTCTCTCTTTTCTCGTTGCCTTATCAAGATTGCTTCTTTTTCAATGTCATTGTTAAGAGTTTTTCTCTATTTTCTCATTGCCTTATCAAGATTGCTTCTTTTTCAATGTCATTGTTAAGGATATAAAGTGTCTGATTCTAACTGGGTTTCGATTAGTTTAATGACTTTGTCTCTCTTTTTGGATGCTCAAGAAGCTGGAAATGTGTACTTTGGCTTTGTTTACTCATGCATATTTTATGCTTATAAGCAATGTTGGTTCCTTGATCTATTATCGATATACTTCTCAATTGATATGTTTATATGAAATTCTAACATATATACATCCTGGGAATTCTGTATGATTGACATTATGTATTGGATTGATCTTGTCCAACGTATGAAATTGTGTTCTTGATCATCGTGGATGGGGGGCTTCCATTTGAAACCTGAGGGCTGAACCAAATACTTCAAATTTTTTAAGTTTCTGAGCTTTCAAGCCAAATTCTTGCACACACGGAAAAGCTGTAAGTAAACAGAAATTTGACGGTTTAACTTGATATCAGAAAAGTTTTCTGAGCTTACAGATAGATTTAATGTTCTTTCATTGAAAAACTGTTTTCTGCGCTTTGAAATAATGGAATGCAGAAGCTATTGGAACTTCCAAACCTTCATTTGCTAGTTCTGAATGAACTGTCATATTTAATGCTTCTTTGTTATGATATTCCATTCTAATAATATCTGACTTACTATGGAGGAAGACCTGGAGATTTTATGGTTTTACTTATTATTGTTCCTGGTCTTAAGCCTGATTTCTTGAAAAGAACTAGTGCAACCTTAGGAAGAACTTCTTGATAATTGAATTCATGTGAAAAGACTTATTCCCTATATGTGGATTAGTTGTATTGCCTCAGGAATTGGAAGGTGGTGTTTGCATGCCTCAGTGTAAGGATTTTGTAGACAGTTCTGTACTTGTTTTGTCATTTCAATGCATAATGTTGAAGATGATAAATCTTCTAAGCCTTCACCTTTTTGGAGAAAACTTGGTTTTCTTGATAATACTTTTTGGAGAAAATTTGGTCTTCTTAATAATAAGTTAAAGAGATAACAAATTTAAAAATGTCTAATATTTTGAATTTTTTTCAATTTAGTGTTAAACTTCATAAAGCTTTCAATTTAGTGACGGACCTAAACTTGTATAAACAGGTCAAAAGGTTGTTTTTGCTAATGTAGCCTGTCCACTAAATGTTACATGGATATCTATCTATTAATCACATCAACAAAAACAACGTTTTGACATGATTTATACAAATTTTGAAAGATTAGTCACTGAATTAACAAAAAAAAGAGAATCTGCTATCTCTAAGTTAATCCTATTTCACTGTAACAGCTTCATGTTCAAGCCATAAGAATTGACTCAATAAAATTTTGTGAGTTTTTGATTCTGTATTCCTACTTGAGATTAATGGATAATTGTATGGTTGCTTCTCCTGCATCCATCTGGTTATGCACTGATTGAAGCGCGTGCTCCTGGTATACATTACATGATGAATTATCCAGTTATTAACAAATTCAGATTTGAGTCGAAGCTTATTGATTCGTAACTCAATACATATTTGTATTAGTTTCTCTTACAGTAGCATATGCATCCCATAAGTGCTTGATGTGTTGCTATGTCTCAAAGTTACCTGAATTGCTTCGCTTTGAAAGTGAAAACAAGGTATGCTTTCAAGTAAAGCTATGACTGGACCTTTGAATTTTCAGCTAAGATGGTGGCAGTAGTTAAATGCATTATCCACATACTAATTTGTACCTCTGTATGGCCCTCTCATTGAAATAATCTGTGGATGCTCATTCTTGAGCAGTTTCCTTAGACTCCTTAGCGAAAATTTGAACTCGATTCAGCCTCAATTCTTGTTAAATCAGACTATCTTTCACTCTTTTTATGTATTTTTCTTTTCATTCTTTCTCCAGGTAATTGGATCTATAACTGGGGTTAGGTACATTATTCAGACTTTTCCTGAAGTAGGACGGGGACCAAGCTTGAATGTTGACATTTATATAGGTGCACTTACAGAAGGATTACTGACATTTGCAATTGTTATCCTGTCTCTGGGGCTTGCAAGAAACATTCCGGGAAGTTTCATAAGGAAGACATGGATTTCAAGTGTATCTAAACTGACTCTGCAAATTCTGGGCTCTGACTTGACTGGTGGTTATATGAATCCAGCATCTGTGAGTAGTTTTCAAGATCAGTTCTTTACCGTGCAAGATAAAATTTTTATTTAGACATATGATTTGACATTCTAACGATCTGTTTAGGTGATGGGGTGGGCTTATGCTCGTGGAGATCATATAACAAAAGAGCACATACTGGTATACTGGTTGGCCCCAATTCAGGCAACTCTTCTTGCAGTATGGACATTCAAGTTACTAGTGCGGCCATTGAAAGAGCAGAAGAAGAAAACCATCAAGGGTAAATCAGACTGACATTTTTGTTTTCTTTGGCTGTTCTGATAATCACGCGGTGGTTGCTAGCTTGAAGAGGCAAATCTTAGGCAGAAAGTTTATCAGACTGAAAGTTTCATGTGTTTCCATTAGTATTCCCTCTGGTCATTTTGTCTCTGTATAAAAAACTGTTTAGTACAATTTTGGTTCCACTGTTTCCTGAACGAAACACTCTTTAACTCCATCCCTTGTAGGTTTTTGTATTTTGTACCGTAAGATCAGATATTTGTCATATTGGACCCAAAAAAAAAAAGGGAAAAATACTGGAATTTATGTAAAATTTAGGCTTGTGTTAGTCGGTATAAAAATATTAAGAAGTGTCAAGTAAGAATTGTACATTAAAAAAATAACATTTTTAGAACTTGGACATCTGGGGTTACAACGTTTATCCCATGTTTGATGATTTATACAGTTGCTGGACCTTGCTAGTTGTGATAAAGAATCAAATAGAATGCTTAATTCCAACATATAGTTGAAATCGAAATGGCTAAATATCAGTGGAAGAACACTGTGACTGTAGAGGATAAAAGCTTGACACTTGGATTTCATATTTAGATAAAGAAATGTCCTTTAACGAAGTAAATCTGAGACTGTAATATTATCTGGGTCTGGATCCTACTGCTGATACTTGCAATTGAAAAGTAATGCTTGCTACTTTTTTACAATTTGCTGAAGTTGGAAAAGATTCTAGCTAGTGTTCTTAACCGTTCTCGCATTGGTGCCTGTATCATCGGTAAATACTACAATCACCTGCAAACATAATAAGTCTGCAAATACGCAATGACCTGCGAGTGCAATATAACTAGCAGTCTGCAATTTAAGACCTTGTTTCTAGGATATTTGAGTATACTAACTAAAGCTTTAATTAATTATCAAAATTTCATGGATGTGCATATCCCAACTCAGGATCTTTACTCTCTGAAGCATTTCCTCTTCTCATTTCATGTCTGTTTTATCAACTTCTGGTGAGGGTTTGAGTTTCAAAGTTAGTTTTTCAGTTATTGTAGTTAAGAATTCAGGTTGGTGCCCTCAGTAGTAGTTTTTCAGTTATTGTAGTTAAGAATTCAGGTTGGTGCCCTCAGTAGCAACTTTTCCCCAAAATGAAGCAAGAATGAAGAATATCCTCTATCAGAACTGTACTAAAATAAAGCTAATCTACATTTAAAGTGGGAATTTTCATCAAATGTTTCCTCAGTTTAGAACAGACATTATCACAGTGACAACAACGCTAAGACCTGATGGTGGATCAAACTCACAAAACTTTTTCAGTAAACTACTTGTGGTTCAAACTCTGCAAGGTCAACAGATCCAGACTCAATAGGTGGCATCAAGTATGTAGCCAATATCTCAGAAACCAGGGCTGCAACTATTGGAATCTTTCTCAAGTTCTTCACCAAGGCGATGTCGTCGCTCTCTCCAACAGCAATAAGTTCCTGGTTGATCTCCACCATTCTGTCCAACTTCCTCTTAAACTCTGGGTTCTCAACATCTAGCACGGCAGGAAAGATTCTAGCCGTTGTGCGGTTCGTCTGCAAACAAAAACTCCCTCAATAAAAAGTTTAACATCCACCAAAAATTCAACATTCTAAGACATTGAATATCTTTCTCAACCTTGAGTAATAGATTCGTGAAGCCAAATTCAAAGTGCTTTGCAGATCAGGCCAATGCATACCTTTATCCAGTTTAACATGTACATGGCAACCATAAAGTTCCTTACTTGCAGACTTTTGACTAGAAGTTCGAGTTGTTATAGCAAGTTAACCTGCATTTATTCTTCTTTATCCTTGTTTTCAGGTTTATATGCACCAAGAGAAGAAATAACTTATGATCACTTTGAAAGTGTGGTTCAACTTGGATCCTAGATGGTTAATTATATTGCATTAATTTATTAGGCATCAAAGGATGGATACAGAACGAGAGTCTCACCTCAATAATGACATGCATGTCAAATTCTTTGGTATTCAAGCCAATGCCTTCATAGAAAGCTGTTCTCTGGCAATCATTTAGGTACATTGTCACATATACCTGCAAAAGAATGTATAAATGCTCAAATCCATAACTTTGATGCAGTACACATAGTAGATCAGGTTAATGATTATCCAAAGACAGGAAGAACAGGTTACCGATAGGCAGAAGAATCGTGACCACAACTTTGCTTTCCAATCATTTAGGAACTGGGGTTGTGCCTTCATCAATGCAGAGAAGAAGTCACCATGCCTGTTCTCATCTTGGCACCAATTCTCAAAGTACTTGAAAATTGGATAGCACTGGTACTCAGGATTGGCCTTGAGATGTCTGTAGATTGTAATGTACCTCCAGTAGCCAATTTTCTCAGACAAATATGTGGCATAGAAGATGAACTTTGGCTTGAAGAATGTGTATTTCCTAGCCTTGGTTAGGAATCCCAAGTCCAATGCTAGATTGAAATCTGACAAACCCTTGTTCAAAAATCTGCACAAAGTATCAAGTTAGAACCATTCATGGATGTTGCTATTTGGAAAAAAGTTGACTAATCCCTTAAGATAAATATCCACACTTAGAAGAAAAAGATGGTTCGCATACCCTGCATGCCTTGCTTCATCCCTGGACATAAGGGAAAAGATCTCTGCCACAACAGGGTTGGTTTTCTGCAACATTAGAACGTTAAAAAAAATTTATGTGATCATATTCACAAATAGCATAAGGACAAAGCTGAAACAGTTAAAAAAAGCGGATATCAAAAGTTTAGATGCAATTTCCTGCATACATAATCAAGAACTACATGCAAATAATAGTTTACAGGAAATTAAAGTAAAAATAATCTAGAAGTAAACCATACTTTGAGCCTCCTTCCAAGCTCCTTGTAAAGAAGAAATCCAGAGAATTCAGCAGTGCATGACCTCTCCAGGAACTCCACAAAGATTTGCCTCAGGGGACCTTGAATTTTGTCAGCTGCTTCCTTGAATTCCTTGTTCCTAACAAAATGTGTCTGATTGTAGTCAGTCTTGAACTCTTGAAGCAGCGCCTCAAACTCAGTCTGGTCCAGATTCTTGTTGATTTCAGTGCTGAAAAGGGTCTCCATCTCGTCAAAATCAGTGGTGTAGAACCTTGGGGTCAAAAGGGTCTCCTTAATAGCAGTTGTTTTAGGTTTCTTGCTTCGCTGTGGTGTGGTTGGCTGTGCAGTGGCTGACATTTTAATGGTGCTGAACTTGGAGTACGTAAACGTTCTTGGGTTTCCAAATTTAGGGCTGTTGTTGAATTTGGAGATGGGTTTTACAAGGGCCATCTCTGCAGCCATCTTTCTGAAGTAAAGACCTGAGCTTTGCTTGTGGTGGAAGAGAAAAAACTGAGCTTGGAACGTAGGATTCCGGGGCTAAAAATGGAGTAGGATAGCGGGTGAGGTATATAATTGGTTGACAGGTGATTCAATCTCATCCAATGAAATCTAGAAGTCTAAATGGGCATTTGACACGTGGCGAACTGTATAGGCTTGTCCTGTGTTACGATAAAAGATGTGCCAAGTTGGATGATGGTTTGTGGTGTCAGTTTCCTTGCATCAGATTGAGAAACTCTGCAGATTTTATCTTACTAGCCCATTTTCTGGTTCGTAGAGTCCACATACTGAAAGATTTATGGAAATCCCACTTGAAGATACAAGTGATGACATTGAATTTATTGATTTTTTAAAAAATAAACTAAGTAATCAAAGACAGGATTCTGATTAGTCCCACAAGTCGTGAGGTGGGTCTTTCTCAAGGACTCAGTTCTGCTCGTGTTTAGACTCAGTTTCGCATTTTTGAGTAATATGTGTTTAACACTTCAGATGAATTAAGAGAAGGTATGTTGTTACTGATAAACCCCTGAATTTTTGAACTATACCGACTAGAAAACGGAAAAAAGATCAATATCAAGAACACCTTGCAGTTGAGAGATGATAATGGAAGAAATATTAGTGGCAGATCAGTCCCACTGCACTTGGTAAAAAACAAGTCCAATCCAAATTGTGTCAAATGAAAAGTTAGTTCCAACTATCCCACAATTGTAACGAAACTACTAGAGAATCAGAAGATAAGAACTACTGAAGAACATCATGAACCCACAAGAGCACTCTGTCATTTGAAGCAGCTTCACTAGTGGTTTTCCTGAAAGATGACATTTACAAGTTCAACCAAACAAATCTAGCGAACAGACGAAATTTTCAATCAAACCTCTCTCTTTTTCCGATAGAAGCAAAAGTAGCTAGCTATAATTTAAATCCTTAAAACAAAACAAATTCCGCTCCCTTTTGAAGCCACCAACTCAGGCATTAAGAACATTTCCTTGGCATTAACTCAACATATGCAAGCTAAAAGAGTGATGTGCTGCAGCAAAACCTGTCATAAAAATTGTCAACATCAATGTTAAATCACTGTTCAGGCAAGATTACAAAAAGAGAGCAATGCAAAGGAAAGGAATGCTGAAACTTTGATATAACAGTCAACAATATGAATCCAATATGAATTTGACCATCCTCATTACTTAGAGAAGCATACAGATAAAGAGTCCATATCGACAGTTTACTTAATAGAAACAAACGGTCCCATTCATATTATCCAATGTTCATAAACTAATGCTTCAAACACGCTAGCAAGAGCAAGAGATTAGTCTTTTAAGTTCATTTTACTCGCATGTATATACATGTATATTATTAGAGTGCAAAGTAAAAGTCAGATGGAAACCTCTACAGTTGAAGAAATTATGCAGCTGTTCAAAATGAATTGTGATGATCATCAGTCCCATTCTTGTGTTCGGTCTGGTTTCCTAGGGCGTCACTTATGGAATCTCTCAATCCATCTTCAGAGAAAGATCTACTTCTTAGTTCTCTTAGTCCCTCTTCAGCACTAAATCTCAGACTGAGTTCTCTTATCTCATCTCCAACAGCAGAAACTTCTGTCAGGACTCTTGAACTTCGTGCAGATTCTATCAGTTGATTCCCAGCATTTGATCTCCTCATAGATTCTCGTGATCTGTCCCCCAAAAAGGAACTTTTCAAGGAATTGTTGACATCTTGCTCAAATGGAAAGAACGGGTCAAAAATAGGTGCTCCTTCCTCCTCCTTTGACTTTGAATTGTCATCTGAATCGTCATTGTAATCTAAATTTCGGAGTATTTCAGGAAGTGAATTATGACTATCTTCTGCAAACTTAGCTCCCATTTCTAGATCAATAATTTCCTTTGAGCCAAGTACACCATCCCTGAGATTTGGTGTCACTGAATCTACTATCAAATGCTCCTCATCATCCACAAAGCTACGGAATTTGTTCATAGAAGGCGGAATCTTTGAAAAGAAGATCTCAAACAGATTTCTTGGCATTCCCCTGTTATATGGATTTTCCTTCTTATCGTATCGGTATCGGAAATTTTCATAGGTAGTCTGCATCAATGAAAAGACACGTTTTAATGGATTATGACTTTATAAAAGCGAAAGGAAGTTTTCATCCATGCATCAACGGCTAAAAAAGACAACAACAGTTGTACCATTACACCAATCAAAGACTATTCGTAAGTATCACAGGCAAAGCTAAGATAGAGTAGTACATACAGATTCCAATTATAGGATTCAAGTATAAATAAATCTATATGCAAATAAGTGAATGGAAATAATAAAGAAGCAGAGCATCTATTATTTAAACTGTGAGAACATTTTCAACTTATGTTTGGTGAAAAGATCAATCCTCTGGATCAACACCACATTGATTCTATAGGCTAGGGTGCAATCATGTGACACTAATTTCTGCAGTTACTTGATAATTCCATGTAGCTTACATCCTATACAAATCAAAATCTTAGAAGGCATTTCAGGAGTACTTTGTGAAAAGCTAAATTAGTTAGATTTGTGATGATTGAATGCACC
>JAOQMP010000208.1:1315709-1328613 GCA_027563575.1 Erythroxylum pedicellare
ATTTTTAATAACACTATAATGTAAATTAAAAAATCTTAAAATGATATTGTTTTAAAATTATGAATAAATATTAAAATTATATTATCAAAAATAGTAGAGTAAAATTAGGTAATAAATAAATAATATTAAAAAGGGATAATAGGTCAAACTCAATTTATAATTAACAAGGAAAATTGATTTTAATCAAATTTCGAATCATATTATTTAGACTATATGATTTGGTGCAATTTGAGACAATCTAATTGATTAAAATCACATATTTTGTTTAATAAATAAAATAAAATATTTAAAATTACATTTAAATAATAAAAATAAGAGTTGGATTTGATTATGTCCATTAATATTGTAAAAAATAATATTTTTAAATGTATAAAAATAAACATAAAAAATAAAAGCATACACCCTATATTTAATTAATCTTCTTGAAGACTTAAATGATGTTAGGTTATTACATCAAATCCTCTGTTTCAGTTACTCTGTTTCAACTTTGTTTCATTGAATCTCATTCATACATTTATATGAGGTCTATATAAATGTGTGAATAAGATTTAATAAAACATGATAGGAACATCATAAACAGAATTGAATATCTAATCTCCTAGGTTATAGGTAATGCTATTAATCCACGTATTGACTCACTAACAAAGTTGATCATGATGTGATCATCATGATTAATAGTAAGTCTTAACCCTAATTTCTTTTTTCTCAATCCATTTTGTTAGGTCTTGATGGGCACATCCATTTATATCACATATTTTCCCAACTCGAGATTTGTAAATTAAAATTTCAATTAATTTTCCTATTAAAAACATTTTATATTATTTTAAAAGTAAAGAAAATTATGAAAAAAATGACTATTTAGTTATAATTTTAACACATATTCTTTAAATTTTAAAAGATTCTTTTAATTTATGTTTTTAAAAAACTAAAATTAATTAAATTTAAATTTAAATTAATAATTTAAGATAATTATAATAAATTAACAATTTGAGTTAAATTTGATTAATTTAATTCAGAATTATCTCGATAATTCGGGTTTGATTAAACTATTACACATGTTTTATTATTATTTTTAACTTAAAAAAGATTTAAAAATTAGAATTTAAAGAAATATTTTTTATAATTTTAAAATTTTCTAAAATACAAAATAGCATTATAGTACAAATGTTGTTTTTCTTTTTACACATTACCTAATTTAGTACATAAATAAAATAACAACGTTGTTGCGCTCTCTCTCTCTTCTCTCTCTCTAACTCAGCCCCCACTTACCACTCACACAGTTCACAACTGACAACTCCCACTCAATTGAGGTTTCATCTGTCCATAGAAAAACTCAACTCCACCATCTCTTTCTCTGTACACTCACGGCCCAACAACTCTTTCTCTGCAGAAATGTCTGAACAAGGTACGTTTGGTGACGCAGGTAGCTATTCTCTACTAAACCACCAAAACATGAGTACTACCGCTTCTCCACGAGCTATTAGCACAATCTTCCTCGACGACGGAGCTGATCTCCGATCAGACGGTCTGGAGGACGGCGTGACGGGTTCCAGGAGGAGAGGTGGCAATTGCTGTTATTTTAACTATTCGAGGCCTGTGATGGTCCTTGACGTGTTGTTTAACACGGCATTTGTTGTGGTCTCTGTGATGGTGCTTCTTTCCTCTTTTAAAGAGACCCCATCTACGCCTTTGAGGATTTGGGTTTCTGGGTATGCTTTTCATTGTTTTTTGCATGTGGGTTTCGTGTGTTTTGACCATGGAACGCGGAGGATGAGGCAAGGTAAGAACTTTAATGACGATGACGATGACGATGATGGAGATGATTATGATGATCATGGTCGCGTGGACGTTGGTGGGTTGTCAGCTTGTGAGATTCATAACAGGTATAGTTATTGCTAACTATGCAAATTGATGTCTTTTCTCTTTCATTTTTTGGTTAGTTTTCTTGTTTTCAGTCAAATTTTCATGGTACGTTCAGTTAGCCAATTTTATGATAATCACCAAAAACATGTCACTATTTTTCTGCTGGTTGCTACTGCTATCATTATAGTCACAGATATTGTGAGCTAACGTTCCATTTAGTTGGACAAAAGTTTTGAAATTCTTAGTTTATACCTGCATGCATCTTTGTTGAGAAAGACAAGGAAAAAGAACGGAGAGAAGCTAACGGTACCTAATCTTATACGAAGTATCAAGCTTCTTTTTATGGATGTAAAGCTTATCTGAATTGTTGAGATTCTTGTTGGGTGCTGATTTCTGTGCTTTAGCTTGATAACATACACAGATTATGTCCTCATATACCATTATTATTGTTGTGAAATAGCAAACTGCAGACTAAGCGGCTGCATCCAATTGATGTCTTAGTCAAGATGGTTTGTAATATTTTTCCTTTGGTGCATCTGTTTTAGAAAAGAAGTTGCTTGAATGGTGAGAGGAGAATATGAAAGTTCATATATGATGATCGTGGCAACCCCAAAAAAGGTGTCTAGTAGTGTTTGTATGAAGCAAGATATATTGGTTATATGCATGTGCATTTGTGTTGGGTGGTTATCATGTCTCTCTGGTTCTTTGATCTAAGCAAAGGCCAATATATTTATTAAGTTGTAAAAGTTCTCATATCGACTAAGAACAAAAGCAAATGAGGGTTTATACACAAGAATGAGATCATAACTTAATGCCTTAAGATTTTGGGTTTAGATATGGTGCTTTTCTTGTATTTGAACCACTCTTACCAGAATAGAGATTAACAAAAATTTAAAATCTTAATCACTTTGAATGGTGGACGGTTAATATTGCAGTTTCTTGGCTAACTAAGATCAACATCTTAGTAGGTAATGCCCTCAAAGCTTTCCTAGTATGTGAATATTGCAGTTTCTTGGCTAACTAAGATCAACATCTTAGTAGGTAATGCCCTCAAAGCTTTCCTAGTATGTGATTTCATAACTTTTACTTTTTCAGGATGATGAAAAGGTTGGAATCTATTAATACAATGGTGTCATCCATCTGGTGGGTGATTGGATTCTATTGGATTGTTGTAGGCGGTCCAGCACTGTTGCAAGATTCACCCCGTTTATATTGGTAAGGGTCATGCATGTCTTGAATATGTAGTGCTGGATTGTAACTTGCCCTCTCACTTTTTGCCTCTTAATCACATTATTATACTTATTGTATTGACTCGCCTGTTTCATATGTTTATGTGCCTTAGTTCTTACAGCTGAATAAAGTCTCAGAAATGGCACATCAGTTATGGAGTGTAAATACTATGCTGGACAGTCTGCAGAGTAAATATATTGTAGATATGAACATGCTTGTATAATGTTGAATTCTTAAACCATTGCATAAGAATATTGATCTCTTAATCTTTTTCATCTTCTGGAAACACAATTAGGCATTAAAAGAATATGTTCTTGTGCTGTCAATTAGTTCATCTGAGCACATATTTGGAGATCTGGACTGTTCTTGTATACTTGTAGGAATAATGCTTTTCTTCATGTGGCAAGGGAGAAATGGAATCCACTGTGAATATGATATTGCTGAGGATAGTGGGTTTCAGCCTATTCTTGTTCATTATCAATTGCTAAAGCTGATTGATGAATGATTATGTGTGTAATGTATGGAAATTACCCTTCTTGATTTACTAGGTGCTTATCTCTAGGGTTAAGTCTTGGATCTAATATTCTTTGCCATGTGATATCGTTTCCTATTACCAACTTTTACATGGTTTTCTCGCTGCGTCTAGTTTTTGTAGAGGAGTTTATGACCTTCAAGGGCCTCAATTTTAGCCATGAATAAAATTACTGATTCTTGACAAGATTAATCTTATCTTCAATTCTGATGCTTTGAACATGACTTAACTTTTGCTTTAGTTATATTTTCATGTTGTATTGCTATTTCAATAACACAATGTGTGAGGACTGAAGGTTAGAGATGTGATGCTTTGAACCAGGACATGCTTTAGGTATATTTTCATGTCGTATTGCTACAACAATGATACACCTCTCATGTGCTGCAGGTTAACAGTGGTATTTTTGGCCTTTGATGTGTTCTTCGTCATATTTTGCATTATAGTGGCATTCATCGTGTTCTTGGCTGCCTTTTGCATTCCAATTGCAGCAGTAGTTTATGCTTTTGCTATTGGAAAAGGTGCATCTGAAGATGACATCAGGAGTCTTCCCAAGTATAAGTACCGCCAAGGTAGTCAATTCAGGACAATGGAGTATGATAAGAAGCGGGAAGTGCTTGGTACAAGAGGGTGGTGTAGCAACACAAGCTCCATTGGTGAAATTGATCTTCCTCTTGAGGATTCTGTGAGCACCTATTGACTCTCTTCTGCTGTTTAACTCTTTAAGAATTTTCAGCAGAAATGCTAAGCTAGACTGAACAGGCGTGATTACTGTGTCCATTTTTTACCAGCCTTGCATTTCGTGTTGTGTTGTACGTTTTTGTCTTCAGACCTTAAAACAGAAGCTTACGTGGGGAATTAACGTGTGTTTATTGATTTCCAGAAGTGCTGCATTTGCCTTTCTAGATACGTAGATGGAGTGGAGCTCAACACCCTTCCTTGCAACCACCACTTTCATTGCAGATGCATCAGCAAATGGCTCCGGATGAATGCCACCTGCCCTCTCTGCAAAATCAACATCCGCAGAGGTGATAACTTGGTCTGATAAGCTCAGGACCAGTTGGCCGATTCAACAAAAAATGATGTTATAGTTTTCAGATCAGTTGGCTTCAGTGGTTATTAACAACTGAGATCAAAATGAAAGAACAATGGCCTTAACGCTTTGATTTCATATTGAAGCCTGTAGGATAAATGTATATCTTGTACATCCGATTTCTCAACAAATAAATTGAGGTAGATCCTCCTTACAGTATAATGTTCAGAAGTGAAGCAAGTGCATCAGATTGCTTTGGGAGCATCCGCTTTTTTGTTTTTTGTTTTAATTTCAAGCAGTATTTCCATATTCATTCTCATTTCCAGGGTGAGGTAGATCTTTCAGAAAGTTTGTCCTTGTGGGTTTCATTGCTTCCAATTCACATCAGAGATAAAAATGGAAAACAGATAAAAGATTTCTATTTAATTTTCTTGTTCTTGTTCAAACGAATCTGAAATGAATTAAGCGAAAATGGGAAACAAGAAAGAAAAAGAGAAACCAAAGCTTAGACTGAAGCAAGCTCAAGAGGAAGTTTTCTCGATGGGGTTCAAGCTCCCTCCCAAGTTCTAACACCGGAAAAGATGAAAAATAACAAGAATACCAGAAACTCTGGTACAATTATTTCTATGTGAACAGAATTTACACCCGACACTTTTCGGGTATGCATCGAATAAACCGTCGAATGCATGTAATAATCGATAAATTACAAGTTCTAAGTGATGGTTTTGATTCAAAGGATAAATGTAAGAATCTGATATGTAACTTCAAAGGAATTTAAGAAAGCATGTGGTTATAGTTATCTAAAAGGAATAAGATGTGAAGTCAAATGCTGAATAATGAAATGGACCAAACTTCTTCAATTCAGTACAATGAGTGTAATCTTGATGGTGGGTCGGAAATGAATGTAGCAAGAAGAAAACTCATTCTGGGATCATTTGGTTTTGGAAGTAACATGAGCAACAATTGGACTCCTCACTTGATGCTTCCCATCATTCCATGTCAAAGTACCAGAGATTGCATGTCTTCCTTTCTTCATCTTTGCTGTTACAGTAACAGCAAAGGACTTCTTTTCCCCACGAGACTTGAAGGAAAGAAATTCTGGTTTAACTCTGATATGAAGGGTTTTAGGTGCTCTCACAACTAATTTATACCTGGACTTGGCTTGTCCAACATTTGTTACAGTTCTATGGAAAGTTCGGGTTACAGTTCGACCATAATGTGTAGATAAAGCAAAAGATGGATAGTTCAAGTCCCAGACTGCAGTTCTATTTGCCTTAGAGCAGCTTTGTCTTCCTCGAGTGACCAGTCGGAGTTGTTGATCATTATATTCTTGACCACAGAGAAATTTAATATAATCATATTCCTCAATGTCATATACTAAACCAGGATTCCTGGCCTTTGCAGGGTTTAGATGTCCTGATCCATATGAAAGAACACCATCAGTCATGGAAGATGCTGCCAGGAGAAAAGAAAAGGAATAAGGTCTTGTATGTGCATGTTTCAGCTTAATTCTTTTATATCTTTTTAGTTCTTCTTACTAATGAGATATGTGTTTGTGAGCCTGCAACATTTCTGCTCATGTTTATCCTTTCAGCTTTGATACTTTCATGTGATTTATTTGAATATGCAACGCTAAATGATAAATTATGTGAACTTTCAAATGAAACAGGGTTACGGTTTCTGTTAGTGTAACTTCCTAAGCCGGTAAGCCCTTTCGAAACATTACCTGTGGTCATCAGAGCAGATTTAATGGCAGCAGGAGACCATTTTGGATGAATTGACTTGACATAAGCTGCTGCCCCAGTTGCATGTGGACAAGCCATTGATGTGCCTGAAATTATGTTGTATGCAACTACTCTGTCGTCCCCGGAATTCCTGTTACACTAGTACCTTTGGACCACGCTGCTAAAATGTCCACTCCTGGGGCTGCCAGATCAGGCTGCACAAGTTTGGGAAGTTCGAACTAAGAAACAAGATTGCAAAGCACTAGAAATGGGGCAAACATTCTTTCCAGTTTACCTTAAGAATATCACTAGTTATCGGATTCGCCCCCGTGATGAAAATGAAGCTATGTGTGGGGCATTTCGATCTTTTGTTTCAGTGCTTCTGAATATTGTTGCAGTTGGTTTTCTGTTGAGTCATTATTATGAAGCAAATGAAACTATAATGGGATTACCTTAATGAAATTTTTGGTAGCTTGGAGTAGTACCTAGTTCTTTATATATATTTGAAAAGATGAGTTCCATCTGTCACCCCCAAGACGGAAGCTGGAATTGGGAAATTCTCAGCTCCATCTTTGAAATGTCTCCCTTGGACTATTACACCAACTGCTCCGGCATCCATTGCAGTTGCTGCTGCTTGATGTGCCGAATCACAGACAACAATTTTCCCTTTCACCAAGGTTCTATCCAAGGAGTTTCTTAAGCAGTGCCTGCATTTTCATTACTATTAGACTTAACATTTGAATGCTAATTGAATGCTGTGGGATGTTCTGTTTCTCATGTTACCTGGAAGCAGAAGCTTTGAATCCTTTCTTGATGTTCGGAGCATTACCACCATAGACTGTAGGGTACATTTTATGCTGAAGGCCTCTAGTATTTATTGAGATCCCCTGTATAGAAAAGTATAA
The DNA here is from genome assembly GCA_027563575.1 of Erythroxylum pedicellare. NCBI lineage: Eukaryota > Viridiplantae > Streptophyta > Magnoliopsida > Malpighiales > Erythroxylaceae > Erythroxylum > Erythroxylum pedicellare. Next base: position 1,322,994 of record JAOQMP010000208.1, read on the forward strand.
TCATGGAGATCATGTAATGGATACAAGTTGGTTATGGATGAAACAACTCAATGAGATTCAATCTGTACCTTATAAACCTCTCCATTACCGAGCTTAATTGCTGTCCGAAATCTCCTATCTATCCTACTAGCAGCCACAGAGAGTGACCAAGGTGAAAAATTGGTGATGCTTCCAAGTCTAGGACCTGAATTTCCAGCGGAAGTTGATGTAAGTATACCATGCTTCATTGCATGGAAAGCTCCAATGGAAATCGGGTCAGCAAAATATGGTCTGGGAACATCCCCTCCAACTGATATGGAGATAATATCAACTCCATCAGCAATGGCGTCATCAAATGCTGCAAGAATATCAGCAGCATAACAACCATCTAACCAACAAACTTTGTAGACAGCAATTCGAGCGGACGGAACACCTCCTCGTGCTACTCCTAAGCGAAATCCTGCAAGACTTGTGTTTCCAACCACGTTTCCTGCTGCAGTTGATGCAGTATGAGAACCATGCCCTTCTGTATCTAATGGTGAAGCAACATCACCAGTAAATAGTGCTCCACTGCTTCGGTAGTATCGTGCTCCAATTACTTTGCTGCAGATATAAAGAATCTATTTTCAAGATTTTAATGAACAAGATGCACACAATTATGCAGACATAAACTGCCTGTTTGTAATGTGAATGCTTATGTTGAGGTCCATATCTTGAGGTCCATATCAAGAACTCACTTGTTGCAGGCGAAATGGGATGACTTCTGACATTTTCCCTTCCATTTCCTTGGAGGAGGACCAAATCCATGATCACTGAAACTGTGGGAATCTGGCCAAATTCCTGAATCAAGCATTGCAATAATGACATTTCTTTCAACTCTACTTCTCTTAACTTGTTGGGAGAGGCCCATGAAGTTCCATGACCTTGTTGTGTGAAGATGTTTCTTTTCGCTGGGAAACACAGAAACCACTCCTTCCATGACTGCCAAACATATTCAAACATAAGAAGACAAGAGCTAAAAACCGGAGATTGATTCTATCCTGAAGCTAATAATTTCAGGGAATTGCAATGTTTCACTCACCTGCCAGTTTCTGCATCTGCTCATCTGTCAACTTTGCAGCAAAACCATTGAAACTTCTGTGGTAGCTGTAAATTAATGACCCTGATCCCCCACTGTTGAATAAAACCCATAAAACAAGTCAGTGTCCATGTAAATCCAACCCCATCAGTACAGAAACTTCTCCATCAGATTTAAGCAATAACATAGAGAATGTATGTACGAGTCCTTGTCTTTCTCTGAGACTAAATCACTCTAGGTGATGAACAAAATCACAGAGTCCAGACGATTATAATTGTTCCTAACCTGCCAAGTGCATCTTCTAGCATGTTGGTATGAAGAGATGACACAGAATAATCATCATCTGGACGGTCTCCCATGTACACTATATACACCTGATTCACAAGTTAGATCAGTGATTAGAAATAGCAAGAAAACATATGATCAAAGTTGCAGAATTGCAGTTAACATGAACATAGTACGTGGCTGGAAATTCAAAGAATAGCCATGCAAGTTAAGCTTAGTGGCTAAATGGGTATGAAAGAACAGACGTGCCTTTGCATTATCAGTAGTTGATGCATGGCAAAAATGAAGAAGGGTACTTAGGAGAACAAGTAGGAGAAGCCATGAAAACTTAGAAACAAGATCTGCCATTAGTCCTCTCTAAAGAGAAACGTCTAATGACATATAATGATTAAAGAGTTTGTGTTTATATATACATAAATATATATTAAGTAATGATTCATATAGTTAACCTCGCCATTGAAACAAGAACAGCTAATATTATAATATGCTGCTTTTTAGCGTTTAAATGAGAAGATGGTTTCTTCATGAATGTGCTCAGGAATGTTTCTTCTTGTCTTCAAATATTATTAATATATAAAATTAATACAACTCTTAAATCTTACTTGAATTAATTAAACTCTACTCAAATCAATAATTTATTATCATTACTTTAAATTATTATTTCGAGTCTTAATTAATAGATTCAAGTCAAGTTTATAAGTTGAGTTAATTCATCATCATCATCATACCCAGTCTTAAGTCCCACAGTAAAGCAAGGTCATGTCAATAATATTTGATCGATTCATATATAGTCACCTTATAGATTTTGGGAAAAGAAATAAATAAAGGTATCTTCATTTGGAACATTTATTGTCATTTTATTGTGTTATATACCAATATTTGTCTCTTAGCTAGATGTAATTGGTAATATACTAAGCATAGTTATTTTCAATTTATGTATATATACACACACATAGTAAAGTGTGACACCCATAGCATATAATCAACAATTATACATTGGGATGGTCATGACCCGGTCGAATACAAAAAGGGGTGATAATAAGTCGGGTTGAGCCTAGGCCCGTTTGACCTAAGACAATTGAGCCCTAGCCCAAGACCCCATTGGGCCTAAGATGATTGAGTCTAAGTCCAATTCGACCGGGCTCGTGCAACCTGAAACTTGGATTGCTGGAAGCCCAATTCTAACCAACTTGACCATATTTTATTTTATTTTAAATACAAATAAAAATAAAAATATGTTTTTTAAAAGGATACTGTTCTTTTTATAGTTGTCGAGTCTCGAGCTGGTTAAGTCTGAACTAGACAACCTGAACTTGAAGTCTGGTTGACTTTGAGACAAGCCTGGGCAGCCCAAGCTCGAGGCTCAACCCAATATCTAGTTAAACCAAGCCTGACCCGTTGACTTCGAGCTAATTGCTAAGCCTAATAATAGATGACAAAAATAAGTAAGCTCAAATTAGCCTATTGGAATTTAGTAGATTCCATATAAGTTGATTGAGTTTTAAGTTGAGTAATTTAAAATTTTTCACATAAAACAATGCCATTTTGAATAAATTAACACCGTTTTTAATTTTTAAAAATTAAAAAAATAAATTTAATTGAATTTGATCAGAACTTATCAAACTTCAAGCTTCATTAATATTCTTTTAATCTTACTATTTAATCATTATTAAAAATATTTTAAAAAAAGTCTATATGATATAAATATAATATATATATATGTTTATCTAGAAATTTAAATTGATAAAAGTAATAAAATATTGTATATATCTTACTTTGTTCTTATTAATAGAGGGTTTAATTATATTAAAAATAAAAAATAGGATTCTATTCTTATTATGGAAGTTTAATGAATAAATTATCGTATCTAGAACTTAAAACAAAACTAAGTTTGAATTTTTACAATTTCTATTTAAAACAATTATGAAAATTTAAGAGTAATTTTTAAAACTATTCATTCATTATTTTTCTTTTTTTATAAAATCTCAGTAATTATAAACAAAAATTATCTTAATCTAAAATTTTCAACATCATATGCTAAAATTTTAATTTTAAAATTTAGAGTTCAACCCAAAATAATAATTGATCAATAAACCTAATTTCAAATGGGTAAATATGAGATTTAAAGTATTAAAATTAATTATTTTTAAATAAAAATTAATTATTTCTTATTTTTATTTAAAAGTTGATTTTTAATATTAAAAAATATTAAAATAAATTGAATCAAATATTAGTAGGTTTAAAATTTTTACGATTAAATTGCCCGAACTGTTTAATTTTTTAATCATCCGTAAAAATGCATCATTGAAAACACAGAAAAGAAAAGAAAAAACTACAAAAACTCTCAAGGTTCGAAGATGCTTTCTGTTGCAATCAAGGTTTGAAGCTTCACCTTTGATGATTCAGCATGACATTGCAACATTGTCTCTCATTCAGAAGAGCTACTGCTTCACTAACCTGACATCCTTTTTATCATCATCATCAATTTGACTCGTAACAGTATCCGATACGGAACGAGTTGGAACTCCTAGTCTAATTTAAAGAAGAGATGATCAGTAGATAACTTGGCTTAACAATGGTGTGATAGTAATCTGTAAAGGATTTGCAATCAAGGTTAGAGACTTCACCATTGATGGTTCAACGTGCATCGCGCCATTGTCAACTTGATATCCCTTTTATCATCATCATCAGTTCGCCTCGTACCGGTATGTGATACGGAACGATTTGGAACTACTAGTCTAATGTAAAGAAGAGATGATCACTAGAGAACTTGGTTTAACAATGGTGTGATCGTAATCTGTGAAGGGTGACCAATCAAGTAGTCTCATTCATCACAACATCATCTCTTGAGAACTAGTGATAAAGGTTCAGGAGTTGACAAAGTTAAGAGTGGAAAGGTCACATTGAACTGCTTCAAAGCAAGGTTACCAAATAAAAAATCTAAAAACTCTTATCTGCAGATTATACAATTCGCATCATTCTCCAATTTGCTGCAACAATCAAAGTGGCTGTACGATCGAAATACACATTAAGCAGTTCCAAGTCTCTCGAGGTCTTGTGAAGCAAGATATCAAAATTTCCAATAAATCCAATCAACCATTATCAGAAAATGCTTTCCCAAGATTGGGAGGATCAAATTGCAGATGAATTGCATAAATAAGTACATAATTCAATCGTCAGACCAAGTTTGATCACTTTTATCCATTACAGAATCAAACACAAATGGAAGCTTGCAAAATACCTGCAAGAAAACCCAAGTCTAAGATCAAACATTCTTCAATTTCTTCATTTTGGAAGGAGGCCATCGTCCCTTTTTCCTCAACCTCCGTTTCCTCACGAGCCTCTTTCTTCGAAGTCTAATCTTCTTCGCCATTTTCATCCTCATCTTCTGCTCCATTCTCTCCTGCAGTTTCGATTCCAATGGCAGTTTATCTACCGACACAAGTTTCTCTTTGCTTTCTTCACCCGCTTCACCTTCGTCCGCCGGCCCTGTCCCATCAACTTCCGAGGTAGCTTTCACGACTGTTTTCCTGCCGATTTTCTTACCCAACATCGGGCTCCAAAACCGAATTGCATCAAAGGGTTTCGTGTGAAGATCAGTGGGTTTCACGTTAAACCTCGAAACTGAGAAGCAACGCAAGAATTCAGACATGGGTTTCGCAGAAAATTCAAGGTAAAGAACAAAAATACAGCAATGTATGTGAAACAAATAAGTGTTCGATGAAATGCCCCACAGAGCAACAAAACCAAACGACGCCCTTCAATCTCAACAATAAAGAAGACCCGGAAAAGGGAAGGTACAAACAAAGGCATAAATATCAAGAAAGAGACAGTACCTGAGGCAACAATGGGGAAAAGGGTTGAAGTTGAGCATGAAAACGAAGAAGAAGAAGAAGCAAGTGGAGGAAGAGGATTGGATAAGAAAAGGAGAGACATTTGCTTTCAAACTTCGTATAGAATCTGATGTTCATGCACTTTCATGGAGCATTTGAGTCATAGAGTTACAATCGTGCGTTTCGGTGTCTGTGTTTTGGATAAGCTAAGTGAGCTCGTCCTTCGCTGGATAGGACAAGGAGCTTCGAGTAACGAAACGTTTCGATATGAGTTGGATATTTTGGGCATTTTTTAATTATTTTGAACAACATTATTAATTAAAAAATTTAACTAATTCGGTCAACTCATTGTTTAATACTCCAATTTTCAATTTAATTTTAAAATTTTAATTTAATTTACTTTATTATTCAAAATTGATTAATTAATTAATTAATTAGTCGATTT
>JAOQMP010000208.1:1409089-1421139 GCA_027563575.1 Erythroxylum pedicellare
GGACCAGAGTATCTGGACCAGAGAATCTGGTCCCGATAAACTTACCTTTACCTCAGTTTACCGACAAAAAAGTACAGAATGGTCACATGATAGACAAGCATATGCATTGGAAAAGAGTAGGGAACTGACAGGGGTACAAGTTGCTGAAGTAACATGAAGCAGGTTACGCGCCGCGGGAAGAAGACCGCGGGATGAAGAAGATGACTGAAGCCACTTATCTAAAATCGTAGGAAGTTAGGAACGATAATTGTAAAGAGAATACATCGTAGTATGTATTGATGTAATTGGCGACTCTCTAATGGTTATACTAGCTGTTGGAGTCAACGAAAGACATAAACGAAACCAGAGTCAAAATTGAATTGGTTTATGAAAGGGAATGCCAAAATCTCTGAGCTATCACTCTTCAAAGTATCTCATGAAAAGGAACAACAAAGGGAAGTATACTCTGAACGCTGAGTGAGGTCTTCAGGGGAGCTTAGAGAAGCAGACCGTCCGATCATCCGATCGTCCCCCGTCACCGGAAACTTTTCCAAAACACCTCTCGACCACCTTCCCCTAGTCCTCCTTCCTGTCTTTTTATTAACCAACTTTCCCTCTCGTTTCAAAATTCTGTTAGGTCACCATCACCTCCCTCTGCCCAGTCAAGTACTTCCACGTCGGCAGTGCCAGCTAAATGTGTCAGACAGCGCACTATCTTACTGTGCTTTTGCTTGACGCTCCGTCACAGGTGGGTGACTTGCTCTGTTATCTCGATGGTGGTTTTCTATATTTAGCATAATTTGTTCTTTTATTATTTATTTTTTGTTTTTTTTTTTCACAAGATGTCACAGGAGAATTTTAATTATGAGAAGACATCTTTAAGCCATCTACACTCAGACTAATCTTCACTCGAACCGGGTAGGTCCCTTGCGAGAAACAAAAATCTGGCCCCAAATTTTAAACAGCTGCATAGATGAGAACGGTTTGAACTCGCGATCTCACTTAAGTCAGAAAAGCCTCTTATCAACTCACTTTCACCTTGTGATTTATTAATTATTTTTTGATATCATTATTAGGAGAAAATTTTGGTAACTAATTGTTATAGTCCAGACGCGCTCTTTCCACTAAACTTAATACATATAAACATGCCCTTTATAGAATATTTAGTCTGCGTAAACTAATTTAAGGATTCCATCATTAATCAACGGCGTCATGTGATTAAATAATATCATTTCATTAAATTTATTTTGATGTGATAATTTTAACTGATATATATTAATAGTTAGGATTTCTGAAACATGTATTAACTCACGTCATCAAACTTAACAGAAATACTAACATAATTGGAAAAAACTAAAAGTTCGAGTATTTTATTGCTACTTTTTAAAATTCGGGATATAATTATGAAATTGAGCAAAGTTTGATTTTTTTGTAATTAACTATTTAACCTCCCGAATCACTCAACAAATTAAAAAATAAGTTATAATGAAAATTATATATATTGTGAGACTCGCGTTATATACAATATAAAAGTGTATTTTGAACCTCAACTTTTACTATAAAATATAGAACATATCCTAATATTTCAAAAGGTTTAGATTGAGCCCTAATGTTTTAAAAACGTTCAAAATAGACTTTAAGTGAATGGAAAATTTAACGGGATTGACTTTTCATTAGTTATATGTCACGTTAGTATTACCGTGACATTATTATTTATTTAATAAATTAAAACAAGTTTTATTATTATATAACAAGTGAGATTTGTTGTCTGAAATGTATATAATAGACTTCATTATCACGTCACAGTATAACTCTTTTTTTATTTAAAAAAACTAATTATATGACAATAAAATCTATTTTTTATTTAAAAATATAAATATTAATATCACATTTAACTCACGACAACACAAACGGTGAATGCTTTATGCTTTTAAGTTGATAACGTAATCTACAGTGTATATGCATATCATAAACACTATAATAGTCCAAATAATTGAAGGCCGCACGTGGATGTGACCTGATTAAACAGAGATTACTGGCAGACAGCAAGCGGTTGTAGGAAAAAGGAAGAAAGCAAGAAAGATGCTTTCTTTTAACACGAACCATATCTAATCTTATACAGTCAATCATCTCCATACATGAAAAAAACAAAAGAAGACAGAAGAAGGATGTTCAATTTGTAAGTCGTTTTAAACTCCCAATCCAGATTCATCGACCTCTGTCTCGTCACTTGTCTGATGAGCTTCTTTATCTTCTTGTGGTGAAATTTTGTAGACTGAGTCATGAGAGTGAGAACACTGTCTGTGTTTCTGATGAGTGGATGTCACTGGGTTAAAAGATCCAAACTTTGGTGTTGTTTCTTGAGAATTTCCGCTGGGGTTGGTGTCAAATGTGAAGGAGAAGCTTCCGTTTGGTGGGATTGATTCTTGGGTTGTGTTGAGAGCTGTGGGACAATTCTTTCTCCTTTTGGATCCTCTGCTGCTTTCTGGGTCTTGGGTCTTGGAGTTCTGTGAAGAAGAAGAAGAAGAAGAAGTGGTCTCTAATGGAGGTGGCTCTTGGTTGGAATCTGAAGCTTTGAAAGGCATCTCTTCTGGGATGGTTTTCTCTGCCATAAAGGTTCCTGTGTGTGTGGGAGCAAAAGGACCTTGTCTTCAAGGACGGCTGATGAATTGACAAAAGGAGTCCTTTCGGGTGATGCTTTGATTGTTTTTTGTTTTTTATTGAGATCATGTACTAACTTGAAGGCCATGGACCCAAACTTTAGGTAAAGTTAGATACTCCCCTAACTCCAATGATTTATATTTAATAGGTTAAATTCGTAATTATCACATTAGTCCTTTATTTTTAAAGAGTAATTATTTCTTTATTATAATACTTAAATAAATAAAGTTCAAAATTATATAACAATAACAAGGAATTCTAAATTGTGATTAAGAAAATTTACAAATACTATTTAAATTCTATCTACTAATTAATTAAAAATTACTAATTTATCAAATAATTTATTTAAATCGGTAATTTATGGATTATAAAAATATAATCGAAATATAATAATTACAAGTTCTATTAATAAAGAAAATTATATAATTTTTTATAATTGGAGATATATAAATGAAATTTATATTTTGTTAAAAAGTTAAATATTTTTTATATAAACTATCATTAATTATATACATAATAACTTATAATAATTCTAAATTTCTTATTACTTTAAATAGTTTCTCAAACCCTAGTTCACTACCTATATAAGCTGTCCCGCTATTTACATGTTTAGAAGAAAAGGCGGCTCGCTCTGCTTCTGCCTTTGGTCACTCTGTTTTGCCGTCTTCGTTTGTGGTCTCACAAGACACCCAAAATCAACACCAACTGTTGTTTCGATACGATAGATCTGGCTCTTTCTGTAACTGGGTTGTTTCTGTCTTTGCTTCTGACGAGCTGTTGTCTGCGTTTTCCGACTGTAGTGGACTTCTTCTTCTGATTCTTCATTTGATACTCTGTTCCTCACTGGTAAGGTTCTTTTTTGCCCCTAAAAGCATCATTTGGTTGCTCGAAACTGTTAAAACCCCATTCCTGTTTGTGTGTTTCATTAGTATTCCTTCTGTTCCTATTCCAGTATTCACCTTTCAAGATCGAATTCCAAGCGTTATGAGGTGAAATTCCAAGATTTAGAGGACCTTATGCGTTATTTTCCATTTTAACGTGAATTTTTTGATGAATTATTGATGTCCTGTGCTGGACATATTTTAGGAGGTGAAATTCCAAGCTTTAGAGGACCCTTTTTCTTGTTTTCTAGTTTAACGTGAATGTTTGGCACGAATTCTTGATGTACTGTGTGTTTAATGTTGTAGGAGGTGAAATTCCAAGTTTTTAGAGGACCCTTTGCTTTGTTTTCCATTTTATCGCGAATGTTTTTCATGAATTTTCGATATGCTGTGAGATTAATGTTGTAGGCTTGCTAGGTACTTAATCTACAAGCTCTAACTTTAACTGCTATCAACTTCTTTCTTGTGTTTATTTGAAGATAATAAATTCATCATTTTAGAGAGTTTAATGTCTTTGATGTTCTGAGTCTGTATGGATTCTAGTGATATTAGGGTTTTAGTTTCTGATTTCTTGTGTTTGTTGAATTAAATTGCAGGAGCTTGAAACTGAAGTCTCATTCATAGATTAGACAGACTAAGATGGAGGAAGAGCATAAAGGAAGAGAAAGAAGTATATTTAGAGATATAAGACGCTATTACTGCAAATATTGTGGTATTTGCAGATCCAAAAAGACTCTTATTACCTCTCATATACATTCTATACACAAGGAAGAAGAAAGGAGGTGTGAGAAAAGAGTTGATGAGGAAATTAAATCCAATGATAATACATGCCAAGAGTGTGGTGCTTTCTTCAATAAGCCTGCTTATTTGAAACAGCACATGCAAAGTCATTCACTTGAGGTACTTCTATTCTAGAAGATGTTGATAGCTGTTCTCAACACTGGAAACTAGAGTAATGAAGGAGTATCATTTGGGTTTAATTATACTTCTTTCATTATTAGGTTAATATTAGCATTTTTGGATGTTATTGAATTAGTAACTTTGCAGGAATTCATTCTTTTGTTAATGACACAAAAATTGGATGTGGCGTGAAGCATTGGATCCCAATATCAGAACTCCAAAATGCTCGAGGCTAAAAGCATGGACTTGAGTGGACCAGTATCAGGATGGGTGACCACCTGAGAAGCTCCATCAAGCGAGCCTCAATCACGTGTGGGTTTAATTTGAGGTTTGAAGGCTTATTTGAATTGGTATTGAACTTTGTTTTAGCTATCTATGGAATTTTATTAATAATACTTCTGTATGCTTGTGATTTTGCAGCGACCTTTTACTTGTCCTGTTGATGACTGTTATGCCAGCTATAGAAGGAAAGACCATTTAACTCGCCATCTTATACAGCATGAAGGGAAAGTCTTCACGTGTCCAATTGAGAGTTGCAATCGTGAATTTTCATTCGCTGATAATGTGAAAAGACATGTGAGAGAACTCCATTGTGCAGACTCCACCTCTGTTAGTCAGGAGGAGTATGCTTGCCCAGAAGCAGGTTGTGGCAAGGTGTTCAGATATCCTTCTAAGCTGAAAAAACATGAAGATTCACATGGCAAGTCATTTGCCCATACAATTCTATTATACTCTTTCCTGTTTTAGTATTTGTCTGTTTTGCAGGGACATTCATACAGATGGTTACACAGTCATGTGCTGGAATAGTTATTCTTTTAGAAATAGTAGAATTTGTGTTCTTTCTCCGTTCTGGTTTTTGTGGACACTTTCAATCATATGGAATTCTTGCAACTTCCCTGCTGATGTAATTCTGCTAATAATCGTTTCATTGCAGTTAAACTGGATTCGGTAGAGGCAATCTGTTTGGAACCAGGGTGTATGAAGCATTTTTCCAATGATAAATGTTTAAAGGCCCATGTCAAGGCCTGCCACCAGTATATTACTTGTGAGGTTTGCGGGACTAAACAGCTTAAAAAGAACATCAAGAGACATCTCCGATCTCATGAAGCAGGAGGCACCTTGGCCGAGAGTATTAAATGCCATTACAAGGATTGCCAACATAGATTTTCAACTGTAAGACACTTTCATTTTATGATTTTCATTGCTTGTGCTCTAAATTGTGATTGAAATAATCTTTGATTGATTCTTTTGCCCAGAAAACAAATCTTAATCAGCATGTAAAGGCAGTGCACCTTCAAGCCCGCCGTTTTGCATGTGGGTTTAAAGGTTGTGACGCGAGTTTTGCATACAAGCATGTTAGAGACAACCATGAAAAATCTGGGTGCCATGTCTATACTTCAGTAAGTTTCCTACTTTACTTGGACACATCATCAAGCTGGAACCTTAATGTGTCCTGCAGAAGAACTGATATTTGATCTTGGTACAGGGTAACTTTGAATCTTCTGATGAGCAATTTAGGTCCAGACCAAGAGGTGGGAGGAAGAGGAAATTCCCAACAATTGAAATGTTGATCAGAAAGAGGGTTACCCCCCCAACTGAAGTGGACGATTGCCACTCTTGGTTTAACCCAATGGAGACTCGAGCAGAGTCTTGAACGTCTGTGCTGCTGTTCAACCAGATCACTTTGTAGATAAGGATAGATTCAAACTACTCTTTTAGGACTATATGTATAGATGATTTTAGGGTTTGGCGTTTGAGTGAACAATCTGCTAAGATTGATTGCTACCACTTTATGACGATATAGATAAATCGTATGAAAATAATGATACTTTTTTTGATGTATGATTTTGAAGGTTTGAGTTAAATTTCAAAGCTTTCATATACAAAGCTTATGCAAATCTATACAACTTCTATGGAATAGAGAAGCATACATAGAATTGTTATCCAGTGCCCTGTTTCAAAGATTCAGTTTACAGGAATTACAGCAGAGCATCTGAAAGATTTTCTGTCTATATTCGAAACCTACCAATCAATGTAAATTCAACAAATCACCAACTGAAGATATGATAATTCTTCTTTATATTGTTCTATACAAAAAAAAGTGGATCGTAGATTGTTACTTTAAACTGAAGGTACCAACACCAGATTTCTGAGCATATTCATTAATGACTTCTGCAATACAAAATCGCCAACCCCTTGCCATCTCTTCGAGAGAAATTGGTTCTACGAGGCCCTCAATGACTCTTTTAAATCTCACTTCTACCTTATCTGATACCTCTTCAGCCTCCCTGCTCAGGTGATAGTTACGTTACGTATACTCAATATGAAGTTCAGACTGAATGATCCAACGCATTATGAGTTTCCAATTTGCTCACCTCTTATAGATGGTCAAATCATTTAAGATTAACGGAGACGATTCCGGATAATCGTCCAGAATTAGTAACAATAGCGGAGGAAAAGGGAGCTGTAAACAGTGACAAGCATATCAGCATTCATTGCAATTCAAATTTCAAGATGGCCATTTTCCATGTTTTACCATTGTATCAACAAGTAGCTTGAGAGGTCCATTAAGACGGACAGGAATAAAGGAACATTTGACAGTAATTCCTTCCCTCCCTCCAGCAGCATCTTCATCTAAATCCAACTCGACCAAAACGTGAACTAACCTCTCATTAATTTTCTTAATCTCATCTAACAGAAGCTGCAAAAGGAAGCACAACCCAAATTGGCAGCTAAATCAGATGTTAAAAGGATTCTTAAGCCTCAAAATCTGCTAAAATTCATAAGAAATTATGATATGGCAAGGAAAGGAAAAAGCATACTGTTTTAGTTGACTTTTGGCTGCCATCAGTAGCAGTAGTAGAACTCCCTGGGAAATTAAAACACGAAAATCAAACTCAAATGTTCATAAATGCAAATCAAAGTACAAACTCGTCATCATATGAGCAAAAAAACATAAAAAAGAAATGCATTTCATATATAGTTCGGATTCTGCATTTCATTTAAACTCGTCCTTACCTGATGTATCTGAACAAGTTATCTTGTTCCCATCCAAAGAAACAATCACACAGTCTTCATCCATCGTCCTGAGCAAAGAAAATTACAATAAGAATTTGTTACTTAACTATTAGCAAATCAAACCAATATTTCTTGAAACCATTGCATGATTCCAATATTCAGGAACTTTTCTCACCTAATCTCAAGTTAAATTAAAAGAAACCAAAACACCCACAAACCAGAACAAGAAAAGGTTAAAGAAATTAATCGAGGAAACACATAAAAAGTTAAGATATAAACCGAAAAGTTTAGAACTTTCTCTAATTTTTCTTTTCCCTACTCCGATCCCTTTCGGTTCTTAGTTCAAGACTCCAAGCACGAGATAAAAGGGAGGGTTGTGGAAAAGGAATGGTTCTTTGATCCAACAAATCTCTGTAAAACCTCTGCTCTGTTCATGAAGTCCAAATACCCACAAACCGGAACAACTAAAAGTTAAAGAAATTAACGAAAGAAGTGCAAAAGATTGTTTATACTTACTAGTTCAAGGCTTCAAGCTGGAGATAAAAGCGAGGGATGTCGAAAAGACTGGTTTTTGATCGACCAAACTCTGTTAAAAGCCTGTTTCTGTTCAAGGAATCCGAAGATAAAAGAAGGAATCAAAGAACAAGAAACAGAGAGCAAGAACGTAATCAGTAGAACAAGCAAAATTGGAGAAAGCAACAAAACCAAGTAGAAGAAGAAATGTGGGAAACCGTTGAGGGGTTTGAGCGGGAACGTTCTGCTTCGCTGAGGAAGACGAAGTTAGTTATATGCATAGCATGCAAAATTTAGACTCAATAATATTTTATTATAAATCTACTTTATATTCTTAATTTTGTAAAATTAAGAATAGTTCTTAATTTTACAAAATAAAAATAGTTTTATAAAATAAAAATTATTTAATTTAAAATTACAATTTTTATTTAAGAATAATTTTAAAACTTTTTATTTTAATGTCTTATAAAAAGTTTTATTTATTGTTAACTCTGAGATTTATTTGAGGTAATATTATAGTATTTTATATTTAAAGCTTAATTTTATTAAATTGTACGTGAAATTATTTATTTGAGGCAATTTCATATCACTTTTAATTACATTTTACTCTTTTGTTATGTAATTGTTTATTTTAAAAGGAATTTCTTCTAAAAAATGCTTTAATTTTCAAAAGTTTTTATAATTTTAAAGGAATTGCAAGAAAAATATTTAGTTAAAAATTTAAATTTGTATAACAAAATATTTAAAAATATGAAATTTTTCTTTAAATGAATTAAAGGTTGAGAGTGTACAATATGGGAATGTCATTGAAATCCTTACATGATTTTCAACTTTACAAGGATATTTTTATGAGGATGACAAATGCAAGGAAGTTAATTTCGGTTATGTCGCTTTAATTATGTTTTCATGTTATTGCATATCGAATTCTTATTAATCAGACTCTTCTATATTAAGAATTATTCTATAATTTGAACATTTTAAGCTTATGTTTTGTACAAATGCACGACTGAATATTACATCTATGTCTTGTATGAATATTTATAAGTTTATGTTTGGCTAACCTTCTTGAAGAATATTTTATTAATTATTTAATGTTGGTATCATATATACATAGATTCATTATCATATTTTGAATCATATATTCCGATCGATAAATAAATACCATATAAGAGTAAAAGAACTGATCCAATCTAAAATATTATGTGTTATTGCTTATTTGACATACATTTTATATATGTAGTGATTGAATGAGAAAGTACCGCAAATGACTGTAAAGTTCTTTTGGAAATAGTAATAAATTTAACAAATTAATTTCTTATGCCTTCACAAAATTTTATATTATTTTAAATAAACATGGTAATTATGTCTAATTTTATTAACATTTTGTTAATATTATATTCTTTATATGTTAGATAAATTCTATTTGATTAATCCAGGCTGCATCGTATCAAAGTAAGAGATATTATTTACGAGATTATAAAAGAAGACGAACATCTCATGGTCCACATAAATTGTGTTAACTACATGCATTCTTCTTTGAGAAATATTATTAAAAGATGTTTTAGTATTTGAAAAGCTATATTTCTTGTATTTTTAAATATGCCGAATTATGATACGAAAAAGTAAAAATATAATATTACTACACAACTTCAAAGTATGTCTGGAAAGTGAAGTGCAATTGCTAGACTATTCCCGACCGTTGAAATGTTGATCAGAGAAAGGGTTACTCCCCCAACTGAATTGGACGATTGCCACTCTTGGTTTCACCCAATGGAGACTCGAGCAGAGTCTTGAACGTCTATGCTGCTCTTCAACCAGATCAGTTTGTAGATAAGTATAGATGCAACTACTATTTTAGGACCAAAGCGAACATGGAATTATACAAAACTATACGACTTCTATTGAATAGCAAAGCGAACATGGATTACAACAGAGCATCTGAAAGATTTTGTCTATATTCCATACCTACCAATCAATCAATCTAAATTCAACAACTGAACAACTAAAGAGATATGATCATTCTTCTGCATATAGTTCTATACAAAAAAATGTGGATCATAGGTTGTTACTTCTTTGAACTGAAGGTTTCATAACCATATTTCTGACCATATTCATTAATGACTTCTGCAATATAAAATTGCCAACTCCCTGCCATCTCTGCAAGAGAAGCTGGTTCTGAGAGTTCCCCAACATGCCTGTTAAACCTCAGTCTTACTTTCTCCACTATCTCTTCAGCCTTCTCTCTGCTCAGGTGATATTTACATTACATATCCTAAATATGAAGTTGAGACTGAATGGTACAATGCATTATGAGTTTCCAATTGCTTACCTCTCGTAATCATTTAAGATTACTGGAGATGATTCTGGATAATCGGCCAGAATTAGCAACCGTAGTGGAGGAAAAGGCAGCTGCAGACAGTGACAAGCATATCAGCATTCATTGCAAATCAAATTTCAAAATGCCATCTTCCATGTCTTACCATTGTATCAACAAGTATCTCGAGAGGCCCGCTAAGACCAACAGGAATGAAGGAACATCTGACAATAATTCCTTCCCTCCCTCTAGCAGTAGCTTCATCTGAATCCAACTCGACCATAACGTGAACTAACCTCTCATTAATTCCCTTAATCTCATCTAACAGAAGCTGCAAAAGGAAGCACAACCCAAATGGGTAGCTAATTCAGATGTTAAAAGAATTGTTAAACGTCAAAATCTGCTAAAATTCATAAGAAATTATGAGATGGCAAGGAAAGGGAAAAGCATACTGTTTTAGTTGACTTCTGGCTGCCAGCAGTAGCAGTAGTAGAACTCCCTGAGAAATTTAAGTACCAAAATCAAACTCAAATGTTCATAAATGCAAATCAATGTACAAACTCATCATTATATGAGCAAAAGAACATAAAAAAGAAATGCATTTTAATTTAAACTCATCCAGAGGCATTTTACCTGGTGTATCTGAACTAGTTAACTTGTTCTCATCAAAAGAAACAACCTCAGTGTCTTTATCCATCGTCCTGAGCAAAGAAGATTACAATAAGAATTTGTTACTTAACTATTAGGAAATCAAACCAATATTTCTTGAAACCACCGCATGATTCCAATAGTCAGGGCCTGTTCTCGCCTGAACTTAAGGTAAATTAAAAGAATTCAAAACACCCACAAACCGGAACAAGAAAAGGTTAAAGAAATTGATCGAAGAAACACATAAAAAGTTTTGAAGATATAAACCGAAAAGTTTAGAACTTTCTTTAATTTTTCTTTTTCCTAATCTGACCCTTTTTGGTACTTAGTAGTTCAAGACTCCAAGCACGAGATAAAACGGAGGATTGTGGAAAAAGAATGGTTCTTTGATCCAACAATGCTCTGTAAAACCTGTGCTCTGTTCATGAAATCCAAATACCCACAAACCGGAACAACTAAAAGTTAAAGAAATTAATGAAAGCAGTGCAAAAGATTGTTTATACTTCCTAGGTTAAGGCTTCAAGCTGGAGATAAAAGCGAGGGATGCGGGAAAGACTGGTTGATCGACCAAACTCTGTTAAAAACCTGTTTATGTTCAAGGAATACGAAGAAAGGAATCAAAGAAGAAGAAACAGAGAGGAAGAACGTAATCAGTAGAGCAAGAAAAATTGGAGAAAGCAACAAAACGAAGTAGAAGAAGAAATGTGGGAAACCGTTGAGGGGCTTGAGTGGGAACTTTCTGCTTCACTGAAGAAGACGAAGTTGGCTATATATATATAGCATGCAAAATTTAGACTCAATAATATTATATAATAAATCTATTTCCACCTAATGGGTTTTAGAGAATTTTATAATATTTTTAATAAAAAAGTTACATTAAATAAAAAAATTTATTTGAAAATTACAATTTAATTTAAAATTTTTAAATTATATTAAATTTATGTGAAATTATTTATTTGAGGCCATTTCATGTCATTTTTAATTACATTTTTCTTTTTGTTATGTTATGATTTCAGGTTTTATTTTATTATATTAATACTTTTCTTGTAAATTTAAAAATAATTATATTAAATTTATGTTAAATTATTTATTTGAGGCCATTTAATGTCATTTTTAATTACAAATTTCTTTTGTTA
>JAOQMP010000208.1:1444923-1456872 GCA_027563575.1 Erythroxylum pedicellare
GTCCAACTGATCACCACGTCTGTATTGTAAATATGCAGTTACGAATAATCCAGCCAAAGTAATAGGAATTAGACCTATAATTCTTCAGTTTTACTGGATGGAATTTCAAAGGGAATTGCATATATAGAGATTCAAAAACGAATTGACAATGACCGACCGCCCTGAATAATCAACCTGTTTGCCGAGCATAGTCTCTCGAAATCTTCCCTCTTTGCCTTTAATTACATCTGAAAACGACTTGTAAACCTTATTATGACCGTCCCTCGTTGGGAGCAACTCCATTTTTCACCTTTAGGGGTATTTTAGTGATAGGTTCTATAGTAATGGGACGATCCTATTTGGTCAAATACCTAGCGACAAATTCCTATGTTCCTTCCATTACAGTATTTCTGAACAAGTTCTTGGATAATAAGCCTAAGGGTTTTCTTATTGATGATAGTGACAACTTTAGAAAATTCCCACGCATACAAATGTAAATATATCTTCTTCAAATCGTATATTTCATGGTATATGGGGCTATAATAAATAGGGATAATTAAGAATCAAAATAGTATGAAAATTATATATAACAATTTAATGTATTAATTGTTTAATTTCATATAAATTCTTATGTTAAGATATTTAAAATAATTATTTGATGTATTATCTGTTGATATTAATTCGGCGCATAAGATTATCTAACATATAAAGTGTGAAATCACATGGCATTTATGATTTTTTATAAGAATAAAGTAAATATAAAAATATTTAATATAATTATATCTTATTAGTATAAATACACATTTTGATTTTGTCTTCTCAAAATTTAATTTCGCCATAACCTAAAATGCATTTATACCGTCAGTAACACTAAGGAGGGTAACAAAAGATTTGCATCGAAGATGGACAAGCCAGCAGATCAACAACAGTCTGCTTGATGTATTCAGCTGACAAATCAAATCTCACAGAAGGCCTCCTGCTACTCAGTGCTTCAAAAAGAGCACCCACCGTCCTATTTCACTCCTTTCTCAAAGAAAAAAGAGTAAACATAATTTGACCAACACAACAATTGCAATGTAAATTACATGCGCTTCAACAATTCTTCATCATTTGTAGAATTCAAAGTCTGTGTCAGGCTTCTTCACATTGGCTCTGTAACCTTTCTCAAAGTCCTTTGGAAGTATAACGTACCTGTTCTTCCGTACTGCGTGCATTCCAGCTTCTTGACAGATAGCCGCTATCTGTAAGCAGATATCCAGTTATGATGAGGACATGATTCTATTAATTCAATATAAGATATTACGGTGGATAATTGAACACTGGGGGTTAAAATTGAATTCCGATAATCATAATAGAAATATTCGACAAGATAAATATAAGAGGTGCATGCCTCACTTTGTTCAGGATGCACGCTTCTTGCAAGCTAATATATTAGTAACTAAAGAAAATGCTGTAGCTTTTCTCACACAGTTCACATTCACTAACAGAAAGACTGATAACCACATACAATAATCACACAATAACTACATAACATGAAGAGAAACCCAACTTACCTCAGCAGCACTAATTTTATCAGGCCGAGAAACATAGTCTTCCAAGTCCATCTCATCACTTAGATTCATTTTAGAAGTGCAAACCTGTACAAAGAAAATTAATAATTTCATTTAACTGTCAATTGATCTATAGAAAGGAATCTTGCATGATAATGAGACAAAAGATTTTCTTCTTCCAAGGAGATAAATTCACAGGCTGTGCAAAAGACAGTTTACCTGGAAAACAAGCCTTTTCTGCCTTCTATCAGGCAAAGGAAATTCAATTTTCCTATCCAGCCTTCCAGGACGTAGAAGTGCAGGGTCCAAAGTGTCTGCTCTATTGGTTGCCATTATGACCTTAACATTAACAGTTTGGTCGAAACCATCCATCTAAAGTACATTTCAACAAGGAAAGTTGACTGCATCAGCAAAATGACTAAACAGACTTAAGACTTAAGACTTAACAAACTACATATTCAGTCATTTTCAGACAACTTAGTTCAACAAACTTATATTACCTTAGTTTAATTTGGGTGTAGACCATCTTTAGATAATATATACATTTCCAAAAGACTAATTACAAGATCTCCAATAAAAAACCTGATTAAGGAGTTCCATCAAAATACGTTGAACTTCTCTGTCAGCACCGGTTTGAGCATCAAACCTTGCAGTAGCAATGGCATCAACCTCATCAATGAAAATAATTGCAGGAGCATTCTCTTTTGCTAGTCGGAAAACATCACGAACCATGCGAGGACCCTTAAAGTGGAAAAATGATTGCATTTAAAAGGTAGAACTTAGTAAAATTACTTAAATGTCAGTAAAAAAGTCTTAACTCTGAATATGAACTAGAATCACCTGAATTACATGTTTTCATAGCATGATTTCAATACTCAAGACATAAATCGTTAAAAATTAATGCTCAAGCAATTGGTAAAAGCACTGGCCTATATACACATCCATAAATATAGTGAATATAGATTGTCGGTGTATGCACCTACATACCTCACCCAAGTATTTCTGGACAAACTCAGAGCCAACAACTCTAATAAAGGCTGCAGTTGTATGATTAGCAACAGCCTTGGCTAGCATAGTTTTCCCAGTACCAGGAGGACCATAAAGCAATACACCACGAGGTGGGTCTATACCAATTTGCTTGTAAAGCTCATGGTGAGTAAGTGGCAACTCAACTGCCTCACGGATTTCCTGTTTCTGAATGTCACATCCTCCAATATCCTAAAACAACCATAGGAAAACTGAATCAAACTAAGTTTCCAAATCAATAAGTCCTTGTAGTACTCGCTCAAAACATGAATTTGAAAACAAGAGCAAGAAACACGTAAAATATCCAGCTTGAATTTGTACTCAAATTTAGGCGTAAATTATCCTATAGTTTCTCTGCCAGAACTTTTTTTTTTTCCCTAGCACAAATCTTGAACCACAATTCAATTTTCTTATTCTGATTCAACCTAAATTAAATCCCTAATTCGACAATTAGAGAACCCTAAGAAAAGAAATTCAGCTTCGCTTGCTAATTTATACTTCAAGCTTGAAATTTTCACCTAGTTCTAACTTCTAACCACAATTTAATTTTCCAAACCCTACCCATTTCAATCTACGCCCTAATACATCCAATTAACCAAGTAAAACCTAATTCAACAAATTTGACTTACATTATAAGTAACATCAGGCTTCTCCGACTGACTAAGGAGCGAAATACTCGAATCAGCCTCCGGGGGCAGAACATCGACAAGGGCATTAGAATGGCGGTGAAGCGCCACCGAGGCCGAGGGCTTCAACAACTCTCTATTAATCGTACTAAGAATCCGAACATAGTAGTTTGATCCCGTTGTAGAACCCACAATCCCGTTGTTTTGATCCACCATCTCCATGAACTGGCCGATGACGAGAGGCACCGATTGGATCCGCTTGACCTCTTCTTGGGCGCGAAGAAGTTCTCGCTTGAGATTCTTCTGTTCGTCTTTGATGTACTCTTCTTGGATGTCGATGAACTCGAGCTGCCGTTGGAGAGACTTGAGGCGGCTATAGAGGTCCTCCTCGTCGGTGGTGGACAAGTCGGAAAGGTCGGATTTTGTTGCCGAAATCGATGGTGGGAGTTCCGGTGAGGGTTTGGGATCGAGTACCATCGCCGACGATGACATGATTATGCTTGTTCTATTCCTTTATCAGCGAGAGACAAAGCAGATAAGTCGAAGAAGAGTAAGATCTGAGAACATTTTATACAAGCCTATACGACGTCGGTTTTATCCCAAGCTTGATTATGTTGAGATTGTCTTATTATAATTGTTTAAGTAACTTATTACTATTACTTATTTTTTAAATAATAACAATACTTTTGGTGTATTTTAACTAAGGTTTTTGAATTATTACAGGTTCATGGACATGGACAATACTAGGTAGTAATTTGAGTTATGCTCTAATATTTTTGTAATATGAACATTTATAATTTGTAAACTGGTTGGTTTATTTATTGTTTTGCTTATGAGAATTGTTAAAGTTGTCATAATATCTTGTAATGAAGAATATTTTTTTTGTTGGTATAATTTAATGATATTAATATAATTTTACATTTTGTATACAATTCTCGATATTTTGAATTAATAATATTTTAGACGATTTATTTGCATAATAAATTGACAATAAAAATGTATCGATACATTATATACAAATTACATTGTTCAATAATATGGATTAAAATGTAATAAATAATATATCGCAACATTAACATTTGGCTATGTTTTATAAAATGTAGTTAAAAACATTTAGTTACATTTTAGAAATTTAGCTAAAAATATTTAGCGTTTTTTAAAATGTAGCTAAAACTGTTAACTATGTTTAAAAAAATGTAGCTAAAAAGATTTGGCTATACTTTTGAAAATGTAGCTAAAAATATTTGGTTAAGATTATGAAAATGTAGCTAATAGTATTTAGCTGAAAAAATAAAACATAGCTAAAAACAATTGGCTACGATTTCTGAAAACTTGCCCTATAATTTTCACCTACGGGAATTTGATGAAGTTTTGTGAGATAAAATAGAAATGTAGCTAAAAAATATTGGCAACTTTTTAAAAAATTTTTAGCTACATTTTTTTGTAAAAAAATGTTAACTTTGTCGTAGTGTGAAATTATGCAACCTACAAATGATTTTTTATAAAAGCTATAGAAAATATTATGTAACTAAGTGCTTAATTTGTAGGTGATAAGCATGAATAACTTAGATTTGTTTTAAGAAGGTAAAGGGAACTATTAAACCAACACGTATGTTTGAAATTTAATATTGTTGCATATTACAAAGAAGATTCCAATTTTTATGAGTTAATTACAAAAAAATCTCAAACTTTGCTGAATTTTGTAATTATAGCCCAAACTTTAAAAAGTAGTAATTAAATACCCAAATTTTCATTTTTTTCAATTCTAGCCTGACGCTAGTGTTTCCATTAAGTTTGCTGACGTGACTTGTCATATGTTCTAGAAATCCTAATAAAACTATTCATTTAATACACGTCATATTAATTAATTGTGGTTAATGAAACTAAATGACGTAGTTTGATATTCAATCCCTCAACGCTGATCGACCCCTTACTTCTGCTTTTGAAATCATTACTGCTGCCATCCCTCTGACATAGACTGTTGTTGTCCCCTCTCACATGTCTTCTTTCTTCTACAAACAGTCGCCGATAACCACGAAGCTTCCTAGTTCATTCACATCGTGTTAGTATGCACCTTCAACTCCTCCACACTTGAGAACCTTCAAGCTTTCCCTTTTGGATCAACTTCTTCCCTCTCTGTATGCACCTACATTCTAGTTCTATTCCATGAATGAAATTGGTAGCCTATAACCCGGTTCTAGAGCTTAGTCCCTGGTTATGTAAAACAGACTCAATATTTAATTGATAAAGGATTTAGGTTCAAAGTTGTGTAGTTAAGGAGCTCTTGCCTTCTACTATGGCCACCAATGGTTCATCTAAGGTCATCCAAGTTTCCATGCCCTTTCTTGATCTTGTGTCGTTCAAAATGACTACATTCATAAACATTTTACTTGCCAACTTGAAACTACTAACCTAGATAGGCTTCCCCTATTAGAGAAAATAGCTTAAATAATTAAGTTGGAACAACTTATTTGAAAATGCAAGGTGTAGTGAAAAATCACTTCCTTAAGTTGAAAATTCCCGTTCTACGGTGTAACAGGACAACAAGATCTGAGCCTAAGGTTAACGCCTTCTCTATTAGCTTCGGTGCACTCCAAAGGCTAGAGTTAGGAATTGTCTCTATGAATGCAGAAGAAAAGTATAGGAATAAAGCAGTACGTGTCACAAAATATGAAAATGTTTTTTCAAAGGTGTTTATCTGTATGATATGTGCATTGTATGTAGCAAAAATGGAATAAAAACATGAGCGTAGGGGAGGAGAAAACAAGCAGATGCGTGGGTATATATAAAAAGAGAGCTTTATATGTTACCAATGAAATAAAGACATATTAAAGTATAATAACGTTATGAACACTTGGGTCATAATGCTAAAAACATTATGAACGTTTGGGTTATAAAATATGGTAACCGTAGAGAATAAGAGTGGTGATCAACCTTTGCCATCAAACCAAGTTTTGAACTAAAAAAGCCAACAATCCTCCACTTACTCCAAAACTTGAGAAACAAAATGTAACAATTTAGGAGAAAAATAGGTAACAACCAGGTGAACTAAGTCTTGAACCTGGTGTCCAAGAAAATCAAAGACAAAACCTGCCAGAGAAATAAACACTCTTAAAATGTCTTGATCTTATAATCGCTCTAAAGACATAGCCTAAATACTTTCATAGTAGGGTGGCTAGTCCCCCACAATCATGTAGGTGAATCTATCAAGTGTGTACTGCTCACACCACCCAAACTTAAGCTTATTAAGGATTAAACAATCCAACCTCATCAAACACAATAAAGTCATGCTAGGGAGACAATTTAAAACTGAATGTATCTTAGAATTATTCCATAGGAAATGTACAAGTAGTCACCACATAACTTCTTTTAACCCATTGAACTTTGTTTCCCAAGACAAGTGTCCATCACGAGGTTACTACGTAACTGGGCTCAACCCCATCCTTTTAGCATGCTCTAAAACTAGTTTCCTACACAAAGATTTTGTAAATGAATCCGCTAAGTTTCTCTTTGACTTGATATAGTCCAGAGAGATTACATCATGCCTAATTAAAGTACAAAAAATTTTATGTCTCAATCTGATATGTCTACTTTTTCCATTATATGTCTTATTCTTAGCATCATGAATGACAGCCTTGGAATCATAATGAAGGAGCACAAAAGGAATTGGTTTTTCCTAAAGTGGGACATCTACTAAGAGATTCCTGAACCACTCAACTTCCTATCCTGCCAACCCCAAAGTCATAAACTCAACCTCTGTTGTTGATCTAGCAATGCATGTTTTCTTGGATGGTTTCCAAGACACTGTAGCTCCTGCCAAGGCAAAATTCTAACCACTGGTAGAGTGTATATAATCACTCTCTGTAACCTAGTTAGCATCAAAATACCTATCCAATATAGGAGGATGACCACCAAAAGATAATCTGTAATGCATAGTGCCTTTCAAATATCTCAACAACAAATCGATGCATTTTAATGCTTTTGACTAGGATTATGAGTATACCTACTAAATCTACTCACACAGTATGCTATATTAGGACGAGAATAGTTTATCAAAAATATCACACTACCAAGAATTTTAGCATACTCAGCTTGGTTTACACTGTTACCAAGATTTTCTTTAAAGCAACACTATCATCATAAGGAGTCTTGAGTGGTTCAACATTATAGTAACCAAACTTCTTTAAAATTTTCTCAACATAATGAGTTTGATTCAACTTAAAACCAGAAGTAGTCTTATCAACTTTTATTCCCAAAATAATGTCTACAGGTTCAAGATCTTTCATATCAAAGGAAGACCTTAGTAAACTCTTGGTAGTATCAATGATAGATAAGCTAATACAAAAAATAAGCATATCATCTACATAAAGAGTTATGATCACACAACCATTAGCATCAGATTTCATATAAATGCAAGAATCAGCATCATAAGAGGTGAAACCATGTTTAAGAATCTCACTTTCAAATTTCTCATGTCACTATTTGGGAGCTTGTTTAAGCCTATACAAAGACTTAACCACACACACCTTTTACTCCTAATCAGGCACTCTAAACCCTTCGGGCTAGACCATATAAATTTTCTCATCAAGATCACCTTTCAAGAAAGTTGTCATAACATCTATTTGGTGCACATAAAGCTTAAATTCCGAGGCTATGGCAAACAACATCCTTATAGATGCAATTTTGGTAACAAGAGAGAAAGTATAAAAAAAGTCCAATCCTTCCTTTTGTTTAAAACCTTTAATCACAAGTCTAGCCTTGACCATGTCAGTGGTTCCTTCAGGTCTCAGTTTATTTTTGAAAATCCACTTATGATCCAAAGGCTTACACCCTCGAGGTAGCTCGACTAAAACCCAAGTTTTATTAGACATGATTGACTCTAACTCACTAACTATGGCTTCCTTCCAAAAGGTAGCATCCACAGATCTCATTGCTTCCTCATAAGTTTTGGGATCTTCCTCAATAATATAAGTCACCACAAAATCGTTATCTATCTCCTCAAGTTTTTCACCACAAAGGACGTAATAAAGTCAAGACCAAAATTGGTGGGTACTCTAGCTCTTTTGATTCTCCTTAGTTCAACAATTTCCTCTTCCTCTATGTCATCATTGGTAGAAGAACTAGGGAAACATTCTCTAGGAGTTTGCGCTCTCACTTTCATAGGAAATATATTCTCAGAGAACACTGCATCTCGTAACTCCTTAATTGGTCCATAAGTGTTAGATCCCTCTTCCTTAACCAAAAATCTATAGACAACACTATCAGAGACATATCCCAAAAAAATTGAATCAATGGTCTTAGGCCCAATTTTCTTCCTCTTATGTTCAGGTAGAGCAACCTTTGCTAGACACCCCCACACTTTCAAAAAACTCAAGTTAGATTGATAACCTTTCCAAATTTTGTAGGGTGTTAGACCTAGTTTCTTATGAGGGGCTCTATTTAGAACATAACAAGTTGAAAGAATGGCTTTTCCCCACATTAATTTGGGTAAACCCGAGGAAATCAACATTGCATACATCATATACTTAAGTGTTCAATTTTTCCTCTCGACTATTCCATTTTGTTAAAGTGTATAAGGGAGAAAGCTCATGAATAATCACAACTTTTCTACAACTGTCAGCAAGAAAATCAGTACTATACTTACAACCTTGATGAGACCTCAATCTCTTAATTTTCCTTTCCATTTGGTTTTTAACTTCAACTTTGTATTTTATAAACACTTCCTCTGCATCACTTATATTTTTTAATAAGTAAACCTTAGTGAATCAAGAACAATCATCCACAAAAGTAATTTAATATCTTATTCCTCTTTTACTCACACAATTTTTAAAATCAGCTGGATTTATATGCACTAAGTCCAACAATTGTGACCCTCTCTCAGTCACTAACTTAAAATATTCTTAGAGAGTTTAGCCTTAACATAAAATTCACATTTTTCCATTTTATTAGTGATATGGTTAGGCAATAAGTTTAAGCTTTGCATCCTCTTAATTGACCTTACATTCACATGCCCAAATCTAGAGTGTCATAGGTCTAGATACTCAACAATATACGCAGAAGAAGTAGATGCATTCATTTCAACATCAAGTACAAATAAGTCCCCCTTACAAAACCCTTTACCAACAAAGTTCTTATTCTTAGGAAGATCTAGCTTATCAGAATCAAAAGTAAGTTTAACACTAGCTTTGTTAAGTAATGCTCTATAAATCAAATTTCTACAGGAATAAATATGACATTATCTAAAGCCAAAACTTTTCCAGAAGTGAGTTTGAGTGTGACCTTTCCAACTTCTTGGATAGGAACTTTCATTACAAGAAATATTGGTTTTAATGACATAAATTCCTGACGAAAAATAAAGAATTTCCATCGGGAAATTAATTTGACGATGGAAATTACTAATGGAACAAATCGTCAGAGAAGCGGCCATAAGTAAAATTTAACGACAGATATTTGGAATCCATTGCTAAATTTAACGATGGATTATTTTTATTTCGTTGGTAAATTTAGCGATAGAATTACCAATGTCTATCGCTAACTTTATCGACAGAACACTCTAATTCTGTTGGTAAATTAAGCGATGAAAATTGCAATTTTGTTAGAATAAGTTAGCGACGATAGTTTATTTATTTGTCGGTAAATTACCGATTAAATTACAATGTTCGTCGCTAAATTTATCGACAAAAATTTCGTCAGTAACTCCATCGCTAAATTTACTTATGATAATTTCAACCACCATTTCTTATTTCCTTCTCGAGTTTCCTATTGATAATGTTTTGATTTTTTCTATAATTAATTTCTCTAAACAAGATAAAGTAAACATTTTCTTGATTGATAATTAAAAATAATGTACAATAATAAGTCTTGAAAATAACTATAAATTAAGAATTCATATAAATTTACTTAGCAATTTGTCTACATTCACTTATCTATCTAAGCTATGCAATTGGTGAAAGCGGATGCTCTAACTGCTGCGATGAGGTGTTACCCCTCCCTTTCAACTCATCCACCTCTTTACAAAGCTGGGTTATGCACTCCATCAGCCTCTTTACTGTGCTCTCAAGCTGAACGTCTCTCTGATCGTCGGATGTGGACTACCTACAAGATGCAGCTGTACTGGATGTAGAGGATTGCAAATAGCATATGTTTACAAATGAACCTAAGCCAAAGATCCTTCTAGGCCAGTCCTTACCACCCACTGTATCAAGATATGCCTAACTCTCATCAACAGATTCAGAGTGCTGAGACTGTCGTCGAATGCTTTCTTATATTTGGTCTTATCATTATAATTGTCTATGTTAATAAATGATAATTTTAAAGAATTAATATTAAAGTATAAATTTTACATACATTAAGTTCTCTGCATCGAGTGTTGATGAAGATCACGCCCATCATGCTTCTTAGTATGGAAGTGCAAAAAAAGCTAGCATAGTGTAGGCTTCCTACCCATAGACTTTTCCTACATCAGAATAAATTGTTATAAGTGAACTACAAGTTACAAAAATTTAGCAATAGTTTCCTATATTTTATGATATTTACCTCCTGTTGAACAAAAGCATTTACTCAATAACACAACCATTAAAGGCACCAGACATTTATAACATTAGTATTATCCATAATACTCATATTTTCATTTTAAATTTCATACATCAAATTAAATTGAAATCAAATTTAATACATCAAAGTACAAAAATCAGAATATAAGTGTAAAGTTTAGATACTTACAAGTTTCTATGCGTGCTCTTGGTGAGCTATAGATTCTCAAGTGTGTACAAGTAGACTCTCTCCCTCTGATCTTCCATGTCTATTTGTAGAATTGAGCTCTGAAATGGACATTGCCTCGGGTGATGTCCAATACTGCTAGCAACGACTCCAAATTTCTTTAAAGATATAAGGAGGTCGTACACCATTCTTGTGCATTGAGCCAAGAAAGTCTCTATAATGTGTACGAGCTCGCCTCTCCTATATATTATAAATTACAACATCAAATTTTGAATCTAAAAAAAATTCTTTCTGAAAAATAAGAAAACATATTATAAGTACTTATAAACTACAATATTTATCTAATTAATGTAAAAATTAGATCAAATAAAAAATACAAAAGAATTTTTTTTTGGTACCTTAAACTTGTGATAATAACAATCCTTTATCGCTTGAGAGATATTCTTCCATGTATAACTCTCAAGATCTATCTTCTCCTTAAACTTGGATGAGATATTTCTAGAGAACGTTCCAAATGAAACCAACCTAATATAGAGCCTATTTTGGAACATTTTCAAATTGTCTAACCTATAACTTCAGTATGAACTTATGGTGTTATCATCTATTAACAAATTTTTAGAATTTCACTCACAAATTGTTGACAATTGTGATTTAAGTTCTTCCATCAACTCCCTTAGCTCTAGGTTGGAGGTTGCTTCCTTCATCCTCAACGTTTACCCTTGATATCTCTATCGGTATAGGGGTGGTGGATGGTGTAGGGATGATGGATGTTATAACAAGGCTGCTGGATGGTGTAGCAATAAGTACAGAAGGTG
Organism: Erythroxylum pedicellare; assembly: GCA_027563575.1. NCBI lineage: Eukaryota > Viridiplantae > Streptophyta > Magnoliopsida > Malpighiales > Erythroxylaceae > Erythroxylum > Erythroxylum pedicellare. The sequence continues at coordinate 1,456,639 of JAOQMP010000208.1, forward strand.
AATGTACAGGAAATGTAGGTCGGAAAGGTGATGCCTCATCTGGATGTTGAGTATCCAGAGGTACCAAACCTGAGTCTATACCATCTGCAGAATGTGGTGCTTCACCTAGACATGAACTGGCTTCTCTAAATCGTGGTAACCTAGACCTTGGCCGCATCATTTCCTGTTTTCTTTTTTGTGGAATATTTTTAACCTGAAATATGTATTTTATTTAATATTCTAGTAATATAATAA
>JAOQMP010000208.1:1483234-1497892 GCA_027563575.1 Erythroxylum pedicellare
GACAAGGTATGTCGAACTATATTATCAAATTTGGTGTTGATCTGTTTAATTTCGTATTAATTTTTCTATTTTTGTTTCTACTAAAAAATTAACAGTTGCTGGTATAATTACTTTATATCTAGTAATCGACAGATACAGTTATTAGTAACTGCAGCAAAACCTTACAAGTAATTGCGGTCAAATCAAAGTTTTTTCGAAACTACTACACCCCAACGGTTCTTTCAATTGGTATCAAAGCAGGTCACCAAATCAAAACTTAGTACATCAAGTTGGTGCATATCCTTGTTTTGTAATTATGGTTATAGGAGAAGGGACATTAATCATCAACCCACTGTTATTAGATGGTTCAAATTATCTTACATAGAAATCACGAAGGAGAGTATTCATTCAAGCACAAGGAACAAGAGCATGGAACTCAATTTTAAATGGATTGACACTTTTAATGACAACTGATGAAAAGGGAGAAGTGGTATTTAAAGATGCGTTTGAGTGGACAAGGGCTGAAGAAGAGAAAGCGATTTGAAATTTTCAAGCCCTGCATGCCATCTTCAGTGCAGTTGATAAAGGTCGCTTTGCTATGATATCAGCTTATGAATCGGTGAAAGAAGTGTGGGACACTTTGCAGACTATATATGAAGGATCAAAATCTGTGATAGTCTTAAAACTTCAGATGCTATTTGTGAGATTTAAAGAGCTGAAGATGGATGAGAGTAAAACCATTGGAGACTTCCATGAGAGACTGTGTGACATAATAAACCAAGCATATCAACTCGGGAAGAACTACTCTACCCTAAAACTGGTTAAGAAGACATTGAGATCATTGTCTCCGAGGTTCATACCAAAAATTGCGGCCATCGAAGAAGCCCATGATATCATTGAATTATCTTTGGATAAGATAATTAGGATTCTTACCAACTTTAAGATGAATTTGTTAAGAGATAATCGAGAGAAGAGCAAAGGATTGACATTTCAAGCCGAGATTGGTACAGTCGTGAATAAATTCAAAGATGAATTCGATGAGAATGAGGATATGGAGTTATTAACAAGAAATTTCAATAAGTGGTTAAAGAAAGTGAAGAAGGATAGATCTGATTTTAGGCAAAACGGTGGGAGCTCATCAAATAGTAATTTCAAACAATAAGGGAAAACTCAAAAGGGTGAAAGAAAAGTTAAGAAAATTTAATATCATAAATGTCAAGGTTTTAGACATATGCAAGCAGAATGTGCTAACACCTTGAAGAAGAGAAAAAGGAAGTCCTATACAAGCACTTGGAGTGAGAATGAATCCGGGAGTGAGAATTGTAGTGAAGAAGAAGTTGTGAATAGTATTGCGTTAATTGCTTTATACAATAAAATTCCAATTACTTGCTTTACAGCAATCAAGAAGGAAGTAACTGATGACAAAATGTGAGTAAATTAGAAAATTTTGAGAAAACGCAGACAAATTAGCTCAAAGCTCAATCTCAGATTATGACAGTGATGACAGTACTGGAGATGATGAAAAGGAAGGTATTTATGAAGCCTATGAGTTAATGTATGTTAAATGGGTCTAAATATGTAAGAAAAAAGAGAAGTTGAAGGACGAAAACTCTACGATGAAGAAGATCATTCAAGACCTTAAGAAGAAGTTGTTATCTACAATAGATGAGCTTAATGAAACAAAGTTAAAGGTAGTTAGTACGGAAAAGAGAATTAAAATGTTAAATGGAGGTACCGAAAAGCTAGAAAAGTTGTTAGAAATTGGCAAGACTAAAGGAGATCTTCAAGGCATTAGCTAGAGAGGTGAATGTTTCAAGTCGAATGATGAGGAAATTGGTGCGACCAGATCTGTCCAAGGAGAAATCTCAAAGAAAAATTGGAGGTCCATACCTTCGTGTCACTTTTATGGAGTAATCGGACATATAGGCCAAAAGTTACAAGTTGTCACAAATGATGTTTTAAAAGGGTCAAAACTAAAAATCTAGACACTCTTTTTTAAATTTCCAATAGCAACCCATATTACCAAGGTACTCTTGCGTTAGAAAGAGTCAAGTACAAGCACAAAGACGTAGCGAAAAAAAATAAGAAATTGTCCAGATTCACAGTTAGTTACTACTTTTGAAGAAACTGTTCAACTTAAGGATAAGTCAGTTGCTTCAGATGAAGAAATCAACTAGACAGTTGATGGCCGAGATAATGTAATGAGGAATAAGCCTAGATTTGAATTTCTTCGAAGGGCACATAGACTATGTGCTTTACATTTTTGAAGTATAGTTTGATGTTATTTATTAAAAAAACAAAAAGAGGTTTGAAGGAGTTATCGTTTAGGCTTTATGAGTTTTTATTTATGGGCTTTCTGAGGTTCAGTTCATTGATGTGTACATGAGGCTATGCTTGATGATAGGGTTTATGAATTTGATCAGTCTTATGAAGATGGAATTGAAGTGTTTCTTATGTTTCTTTATTCACTAAGATTGATCACATTAAAGGATTCTTGTTTTAGCATTGTTTTGTCCCAAGGGCGAGACATCATATTATTTTTTGTGACTGATCAATTCAGGGGAGATTTTAAGATATCTTCATGACTATTCGTCTTACCTTCTGACATCGTTTTGTCCTAAGGGGGAGAAATTTGGATGATTGGATTATTGTTCATTATTGTTTATTCGGATGTTTCTTGAACTTGAAGAACTTAATGGATGTTCTTTAGAACTTAGATTAAAGGGGAGTTTCCTATTTGTGACAAAAATGCCAGAAAATGGGAGATTGTTAAAATATTTATTATATATCTTTTTGTTTAATTTTGGCATTTATGATTATTGGATATTCAGATAATGATTAAAAATATAAATCAAGAAATCTTACTTGAATTGGCTTCTTGAATAAAGTTGTTGTGCAAATAGAACTCTATCTTGGATGGAGATTCATGTGGATTACATTTCTTCTGAAGATATGGATTAAGCAAGGTGACATGTATGAGAGCTGCGTGTAGGTTTTGTGGTCTTGAATTTTTGCTGCAGTGTTATGCTATTGATTAAAGGCTACATGTGAGTGGTTAGGTGATTTTTCTTCTATGTGGATGTTGGCGAGAATTTTTGGGTGTTGATCTTTTTGCGTGGGTTACTGGTTGTTGTTCTGTGGTGTTAGTCTTATTTCGTAGGTTATTGGGTGTTGTCCATGTTTTGTAGAAAATACACGAGTGATTTAATGATGTTTTTCTAGTGAGTATTCACTATGAATGGAAGAGCAAAAGATGAGATGTTTGATCTTAATGTTTTTATTGCTTCAAGGGTGGCTTATGTGTAACGTTACCAAATGTGAAGAAAATTGAAGACATCCAAAGGTGTTGTTGATGAATGCGTGACCCAGCTCTTGCACCTGAATCGTGGCTGACTTGGTGAAATTATTACTGGGTGTTTCTACGTGATTATTTAACTGCTCTTGATTTCGTGATAGTGCAAGAAATTATTTCTTGTCTTTTTGTCAAGTGTTTTCTTGTGTGTTGATTTGTTTAATCACTTGAGTGATTTATTCACTATTCTTGTTTCAAAAGATTGTTAAGAAAATTTCTCTGTTAAGGTTAATACGAGATGGTCGTATTATTGGGTGTGAAATTCTTCCACAAGTTGTAAGGACGAGGGATAATATCAAGGATCCAGTAGTATCAACTCAACAAAGCCTTATATAGAACTATTGTCGTTAGTGAAAGAATTAAGATGGGTGAGGGTCCTGCAGACGTAGGTAAGATGTGTTGAATTGTGTTACCAAATTTCGGTGTTAATTTGTGTAATTTCGTATTCATTTTTCTGTTTTTGTTTGTGCTGAAAAATTAACATTTGTTGATACAGTTACTTTATATCTAATAACTGATAGATACAATTATAAATAACTGTAACGTAACCTTACAAATAATTGCGGTCAAATCAAAGTTTTTGCAAAACTACTACATCCCTACGGTTCTTTCAGATAGTGATAAGACAAATGATATTGACCTCCCTTTGGGCTGGTCAATACCCTCATGAATTACATATACACAACCATCTTAATATTATAAAATAAATTAATTTACACAAGAGAGGCTACTTTGGCAACATGTTGTTTCAATCAATTTATTTCACAATATTAATAAAAAATCAATTATACCAATATTTGAACATTCCTTGAACAGTCAATTTTCATAAAAAATATAAACTAAAAGCATGTGTAATTGATTTTTGCTAAAACCACATAAACCGAAACATCATGTATGAACTGAATATAAAATTTGTAAAAATAGCCAAATGTACTAGTTAACCAAATATCTCATTTGTTCCTAAAGCCTACTTTAAAATATTTAGTTCCAAAATGCTTAAGCTTTAAGGATGTTTCTGGTCCTGATGGTTAAAGTATAAACCCAAATACTACTTTGGGGACGCCGAAGGGCACACAGGAAATAAGACACCAAATTGGCTAAAACAACTCATTTGAACAAGACCATCGACTAACTAAAGTCAGATTGTAGGTACTGAGGTGCTTAGTAGACTACTGTGGAACAACTAGGGAAAAACTTGTGACTATTGGTAAGTTTCAGGTATGATGGACGAGACAAGGTCCTTTTTCTTTTATCTACGGGCACACAACTCTCATCTTTCCTTTTAGGAACCTTACTTTCTTCACAACTCTCTCTTCCCACTCTATAATAATAGTCGCAACAGTATCTTCACTCTTTCCCTGTTAACTCTAATCTTACAGCAGAATTGTTTTGTAAGCTGTCTTAAATTGTCTTAGACGTTCTGATACACAAGATCCTCAAAAGAGGCGAGTGTAGAGCATACTTGTCTCTAAATCGAGACTATTGGTAACTTGACTCAAGACTCAAAGGTTTTCAGGAGAGGAGGAAACTTAGAAAGAAACACTCAAAACAAACTTCATTATACTTCAAACCAAAATCAGAGTCTACTTACAACTGAAGAAAAACCTTGCTTTTATAGGCGAAACAAATGTTAGAAATGTAAATCTTCCTAAGAGACACACTCATTACATATTTAAAAAGAAAGCTACTTTAAAGTACAATCATCACACATTTATCAAAGTTACTTTGAAAAAGTAGACTATTTTGCTAAAAGCAAACAGTAAGATATTAAGAAAGAATCTTAAACAATGGTTTGTAGGCCACAAAGATTCTCTTTCATCAAAAGAATATGAAGGAAAAATAAATTCCTAAAAAGAAGCGTCCCATTATGAGAATTGGGATCCAAGGCATTAGTTGTCACAAATTGGCTCGTGCCACGATTAAAGATTGGATGGAGAGTCTAGATCACTTGAACTATTAGTACCAAATTGATTGGTCTTTTGTCTTTTATTGGGACTGAGTTCACATGTGCTTAGTAGGTACTTCTGGTTTTTATCGATAGTTAATGGTTAAAGTATAGGCCAAAGCTTTATGTATTAAAAAATGGAAACGTTTTTGAAAGACCATGATAAAGATTAAAGGCTTTTACTAAAAACTAGAAAGGAACGTTTTCTCTATCGAGAATCTGTCTTTCTTTGACTGATGAGATGTCAAGAAAAACAATTGTTTATATGACTTAGGACCATAATCCTAACTCTTTAAATAATTTGACTTATTTCTATTTTAGCCGATTATAAAATATAAATAAGACTTTTAGATATCTACTCATTAAAACATATATGTTATTAGATATTATGTGGCCCAAAACCTTTAATCTTAATAGATCGCTTTAATCGGGCTTAACTTTATGACAGTTGATAATATACGATTAATTCATATATATGTACCCACACTTTGGATTAAATCCAACATATATCATTATAACTCTTCTACGTGTCTTTCAAACAAAACCAAAATTCCAAATCATGCCATCCAAGTTGTAGATACGCAGCAGATTATTGAATGAGAACAATTGTGCCCTGAAGTAATTAGTGGCCATATTCTCATGATTCTTCATTATCTATCTTTCTATTCCAATTCTTCAATCCACAAGCATGGAAGCTGACAATGCTGTTACCTGTAATGATTGGATCAAATAATTAATACATATATAATCAGCAAAATGGAGTGGAGGCTGATGACAAGTACCGTTTCTTTTCTTCTTCTTCAGCTTGGTGTCTGATAGTGATAAGACAAATGATCTTCAGGACTGTTTGGAAGGGGAAAAAAAAAAACACAAAACAGGAAAACCCTAATGGGGTTGGAGCAAGATATGGGATAATTAAAGTTACGAGGAGAATCGTTGTTGCATAATGGTGATTTACACGATATACACTAGTGATTTTCATATATTACCATTTTTCAAAGTGGTTTCTATGCTGTACCCACTAATTAGATTCGAGAATTTTCAATTATTATATACTTCCATGCAGTTTTTAATTAATGATTTTTTAATATAACTATCTTGTTAATTATCATATTTTAAAGTATATGTTTCTGTAGTCTCATGTATATTTTCAGAACATAATTTATAACTGCAATATATGCCGATTATGTACATGTTATGTTGATGCTATACATGGCTTACTATCGTCACAAAATCATTGTTATTGCTTACTTGACCATCACTAATTAGGAAAGAAAGCATTTACATTATGATATTTAAAAATATTTTCCACTTGTAGAAAGATCTTGTAGCATAAAGGGAAACAATATATACAAGCAATATAAAACAAACACAGTTTGTGAATAAATCAAATAAACTTAAGAAGAGTTGATTATACTCAACTTAAATCGAACCGATCAGGCACATTCAAAACATCTAAAATGTGGTTCGAAGAAAAAAAATCTTATATATGGCATATTGTAACAGCCCAGATCACCTACTTGTAGATATTGTTCGCTTTGAGCCTCGCGCCCTCACGATTTTGTTCCTCTCCGAAGCCTACTCCTGGCTTCCACGGAAAATCGCGTGTACAAGGAAGAGGTTTCTACATCTTTATAAGGCATGCTTCGTTTTCCTCTTCAGCCGATATGAAATACCTATAAGTATTTTGGTATCAGAGCCAGTACTCGAGTGGTATGCCAGCGCGGATGCTGGGCCTCTTAAGGGGGGTGGATACTTAGGAGTATCTCATATCGGCTGGAGAGGAGAATGAAACATGACTTATAAAGATGTGAAAACTTCTCCCTTGTAGACGCATTTTCCCTGTGAAAGCCGGAAGTAGGCTTCGAGGAGGAACAAAATCGTGAGGGTGCAAGGCCCGAAAGGCCGAGGCCCAAAGCGGACAATATCTGTAAGCGGTGGTATGGGCTGTTACACATATATTATTATATTATTACAAGAAATTGAGACCTTTATTTTCTTCTTCTTTGAGGAGTAGATGTTGTCATCAAAGATCTTTAGGTGTCCATGAATTATCTTCTCTTAGCATCTAATTTCCACTAAAGATTAATATTGTGATTGAGGATTAATATCTAACAAACTTCATTAAGCTTTTATAAAATTTTAATCCAGTTATGTTGACAAAAAAGGGGGTAATCTAATTAATATAGGAAGCTAATTAAGGTAAGCTAAATTTACCTTTATAATAAGATAATTATCTTCAACAATATTGAAAATTAGTTTAATCAATATGGAAACATATTATTTCACTCAATGACTACAAAGAATTGTCAAAATAATAAAACAAATCATCCTATGTAATATATAAAAGTTACATATTAATAAGTAGATGTCAATAGTCATTAATAATATAAATAATCAATTTCTTGTAATAATGGTCTCAATTTCTAATAATGAATATAGAAAATTATCATAATTATGTAGTTATTTCTTCTTTAAATATTACTTAGATAGGGCTCCAAATTGAGCTCTTATATATTTGAAAGTGGGAGTAGAAAATTATACTACTATTCAATTTCCATACATAAAGTAACTCCAACATTGTACTAAGCATTTGTACAATCCAAGTTCAATGGAAATACCATAGAGTTAATGTATCATTTTATGCACAATATGTCTACTTTAGTTAAAGCAATTAACTGGCATGTCTTTATGAATTTATAATGAAACAACACCTACCTGCACTTGGTGACAGAAAAAGAAGAACATATGCCATTTTATTATAGCACATACTAAAAGATATGAAAGTGGAAGTGGAAGTGAAAGATTTAAATGAAACACGTTTTCTAGTGCTAATCTTTGTTTGTGATCTTCTAGCTTTGAAAAAGCATGCAATTCTTATATATTCCTGAACCTTGAAATGCAAGTGCAACAAACTTCTTAGCATATGATGAATCAAAAAGAACCGTGTTCGAATTCGATTCTATAGGAATATCAAACTCAGAAAGGACCCGAAAGTTGATGAGAAATCATATAAGAATTGTGAAAAAAAGAAAGAGGTAAGATGAGTGGAATCAGAATCAGACTTTCGTGACCAATGATGAATATTAAAGAATTACAACTTTCAATGATCAAAGTGTCATTCTTACTATAGTCTTTGATTGTGCACTCTCTTACTTCGATTTCAGAATAATATGCTTATATATCAAAGATAAAGAAATCCCATTATTTTTTAATGGAAAAATTAAGGAAAACAGTGAAAAAAGTTGAAACAAAAATAGAGGAAAATTTATTGAAATTTGACATTACAAAAAAGAGAGGAAGTAAAAGAAAAAAGAAAAGCTCTTTTGTTTTCCTTCCCTCACATGGCCATTTTGTGAAACTCTGCTATGTATATTTTCCCTCTATATGTCTCTCTCTTCAGGGATGATTAAGCTTTTGGTGTTTCCTTATCTAACATGGGAGGTTGTGAAACTGGAACACTGATAGCCACTGTGGCTTGGTTTATTTGCATCTCTATGTCATTTGCTTCACTTCCTTGGACATTCATACCATTATCTCCATTACAGTACTTGATGGGTTCTGGGATTGTCTCAGCTTCTTTTTCTTTGTTTTCCTTGTACTTGCCCCACAGAACTGAGTAGAGCCCGACCACGATCAGTACAGCACCAAGAACACTGTTTAACGAAGTAAATTATTACTATTTTGGTTTGGACATTTAATTTTCTGATGTAATTTCAGAAGAAGAAGATGAGCATACCCTCCAACATAAATCTTTTCAGCAAGAATGAAGGAACCCATTACAGCTACTATGATCATCATCAATGGGCTAAAAGCAGTGACAAAGACAGGTCCTGTTTTTTGCATGACAAGCCCTTGGACATAGTATGCAATACTTGATGAAACAATTCCCTGTGTAATGATGAAGGTAAATATTTGTTAGATCTTTCGTTGATTTATTAATCATAAGTTATGTCATGGGATTGATATGGAAGCTCACAGCATAAGCAGCAGCGAGAAGATTCATGTCCCAGCCAATGGTCCATGCAGAGGGCTTGTGTTCCATCACAAACGTCACAGCTATGGACTGTAATGTGCCAATAAAGCACACAAGGGATGTAAGTGAAAGCTGAGCTGGGTACCTCCTAAGTGTCATTGCCTGTAGCACACGAAAAATAATAATAAACTTTTCGAGAAGTTTTAAGTAAGAAACAAACTGAATATCTAATGGTAGTCACTAATAAGAATTTACCTGAAGAATGAAGAATGATGCCCAAGCAAGAGTGGCAATGATGAGGAGGATTGAGCCCATTAACCAGTCCTTATCAGCCGAACCAGTCGCTTCAGAGGCAGAGGGTGTATGGACATGGGAGTGCTCAGACCATATCAAGTTAATAACATTACCTTTGTACAATGTCATCAACATGGCTCCAGCCACAGTCACAACAGTTCCAATCACTTTTGCCTGGCATCTTACTTTCTTAATGTCCACTTTCTCCATTCTTCAAAAAAAAAAAAGAAAAAAGAAGATGATAATCACTTTTCAGGCCATATTGAATTGTTCTGAAAGAAAGATGATTGATGGTTGCTGATGTATATATACCGGCAGATGACTGCCATAACAAATGTCATTGCAGGTAACATGTTACTAATGGCACAAGAATAGGTAGGAGATGTGAGCTTCAGTCCCGCATAGTAAAAGTTTTGATCAATCACAGGCCTGTTATAAACAAACTGATCAGGTTCAATTCTTTTCAACAAATTCTATCTTCACGTATCAGGGGGGGAAAAAAGGAAAGAAACTGACCCGAGAAGACCAAGAACAAACATTTGCATGAAAATGGGAAATGTAATCTTTGGCCTCACTTTCCTGCAAATAAGCAAAGCATGCATGCATGTTAAACCAAAGCCTTGTCGCTACACGAAGATCACTCTTCTTCAGTTATTGTTTATGGTTAAGTACCTCTCGAGAAAAATAGCGAAAGGGGCAATAGCAGCAGTAGCAAAAGCATGTCTATAAACGACTAACACATAATGACTCATCCCCCTGTTGAGAGAAACCTTGGTGATAATGTTCATGCCCGCATAGCCAAATTGCAGAGATATCATGGCTATGTAAGGCTTAGAACTTCGGAACATACTTCCCAACCTTCCAATCATTTTTCCCTTCGTCTTTTTTCTGTTCTTGCTAACGTTTTAGCTGAGAAAGAAGAAGAGAAGCTAGAGCTATATGAAGGAGGAAGAATACTTCAACAGGGTACTGAGGTTGGCTATATATATAGGAATTGAGGAGAAGAGTGAGGTTGTTTATTCAAAAACAAGTTTTATTTTGAAGAGAGCGTGTGAGAATCACTATATCACACGTACGTGTTGCCCTAGCCTCCTAGGATCATTTTTCATGTTCTGATTAGCTAAACCAGATAATGGGATGTTCCATGGAGTATGTGTCACCATATCCGAAGATGTACAAAGAGAAAATATAAAACTTCCGATAGTTCGATGAATGTGATTTAAGGACACTGACGATACAAAGGATCAATATTTTTAAAACCTAACCGTTTGAAAACTGTCAAATAGTTTAACTTTTAGTTTAATTTAGCTTAATAATTTTTTGTTATTAAAATTAATCAATATATTTATTAATCAGTCAATTTTAATAAACTAAGTTATTTTTATAAAATAAAATGTTGCTTTACTTTATTTTAATAATCTTTTTTTAAACTAAATTTTACATGTTTGATAATTTTTCAATCTTTTTTAATTTTTTAATTTTATTCAATCTTTAACCAATTTTATTTTGACAAAATATCGGTTAAATTAAGCATTTTAAATCTTAAATTTCTTATTTTATCGATTTAATTTTCGATCTTAACAATGCAAAATATAGAATGAAGCTTCATATTTAGATCTGGGTTCAACTTTAACTTTATTGCTATCATAAACCTTATAGAAAAAATATCATGTGAGTAATTTTGGATTGAGTTGAATGTATCTTTTTAAATTATATTTTTAATTTTTTAATTTTATTTTAATCTTATAACGGTATAATACTTATTAAACCTTACATCTTTGATAATATCGCGGTTTTAAAACATCGATCATAGACATTCTAGAAAAAATCTCATTTGATTCATGTCACACAAAACCTCGGATTGAGTCATAAATTAAATATAACCACTATGAAATATCTCATAACATTCTGATCTAGTATAGAAAAAAAAAAAAACTGGGTACATGCTTTAAGGTATAACTCAGTTTATCTATTCATTTTATGTGGTGGGGTGGAATCAGAGTGGAGGTTGGTGCTTGCTGATGCAGAATGAAATGAATAGTGGTGGTGGTGATGGTGACGGACTTTCCAAGCTTGTGGCTCCTGCTTCATTAAGAAGCGGCGTTGCGACGCATCTCTGTCAAATTTCCACCCATTCATAGTAAAGTTGATACTGGCAGATGATCAAAGTGGTTCAGTGACGAAACATTTTTAATTTATTGGATTGTAATTGTAAGAGATCGACACATCATATAATAACTATCAAGGGTAGGTTAAAAATTGAATTTCATTTTTAATTTATTTTATATTTGGATTTAATTGATTTATCTTAATAATTTTATATAAATAACGAAATATTGTACAATTAAGAATTCGTACAATACTTTATTAAAAAATTTTATATCTTTGAAACTATTAAATAATAATAATAATTTTTAAATACATATAAATAAAATATTTAATAAATTAATAGTTTTTAAAGAATATTCATCAACATTTTTTTTCAAAAAATAAAAAATAAAGCTGTTTATATCAAGAAGAAAATATGCCATAGAACAATATATATGCATTGACAAGCCTTGGACCAAAACAATAATTATAAATATTATACCGTTTAATATTACTACTTACCACCTTATTCTAATTTGAAATGTCATAAGAGATGATGCTTAAGAAGAAAATACAATAATTATGCTTTCATGTTTCATTTTCAAGCTCATAAATTGAAAATGAAATAACTAAAAAAGCTGCTGGCTGTTATGAATAATCCATTTTTAATCTTCAACTCATCCTTAATGCCAATATGAAAGAATTAAGTTGGTGATAATGTTGTCTCCTTTATATAAATCCACAACCACAAATCACAAGAATTGTTGATAATATTTAAGGATTTAGTTGGTACATATTTAAATAATAAGATTAAATTTTATATGGTAATAAATAAAAAATTGTAGAATAATATTAAGAGAGACAACAAAACAAGAACAAGATCCTAGTTCCCAAAAAAAGTCAACCAAACAGCAACAACAAAGCATTCTAATCAAATGTAATCGAATAATGTCAGCTTGAGAATAAAAAACTCAATAAAAAAGTGAATATAGAGATTTATGTGAAAAATCGTTTAGAGTAGAGGAAAAAACTACGAGCCTGATTGACAAGTAAATCTACTAATTACAAATAAAGACTTACAAAGTTTGATCTTTTACTTCACAAAAATAAGTTGTCTCGTATAGTTTCAAGATTGAAACTAAAGTTGATTTGGAAATCAACAAAGTCTTAACTAGTCCAATCCCAAAATTATCAAATAAGGATAAAAATCAAAACTACTTCTTCTTACTCTCTATTATGTTTCTCTTTATGATGTTTTCTGGACCTCTCAATGAACAAACATATTTCTTCTTTCATGATCACATACACAACCATTTAACCATTCAAATTGCGAATGTACACAGTTACAAATAATTACAAGGTCATTATATAAGACTACGTATGTCATGCATATGGATGTGTACACAATTACATATATCTTTGCTCTTCACATATTTCTTAACACGATTTCAAAAACTTATACTATTGATCCACACGATATAAGTTAAGGATACAGAAGTAGCATCCTACATGACTATGTCCCTTCCAAAAGAGCTTCAACTACTTGGTCATCATTCTACGAGCCATAAATGTGTCAACAATTATCAAAAGTTTTAAAATAGGTTTGGATATTCAATAATTAAAATTATTTATTTAATTTTGAGTGAGATAATTTATGTCTTAAGACTAATATATTGTCATAGGCTTATAAGATATTTGCTTTAGACACATGAATTCCTTTTTATTTGCACAAATAGTGCATTATCCAATACCACAAGACTTAAGGCACTAGTGCACTGATGTGGGGAACGTAACATTTACTGAACAAACACGCCCATCATGCGAATGTAATTCTGTCTTTGAGGACTATATACTCTGCTTTCCGTAATGGTAATGATTAGAAGAGTAGACTTAGGACAACGCATAATGAGACAGGACAACACAGAGTGCTTGACAAACAAAACCAAAAAAAAGAAAAAAGAAAAAGATTTTTTGGATATAGCCAACCAGGCATCGACAATGGAATTGGAACCTTCTTTTAATGTCTCATTAGCCTTTTATTATTAGGATATTTCCAGATAATTTCAATCTAAATACATATAATATTGGAATTATCAATGTTTTTCTTAGGATACTTGTTATCTCTTATTATTTGATTTTAACATTTTTTTATTATTGCATCTTTAAGATAATGATTAAAATCCAAATTAAGTTGAGGTGTAAATAAGTAACATTTTTTATTTGAATTGAATTCTTGAATATGACTTGAAGTGAAATAGAAGTCTATTATTATAGGGAATTTACGGATATCACATTGGATCATTGAAGAATTTCTTAAGATTGCTTGAGATATCCTTGCGTGTGTAATTCCAAATCTTAATCCCCTATGTGCGTGAACAACTTTCCTAGACTCCTCTCACGTGTGTGATCTGGTAAATGCTTTTTGGGTGTTGGCTGTAGTGGTGTGTGTCAAGTGAGGTTATGGTCTATTTCTTCTGGTGATTGAAACACAATGTATGCTATATTAATTAATTGGGTGAAGATATTAATGGGTGTGCTGTAATCTTTTGTTGGGAGTATCTGCAGCTATCTTTATTGGAGTTTCACGTGGGTGTAAGCTGAAGCATAAATGTCCTGTGTCTGCTAGTTTTGAACAATATATGTAGTTACATTACTTGTGCGTTGGCGTGATCTGGTTGGTTGATTGGTGAGTAAGAATGTTGCACTTTTCTATGGTTATATTGTCATGAATGTATGTGTGCAGTGTTTCTCTTTTGGACTGTGGTTTGTCTCATGCTGGGTTTTTACTGATATATGTGTAAACCTTGTATGGCTGGTTTTCCTGATTTCTGGTGTACGAAAATTTCCAAAAGTTTTCGTGGTTTTAGTAACTACCATACCTGATTGTTTGAGTGGCTTTTATGGGTTGATTAGGTGTTGATTATGTCTGTTCTAGTAGCTATCAATATTGGAGATGATGTTCAAAAATTCCAGCAGTTGAATATGACAGTTTCAATTGGTGAACAACTTTCATATTAGTCTTTG
>JAOQMP010000208.1:1507616-1518542 GCA_027563575.1 Erythroxylum pedicellare
GGTTCCTCAAGGGCAAAGAGTTAAGTAACTTCAAGCACTTCGTTCAGAGTTCAAAATACTATAACAATCATTAACAAGATGCAATCATTAATAAGAAGCAAATCCACAGTGATAAGACAGAGGATGTAACTATTGTTGAGAAGATTCTTTGGTCCAGGACTCGGAAATTTAATTTTTTTGTCTGCTCTATTGAGGAAGCTAATGACATTGAGGAACTTTCAATTGATGAATTGTAAAGTTCCTAACTGGTTTATAAATAAAAAATTAACCAACAAAAGAAAGAAGAGTAAGTATTAAAGGCCTCAATAAAAAATTACTTGACACCGAAAGGAGATAGAGGATGAGGTGGAGGTAGAGGTAAAGGTAGAGGAAGCAATGATCATGGCAAACAAAAATAACACTACTAATGCCCAAAAAATAATTTCAAGGAAGAGGAAGTGAATAAGGAGGCCATCACTCAATAACTCAGAGACCAAAGTTAGCAGACAAGTCCAATGTTGAATGTTACCATTGTAATAGGCATGTCTATTCTCAATTAGAATTTCGAACTAATTTAAATAGCAAAATAGAGACAGAACTAACTTTGTAGAAAAGAAGAAGAGGTCTCTTTTGATAGGGTGTAACTTGAAAAAAACATCTGGTATTTAGATATCAAATTCAGCAATCATATATACGGAGGTAAGAAGACATTTTCTGACCTACACAAATCTTTTCACAACATTGTCAAGTTTGGTGGCAACTCCAGAGTAATTGTTATGGAAAAAGGAATGGTCATTCTCCAAACCAAGGAAAAGTCCACACATACTATCTCTAATGTTCGTTTTGCTCCAGATTTAAAGACTAACTTGCTTAGTGTGGGTCAACTGTAAGAAAATGGGTATGAAATTCTTATCAATGACGGAGTATGTTAAATCCAATATATAAAGTTGAACTTAATTGCTCAAGTTAACATGAATGCTAATCATATGTTCCCTCTTTATCTCCACAGCACCACTCATTTATGCTTCACAGCAAAATTGAAGGATGTGACAAGGCTATGGCATTTTCATTATGGTCACTTGATTTTCGGTAGGTTGAAGACCCTACAGCAGAAAATTATGGTAATTGGCCTTCCTCAAATCACTACTTCAACTTAAGTTTGTGAAGAATGTGTTGTTAACAAACAACATCATAACCAATTTCCATAAGGAAAGTTATGGAGAATAAAGAATGCATTAAAGTTAGTGCATTCTAACCTTTGTGACCTTATAAATTCATCTTCAAATGGAGGTAAAAGATATGTAATTACCTTTATTAACGATTTTATTTGAAAAGCTTAAGTTTATTTTTTGCAAGAAAAATATGAAGCTTTTGCAACTTTTAAAAACTATAAAATACTGGTTGAGAAAGAAATAGGCAACTTGATCAAAGTTCTTTGTAGAGACCATGGCGGAGAATATATCTCACAAGAATTCACAAAATTTTGTGAGAGCCATGGAATCAGAAAGCAACTTACGATAGTTTACACACCTTAACAAAATGGATTTTGTGAGAGAAAAATTGCACTACTTTGAATATAGTGCAAGCATTTTGACAAGGAGTGGCATTCCAAAAACCTTTTGGCTTGAAGTAGTAGGAATTCCAATTTTAGCCAGGCCCATCAGGCCCGGGTTGACAGGTCACAAGCCAAAATTGTTTGGCTTGATTGGAATGTCAAAAATGACATCGTTTTTAATTTAAAAAAATATAAGGTTAGGTCGGGCCGGCCTGAACTGCTTATGGCAGTCAGCTATGGGCCACCCTACCCATGGATCAGGTCGAGCCGGGCCAAGAGCAGCCTAGTCCTGACCTGACCCATTGACATCCCTATGAAGTAGGTAATTGAAGCATTCATACTTTAAATAAAAGTCCCACACTTGCTGTTCAAAATATGACACCAGAAGAAGCATGGAGTAGACGGAAATTAATGGTAGTTCATTTCAAAATTTTTGAGAGTGTTGCCTATGCCCATAGTTTGGACTAAAAGAGGACAAAGCTAAATAATAAAGGAGAGAAATGCTTTTTTTGTGTGTTAGTGACCATTCAAAAGCTTATAAGTTTTACAATCATATCACTAGGAAAATTGTTATCAGTTATGATGCAGTTTTTGATAAGAAATCTGGATTAGAAGAGGATAAAGCTAGATACCAAAGGAGAGAAATGGTTTATTTAATGTTAATGATTAATCAAAAGCTTATAAGTTTTACAATCCTATCACTAGGAAAATTGTTATCAGTTATGATGTAATTTTTTATAAGAAATTTTTTGGCCATGGAACAATAATGTCGTTGAACAACAAATACTTGCCAACTTTGACAGAGTTAACGAATAGGACATGTAGCAACATATAGAAAATGATCAACAAATTCCACCAAACGGTCTAGCAGATGTTCCAAGCTTGGCAACAATAGCAGGAAATGAAGAACGACCTCAATGTGTTAAAAAAAGACCTGCATAGATGGCTAATTATGAGGTAACTAGAATTTACCAATATGAGAACCACTTACACATTTTGTTCTATTTTTCAATTGTGATCCTACAAATTTCAAAGAGTCTATAAAAGAATCAAAATGGAGAAAGGTGATGGATGAAGAAATTGTAATCATTAAATTGAACAACACTTGGGAGTTGACTGATCTTCCAAAAGGGCACAAGACAATTAATGTCAAGTTGGTGTAGAAGATGAAATTTAAGGAGGATGGAGAAGTTGATGCGTATAAGGCATGCTTTACTAAAGGCTATAAGCTAAAGTTTAGATGGATTATAGAGAAGTCTTTGCTCCTATTGTAAGACATGAGATGATCAAAGTGGTGATTGCATTAGCAGCATAACATTCATGTCCTATCTTTCAATTGGATGTGGAGTCAACATTCTTACATAGTGATCTTTAAGAATAGGTATTTGCCAATCAACCTCCAGTTATATGAATTTTGGAAGAGAAAATAACGTCTATAAACTCAAAAAGGTATTATATGGACTAAAAGAAGCTCCACATGATTAGTATAGTCGTATAAATACTTATTTTTTAAAAAATGTCCATATGAGCACACTTTTTACAAAGATTGGAGGTGGAGGGAAATTGCCCATTATTTGCTTATATGTGGACGATCTTATTTTTACTGGAAATGATAGTGCCATGTTTGACAAATTTAAAGAGTCTATGATGGTTGAATTTGATGTGACTGATCTTAAAAAGGTGTATTACTTTTTGAGCATGATGCAATCAACATGTGGAATTTTTATTTCTCAAAGAAATTATATGTAAGAAATTTTGGATAGGTTTCAAATGAAAAATTGTAATTCTGTTAGCACATCTATTGATGTAGCTCTAAAACTTATTCAAAATTCTGAAGGAAGGAAGATTGACAGCATGATTTACAAGCAAATTGTAGGAAGTTTGATGTATTTAATCGCAACAGGACCTAACATAATACATATTGTAAATCTTATAAGTAGATTCATGGAGTGTCCAAAGGACATTCATCTCTTAGCTACAAAAAGAATCTTTTGCACTTTTAAGGCACTGCTAGTTATGGTTGTTCTAAAAGAATGGTGAAAAGTCAAATTTATTTAGCTTTACAAATAATGATTATGCTAGAGATCACGATGATAGAAAAAAGCACTTTAGGATATGTTTTCATGCTTGGTTCATGAGCTATTTCATGATCTTCAAAAACGAAAGCGATTATCATGTTGTCAACAACTGAAGTAGAGTTTGTAGCTGCAAGAACTTATGCCTGTCAAGCAATTTGGTTATGAAAAATACTTGAAGAGCTACATTTCAAGCAAGAGGGAGCTACTACAATTTAATATGACAATAATTCAGCCATCAAACTCTCTAAAATTATATCCTACATAGAAAAAGCAAGTGTATAGATGTAAAGTTTCACTTTCTAAGGGACCTCACAAGCGAAAGAATCATTGATTTTGTCTACTGCAAGAGTGAAGATCAAATTGTTGACATAAAAGCTAAGGAAGCTGTTGTGCACTTGATAAGTCTTATTAAACTAAATGTTTAAAAACTTTTAATTTAAGGGAGGAATTGTTGGAAATATTTATTTTATTTTTTAATTTTCCATGTCAATAGAAGTTTCTTTTCTTAGTGGTTTTAGTTTGTTTTGATTTTACGTAATCTTTAGGAGATTACGTAGCTTAGGTGGCTTTATTGAAGTTTGTTGCAATTTATTAGGAGTTAGTGGTTGCATTCTTAGTTTTAAGCATATATCCTTAGGTTTAGCTCCACAAATAGAATAGCTTTGTATTGTAAATGTGTGTCAGTTATTAAAAAAGTTCAGTTCTTTATTTCCTGCTTTGTTTTTCTTTATATATTTAGGATACTCACGAATACATGAAACTAAATATTTGGTGAAAATGACATTTTTGGATTCTAAGAAATATTGTTTTTTATGAAGGCGACTTCTTATTTTGTACATATACTGTTTCCATTTTAAATAGAATTAATCATGTAAACAAAAAGGAAGATTGAGGGTAAAGGAATACTACGTATTATGTAGAAGACCATTGGTGATGACCAGTGTAACTCAGATGGGTACTCTCCGAAGTAGTTCCAGTCTAATGTCAAATGATGTATTATCTTTAGCTCTTTGCTAAGTTCATGCTCGACAGTTGTTTTGCTTTCAGAAAAAGTTAAATTAGAATTTAAGATTTTAACTAAATTTTAATTTAAATCATAATGTTTCAATATATATAATTATAATTATAATTATAATTATAATTATAATTATAATATCTGACTTCACATTTTCGTAAATTCTTTAATAAAATTTTTTGTTTGTTTGTATTTGACACATTTTTGTGTTAAAATTTTTGGAAAGTCCTAAGGTAGTGATTAAGTGGTGCTTTGAGGGATTCCTAAAATACATTTTTAGTTTAACAATACGTAAATTCCGAAATTTCTTTTGGAAGTAATCTCTTGATAACTATATCAAGTTATACACATTTTCATGTATGCAATAACTCAAATTTCTCTATTAGTTATAATGCCTTGATCGACACTCTCCTAATTACTCTCACTAATAAAAGTGTCGTAATGACTATTGAAAAAAAAGATTTGTTGATGAAGAAATTTCTTATTTCATCATAATTTGAACATGTACAGAAGTGGGTTCTTATACTATAAATGAAGAAATCTTATTAGCTATTGTACTGTAGTATCTGTAACAGAATTGACAGCTGTAGAGGCTACTAGTGTTCTGTACAAACATAAAGGAATAAAATTGAGAGCGTGAGTGAGGATGAGTAATGAGTTTATTACGTCATGGGTCACCCATGACCCACGGGTCGACCAAGCTTCTTAGCATAATTTCTTAACACCCTCCCTTAAGTCGGACACCTGGAGAGACGGACAGATTCGAACTTGGAGATTAGGTCTTCGAACACTCGTGCGGTTAGAGGCTTCGTGAATAGGTTGACTAGTTGGTGTTGGCTCCGTATGTGTTTGAGATCTAGGAACTCTAAGTTCGTCGCATCGTGAACTATGTGGAGATCGATCTCTAAATGCTTGGTCCTCTCGTGGAAGACGGGGTTCTTTGATATGTGGATGGCCGCCTCATTATTGCAGAATAGAGTTATGGCCTTTCTAGTTTCGACCTGAAAACACTTTAATAGTTGAACAATCCATTTTAATTCGCATGTGGTTGAAGTTAAGCTTCTATATTCTGCTTCCACCGATGATCTGCTAATTGTCATTTGTTTTTTTTGTTTTCCATGATATGGGTGATTTTTCGAGGAACATGCAGAATCCAGTCAAGGATCGTCTGGTAAAAACGCAAGCTTGCCCATTTCGAGTTTGCGTAAGCTGTGAGTTGTACGTTCGAATTTGTTGCGTAGAATAGGCCTTGGTTCTGTGTCCCTTTGAGATATTTGAGAACATGTTTTATAGCTTTTCAATGTGTTTCCCTTAGTGTTTTCATGAACTAACTTAATTGTTGTGTTATGCAGGTGAGGTATGGTCTTGTGAAGCTCAACTATTGTAGCCTGCCTACGATTCTCCTATACATTTTCAGATCCTTGAGTAGTTCGCCTTCGTCAATGGTAAGTTTATTTTCTAGAACTATGGGTGTTACTCATGATTTACAGTCTAGTAGGTTTGTTTCTTGTAAAATGTCCCTCATATACTTGCTTTGACTGAGTACCATCCCTTCTTCTGACCTTGTTATTTCAACTCCTAGGAAGAACTTAGCATTCCCCAGATCTTTGATTGGGAATTCTCTGTGTAGGACATGTTTGATATTATTTAAATGTTCCTCATTTGCTCCAGTGATGAAAATGTCATCTACGTAGATGATAATAGCAATAAAGTTGTTACCTTATCCTTTAGTGTATAGGAAATGATCTAATTATGCTTTGTCAAAACCCAATCCCTTTAGTTTTGCGGTTAGTTCCTTATATCATTGTGTGCCTGCCTGTTTAAGTCTGTAAATGGACTTTATTAATCTAGAAACCTCTCCAGCCTTGGCTTTCTTGTAACCCTGTAGGGGCAGCATGTAGAGTTCCTCTTATAGGTGACTATGTAGATAGGCATCATTTATGTCACATTGTAAGATGGGTCATTTTCTAATTGTAGCTACAGCCAGGAATGTTCTAATTGTCAGAATCCTGGATACCGGAGAGAACACTTCTGAATAGTCTACTCCTTCCCTTTGGTTGAAGCCCTTAGCTACCATTCTTGATTTTAGTTTGTCAACAGTGCCATCTGGGTTGTATTTCACTTTATATACCCATTTTGATGTTATAGCTCACTTCCTTTTAGGTAGTTTTATCAAAACCCAGGTCTGATTTTCTTCTAGGCTGCTAGTTGTGTGTCTATGGAGTCCACCCATTCTTTTGATTTGCATGTTGTCTCATAAGATAAAGGTTCAACAGTAGTGTTCACATTACCTATAAACTCCTTGTAGTTTCGTATATGTGCAATTTGGAGGCTTGATTCCTTACCTTCTTCTGTTCCTGCAGAACCAAAGACTTTCAAAGTGATATTAGAAGCATCAAGTATAGAATTGGAATGATGAGCAGAGGCTTTGTGGACATAGTCATCGAGGTATTTTGGTGTGGTGTGAGTTCTTTGGCTTTTTCTCACATAATTGTTTGAGGTAGTGTCTTGGTTTGCAATGTCATCGGGTTGTGGTATTGTTTCTGTGGTTTCTGGTATGTCTTTAGTATGTTGTATGCTTGATGTCTCTGGCATATCACTTAATTCTTTTGCATCATTATTTGTTGTGTTGTAAGGGAGCAGTGGTAGTTGTCTTTGTTCAGGTTCGGTCTCTATATTGGCAAAAGGAAAGGTGCTTTCGTGGAAAGTTACATCTCTTGAACTAAAGACATTGTTTATGCCAAGGTCCATGACTCTGTAAGTATTGTAGTCTGGCATATATCCAAGGAAGACACATTTCAAAGATCTAGGGTCCAGTTTAGTCTTGTTAAGTGTTTTATCTAGTGCAAAGCATAGGCACCTGAAAATTTTCAAATGATCATAGGTTGGTTTTCTTTGATGTAGTCTCTCATATGGTGTTTTCCATTATAGGGTTTTGGTTAGGATCTTATTTAAGAGATAGGTAGCAGTGAGAAGGGCTTCTCCCCAATAATGTTTAGGTAAGTTTGTCGTAAATAGTAAAGTGCTTGTTATTTATAATAGGTGTTTGTGCTTTATCTTCACTACATCATTTTCTTGTGGAGTGTATGGGCAACTTTTCTGGTATACTATTCCCATCTCTGCAAAATATTTTCTGCATTCGTGGTTTATGAATTCTCTCCCATTGTATGTTTGTAATTTAGGACTCTTGTGCCACATTGTTTCTTGATGGTTTTGATAAACTGAGTTATGGTAGGCTGTGTTCTGTCTTTGTGTCTGACTAAAAAAGTCCAGGTAGCTCTGGAGAAATCATCTACAATGGTCAGGAAAAGCTGTGACCCATCTGGAGTAGGTACTCAGTAGGGTCCCTATAGGTCCATGTGTAAGATCTTAAAAGGCCTTGTGGTTTGTATTTTGTGTTTAGGAAAGGGTTTTCTGTGTTGTTTTGCCATAGGACAGACTTGACAATTAGACAGGTTATGATTGGAAGACTTGATTTTATTGATATGTTGCATTTTCTCCTTAAAAACATGTCCTAATCTACTATGCCAAACATTAAAGGAAATAGAAGCCCTAAAGGCAACATTCTCAGTTCTGTATAAGTCTAGAGGAGGACCTTTCAGAGTCCCTTAATGTGATAGGTTGTCTGTGGTTAGCTCATATAGTCCACTCCTAGCTTTGATAGCTACCATAACACTGTTAGTTTGTAGGTCCTGCAAAATAGATTATTAGATATGAATATTGTAGCAACATCGTTCTGTGTTGTGAGTTTGCTGACAGAGAGTAGGTTCTTGAAAAAATTTGGTATGTGTAAAATTTCATCAAGTGTAATTTTGTCACCAATAGTGGTCTAGCATATATGTTTCACTTGCTGCTATGTGCCATCCGAGAGGGTAACGGGCTCGTACATGTTGTTTATTTCATACTTATGGCAGAAATCTAGGTTTGTAACCATGTGTGATGATGCACCTGAATCATTCAATCATGCACATGCATTTTATGCAACATGAATATTAGTGTGGTCGTTACCTGTGAAATTTGCAAGCCCACTAACTTTACCTCTCTTATAGCCTTCCCTTTGATTGCTTTGGATATTTTCTGTTATATGAAGGTGGCTAGGCCTTGAGGAATTTGGCCACTCCTCTAAATACACTCTCTGAGTTCTTATTGTATGTCTGCATGAGAGTCACTAATCATGGCTAGGTTGGCTTTACTCTTTTGGCCAGTTAATTCTTTTTACCATTCAAGCACACCATGGATCTTGAAGCAAGTCTCTATGGTATATCCTATTTTCTCACACTTTTCACAATACTTATCCTCCCTCTTTTGTGAATGCTCTCTTGCCGTTGTTGTTGTTGTTTCTGCCCCCTTTCTTAGTATTAAAGTTGGTTTGTCTCACCGTCATAGCTACATTCAGGTTACTGTTATTGCTAGCACTTACTGCCTTTTGTCTCTCCACGGTTTGCATCATACAAAAGCCCTATTTACCATGGGTAAAGGTTCCATTAATATGACCTGATTTACGACATGTTCATAATCTTCATTTAGGCCCATAAAAAATTGTACTAATTTGTGTGTGTTTTCCTTGGTAGTAATTGCTTTAGCAGCATCTCAAGTGCATATAGGTATCGGACTCAGGCTAGCTAGATTATCCCAGAGTTTGTTTAACTTTGTGTAATATGCTGAAATGGTGAGATTATCTTGCTTAAAATAACTGATTTCTCTCTCTATTTAGTATAGCAGTGGTCCATTAGCTTCACCAAATCTCTCTCACAGCTCATCCCAAAGCTTCCTAGTTGTGGGGAACGATAAGAAGGCATCACCAAGTTCCTTGATCATAGAGTTGAGTATCTAAGATTTGACCATGGAATCTTCCCTCATCTATCTAGTAAGCAAGGTCCTCTCTTCCGTTGGTTGCACACATGCTCCATCTATTAAGGAAAGTTTGTATTTAGCGCATAGAGCTATCATCATTGACTTGGTCTAGGTTAGATAGTTGTTGCCATTAAAAAGGGTAGTAACTAAGACAACTCCAGGGTTTTCGGTGTTTGTCATAGAACACTTTTCTAGGTCTAGGTTTTATGTAGGGTCAGGGTTGTTGGTGTCACTGTCAGCTATGATTGACATTTTTGGTAGGTAGGGTAAGGTGGATCAGACCTTTGTCTCTGTTACTATGAAAAGAAAGATTTGATGATGAAGAAATTTCTTATTTCATCATAATTTGAACATGTATAAAAGTGAGTTCTTATACTAGAAATGAAGAAATCCTATTGGCTATTGTACTGTAGTATCTGTAACAGAATTCACAGTTGTAAAGGCTACTAGTGTTCTATACAAACTTATTGGAATAAAACTAAGACATTCACATAATATGTTACGGATATGTAGTGTGAGTGAGAATGGGTAATGAGTTTATTGGGTCATGGGTCACCCATGACCCACAGTTCGACCCAAGCCTCTTAGCATAATTTCTTAGTAACTATTGTTTTAAACTTCAACATAAATTCAAATTATTGAAACAGAGCAAGATTCCTCTACTATTATAGCAAGATTCCTCTACTATTATAAATGCACTCAATTACTAGATTATTTATAAATTACAAAATCATGCTCTTTATTACATATTTAAAATTTTAATTATTATTTACTTAATTTATCAGGAAGGTGTTAGATCTATCTATATTAAAATTTGATTAATCCCGAGCCTCTAGGCTCAAACTCAAACTCAATCAAATCTAATCAAATTTATTTTTTATTTTAAAATTTAAAATAATGTAGTTTCGTATGAAAATTTCAAGTTTCAAAACGATTTGATTTTTTTTCCAACCCCTAATCTTATCTCCTATGGCAATTCTAGTGAAAAATAGGATTATGAAATTACCTACAAAGACAAGCTTTCACATCCCTAAAGCAAAAGTAGTAATATTCATCTAATTTAGACCATAAGTAATTATTTCTCTTTTGTAATTGATTTATTAATCAACTACTAGTGCCTTAAAATATAAAAACAAAATAGTTTTTTCTTTTAATTAGTAGGCCAACATCATTTTATATAAACAAGTTTTGTATGTGTCAATACAAGAAAACAGGGCAATCTGCGATGTTTGAACTCAAAAAATATCACATGATATAATTTGCGACGTTTTAAAAAATGTCATAAAAAATGTCATGGAATGTGGTGTAAGCAAAATATTTCTGCGACGTTTTACATAAAACGTCACGAAAAACATAGACATTCCGCGATGTTTTAAAAAATGTCACTGAAATATTGAACATTTCACGACATTTTTTAAAACGTCACGGGAAGTCACATTCTATAA
>JAOQMP010000208.1:1538152-1548819 GCA_027563575.1 Erythroxylum pedicellare
GGAAAAGTTAGTTTAAAAAATATTGTGATTTCTTATGATGCTTTATAAGTGATTTATGATACCATGCCATGAGAAGAGAGTGTAGTCATTGAATGTAGCGTGCCCTTATCTTAGGGTATGTACCGGGATGACCTCCGGGAGTGCCAGTGCATATCCCTAAGTAAGGGGGCGCTACAGAAACAACACTCAATTTTTTTAGAAGACACGTCTTCTAGTTAAGCACAATATATATTCTGATTTCTAGGACCAACAAGCACAATGTTATCATTATGATTATCTATAATTTCATAATGAGATGCAAAGGATGTGACTTTATATCCCTTATCACATAAATGACTTACAATCAGTAGGTTGTGTTTCAAACCATCAACATAGAGAATATGATCAATAGAAGTAGAGTTCGAGGCGTCAATTTTACCAATTCGAGTAATCTTTGCTTTGTTTTTGTCTGCAAAGACAACATTACCTCCATCTTTGCTTTCAATATAACTGAAGTGTGATATTTCACCTGTTAGATATCTTAAACAGCCACCATCAACTATCTATTGATTTTCTCTTGACACTGTTCTGAAGCATGTCTTCAAAATGTACTATCTTAATTTAGGTACCCAAACTTTTCTGTGTCCTTTTAGGTTAATAATCTGACCTTTTGGTCTCTAATCATATATCTTAGATAATTTATTCATTCTATGTATGTTACAGGAATGACTAATATGTCCATGTTTGCTAAAGTAGTAGCATAAAATAGATGAATGGGAGTTACTATCATTTTTTTATGCAACAGGTTACTGCATGTTTTATTATGATTATTGTTGGTTTTATGAAAAAAGTTCTTGTACAACTTAATATTATCATTTTCATCATATCCTATTACTGCCTCATCAAAGACACCTTTACTATTACCAAGTAATGCATCAAGATTATTCTTTCCGTTAATAAAATTAGCTAGATCATTTTCTAGAGATATGATTTTTCTAGCAAATTTCTCTTTTTTCAAGTTCTAGTTCATCAACCCTTTCTTCTTATTGTTTTACTTTTTCAGAACCTTTACAATCATTCTCAAGCAATGAATTTTCTAACTGAGTTACTTTTTCTTCCAAAAATTCTTTTTCAGATACCTTTCGGTTATAATCATTTTCAATCTTAGCAAGAGACATATTCTTAGAGAACTTATTCATTGATTCTAATGATTTGACTTTATTCTTCAAAGATGCATAATTATTTTTAGACTCCTCAACCTCCTTGAAATACTGGATAATTAATTTCTTATACTGAGCATGTAGTTCATGATATGCATCTCTTAGTTCGTCAAATTCGATATTAGAGTCGGAACTATATATCTCATCTTCTCCTGAATTAGACATAAGACAAACATTGCTTACTTCTTCAGGCTATTCTTCATCAAAGTTTTCAAAATCTTTAAAGATGCATCATTGTTTTTAGACTTCTCAACCTCCTTGAAATATTACACAATTAATTTCTTATACTGAGCATACAGTTCATGATATGCATCTTTTAGTTCATCAAATTTAATATCAGAGTCATAACTATGTGCCTCATCTTTTCCTGAATTAGCCACAAGATAAACATTGCTTACTTCTTCAGGCTGTTCTTCATCAAACTTTTCAAAATCTTCATTAGTTTAAGTTGCAGTCATAGGTAGCTTTCTAGGTTTTTTATTTTATCTTTTGTCCTTTTGAAGAAAAAGGGGACATTTTGGTCTTGTGTGTGCAGACTTCTTGCAGTGATAGCATATAATTTGAGTATTATATGAACTAATGCTTCCTTTTGACCTGTTGATTCCAAATTTCTTGTATCCTTCTCTTTTCTTTATCAACTTCTTTTTGTAAAAACGTGAATATTTTCTAACCATAAAATTGAGTTCATCATCTTCTTCCGTCTCCAGCTCAGTGTCGCTTTCATCGCCATTGAAACAGTAGCTTTCAGAGTCATTCCTCTTCTACAAGAGGATCCTTCATCTCACCTGAGCATTGTCTCATGGATCATTAAGTTTCCTCTTAGCCAATCACGAGAAATGTTGTCTATCCTTTGTAATTTCTAGAATTGTTACTTTGGATCTCCATTCTTTTGGCAGTGATTTTATGATCATTGTTATGAGCTCATCATTGAGATATATTTTTCCTAAGTTCTTCAAGGCTATGATAATGTTATTGAATCATCCAAAGAATTTGTCTATGGTCTCTCCCTATTTCATGCTAATAGTTTTGTAATGCACTAAAAGATTTATTTTATGTTTCTTTACCTCATTTGTTCCTTCAGAGGTAACCTGAAGTTTGTCCCCCATTTCTTTTGTTGTAGAACAGTGGGATATCTTTTCATATTCTTTTAGAGAGAGTGCACATAACAGATGATGTCTTGCTTTAGAATTCAATTGTGCATTTCCTCTATCAACATTAGTCTATAATTCTACATCATCAATAGCAGGAGATGTATCTCTTATTTTGATAGCTTGCTAGACTTCAACATTCATAGATTGGAGATAAATTTTCATTCTTTCCGTCCAATAGGAATAGTTATTTCTATTAAAATAAGGAGGCTTTGTACAAATTGTCTTTCAAAACTTTTCAAATTATTTGCTATGATCTATCATATTCTACAAAACACAATAAATGTGAAACTGAGCTCTGATACCAAATGATAAAGGAAACATACGTAAGAGGGGGGTGAATTATCTGTGACTTGAAAATTTATGCAAGTTACTATCAATTCATATAGACAATAGGTGGATATTAAAATGTAAAATAAAAGGAGCCCCTTACAATTTGAACATAATAGTAGTTATAATGCGAAAATTTAAAAGTTAAGAGAATAGAAAGAATGACAAAACTAATTTATACTGATTCAGCTTATAACTAAGCATACGTCCAGTCTCTAAATATCCAACTTGAGTATTTCAATGAAAATCTCCAAGTAGTAATTTGATGAGCCTCTCCAAGCTTACAAGTATATCTTTTTCAAGGTTCTTCAACCTTTCACACTAGTAATATTTAACCAGTCTCCACAAGCTCTCAACAAATGAAAATGGGATTTGCTCAATATGAGCTTTAATGAATATTGATCTCTCTGTCGATAAAGTGGTTTCACTTTCTAAATCACAGAGGGTATAAAGTGTAACTTTTGAGAATAAGTATTGATGCTACTGATGTA
The DNA here is from genome assembly GCA_027563575.1 of Erythroxylum pedicellare. Classification (NCBI taxonomy): domain Eukaryota; kingdom Viridiplantae; phylum Streptophyta; class Magnoliopsida; order Malpighiales; family Erythroxylaceae; genus Erythroxylum; species Erythroxylum pedicellare. The sequence goes on from JAOQMP010000208.1 coordinate 1,541,321, forward strand.
TTTCTAAAATATGTTTTTTATAAATTGAATGTAGTAGCTCTCCTTTAAATACGAATTCCCTTTAACTAGTTGCTCAATTTTATCATTAACTAATCGTCTTTGAATATGTTAAAATGCCTTCCTCACTATCTTTGACAAAATCTTCAAATATCTATTGTTTAGATAGTTTTTTGACTATGTCTCGAAGCCAACTGTCGGATCAGGTGAATAGCAGGATCCTTTGTTTGTACAGAAATGATAGGAACCTAGATTTTGTGGAATCGTATATGATTTGAATGAGTTTGTCTGATTGGTTCCTGTAAGATAGGAATTGTTAAAAGTTTTTCGTTCAAACAGATAACTAAATTATATAACCTCTTTATATATTGTTATCTTTCTTAATAAATGAGATAATCTAGCTAAATAAATTTGAAATTTAAGATGTAACTAAGTATTATTGATTGTTATCATCAAAATCATTAATTTAAAAGCCTTAAGCTAATGCTTCCAATACTATAACACCCTAGATATGAGAGAACCAAGTAGCTGCTCTCTACTTCGATGAAAAAGTGGAGTGTCAGTTTACGAATTTTCAGGCTGGGATAAGTTGCAGAGGGCCATTTTGGCCAATGATGAAAAACAAGACCTAGGACATATGATTGTGACCTTCAAATAACTGAAACAAAAAGGGTCCATTGTAAATTACATGGATTTGTTTGATGATTAACAGGACAACATGGTGGAGTTTAACCCTCTCTCGAGTGCAATGCATTTTGTTCATAGTTTTATCAACAGTCTTAATGACAAAATTCGCCACAGTGCTCTCACGTTTAAGCATCAAACACTGGATGAGGCATATGAGCTGGCAGAATATGAGGAGCAGATGATTGAAGCCCGCAGAAAGAGTCAGTTATTTTCTCTGAGATTTCGAGTTTCCTAAATTTTAATTTAAATTTAAACAGTTTAGAATGTTTAAAGAACCTTAACACTTCACTATTGTTTAGTTTAAATAATAAATTATATTTTCCATAAATCCTTGATTATATTTTACAAATTTTGTAGGTGTTTGCCAAATATCTATTTACGAGGTAAATAGAGCTCAAAAATTAAAAAGTTTAAACATAATAAGAGATCGAAAAGACTCGTCTTAATAGACCATTAAACTAATTGTAAGAGGCGGAAGTTGTCAATTTTGACCCTAAGTTTTATAATAATTGACAAATTTAACCTTAATATTAAAGAGAAAACACTTAAGACCCTAACATTTAAAAAACGTTAAAATTTAACCACATTATAACATAATTAGAGACGACGTAATAATATTATTAGTTATCTGCTACGTCAGCACTGACATTTTTATATATTTTTTCATTTCGTTTGCAAGTCTCGCATTATCACGTCAGATCTAACGTGACAATGTGGGATCCTTTCTTTTAAATATTAAAATCTTATTTAATTATTTATGGTCAACGTGAAGGATCTCAACGAGGTTGAATTCAATTCTATCAAGAGCTGTAGAGATGAAGAAGGTGGTGGATTCGCAAGACATGTGAGAGAGGTTTGCGTTTGATAATATATGTTAAGATGTCGACCCTGCATGTCTTGGCAGTGATGGAACAACTGGTAGCGAGTTCACGCAAGCTTTTGAAAAAGCTGAAATCTTGTCTTCCAGCAGGTTATTGAGTGTGCTTCCATTAACATGGAAATTCAAGAAGTTTTTCAACTTGGGAACCAAAAGAAAGCTCAAAAGATCGATCAAGATTGTTCATGAATTTGTTGATCAGATTATATGGTTGAGAATGGAAGAAAAGACAGATAAGAAGGATGAGGATTTGCTTTCCTGATTCACTGGAAACTTTGGCAGATTAACTAAATTTCTCTGGGACACAATAATCAACTTCATTCTTCAAGGAAACGACACAACATCTTTAGCTTTAAGATTGTTCTTTTGACTATTGTCATCAAACCCGAATGTGCAGAGGAACATATTAAAGGAGCTTGAGGCAACACAAGCATGCCGTGGAAAGAAAATTGGTGACACTTACAGTTTTGATGAGCTCCAAGACATGGAATACTTGCATGCCATGATTTCAGAGGCATTGCGATTGTACCCACCAGTGGTGATCACAAAAGCTTATACTGCTGATGATACATTGCCGAACGGAACAATCTTTCGAAAGGTGTGGATTGTGACCTACATTGCATATGCCATGGGGAGGATGGAGAATCTGTGGGGAGAGGATTGCCATGAGTTTAATCCTGAAAGGTGGCTTGAGAATGGAATATGTAGACATGAGAGTTCCTAAAAGTTCTTACCTTTTCATACTGGACCTAGGATTTGCCTCGAAAAGGACATGGTATATATTCAGATGAAATCGATAGCTACCTCGGTGATTGAGCAATTTAAGATTGATGTATTGGACAAGGACAAGAATCTAGAGCGTGTTCTATCTTTAACCCTTTGGATGAAAGATGGTTTGTTTGTGATGTTGTCAAAAACGACCGGATTATAGCAGGTTCGTAGCTAAATAGGACTGAGGGGAATAGTAATGAACTCACAGATTTTACGTGGAAAACTCCAAAATTAGGTTAAAAATCACGAGCAAGGATGGAAGACTTTTACTACTTGGAAAAACTGGAGAATTACAAGGAAAAATTAGACCTACAAAAAAATATATAGAATATTTTTGTCTCTCTCTTTTTTTTTCTCTCTTTTTCTCTCACCTCACTTCTCTATATTTTTGCTCTGCTTGCTTTCGTCCATCTCCTGCCTATTTATAGGTAAGAGAATGAAGGTATGGTTGGCCAAGTTGGTTAACCATCCTTCTTGTTTTATTAGGCATGGTTGGCACAGAAATTCGGTGCCTACCATGCCCACCAAGTTTGACATGTGATAGTGAAGGAAAGAATAAGTATTGGAGCTTCAGCTGTTGAATCATCTTGAAGCATTACGTAGAGCTCAAATATGTTCAGAGAAAAACCAAATGGAAAAGTCTTTGCTCTTTCTTGCAACTTAGTTTATCAATAACGAAAATCAGAAAAGTATTTGAGGATGAAGGACTAATAGATGTAACTGGTAGAAAATAATAAAGGCCGAGCGACTGGTTATAGTCAACGGCGGTGACTGACAAAGGAGTGTGAGAGTTAAGGGATATAGAAAATTTTAAGATTAATTAAAAAAAGTGGGTCCCATATATAAATAAAATAAGATTTTAATATTTTTAAAAGATAGTCCCACCTTGTTACGTAGTGGCCTCGTAAATAAAATAAAATATATTAAAAACTGCCAGATCAGTGTTGAGTTGATACTTAATTGAAAGTAGTTATTAATTCCATTAAGCTGAGGCCAAATTTTAATATTTAAACTTGCCAGGTGGTGTAAAACTTAAGGCTAAAATTGACCCTTTTGCGATAGTAATAGGAAAATAAATCTTTTTGTACCAATTGTAAGAGATTAAAAAGGCTCATCTTCTATATACATATAGGCCTACTCCTTCAATTACTTGGCAAAAAGTTGCTAGAACAAAGGACAAGTACCATGTCACAAGGAACAAAATTGTAAGATGATATTGTTTATACAATTATTATCATGTAAATACACACAACTAGTTATTTTTAATGTACAAAAATAAAGGCTTAAATTATGAAAGGAAATGAGCAAAATTTATATGTCAAGTTTCTTAGTGATATTTTACAGTCCTGTAAGTTTTAAGTTATTCTTTAATTTTTTGATCATAACATAATTTGTGTTACATTTGTGCAAAGTTATGTTTGATAGCTTGGTGTAAATGTTCCAATTCATTAAGCTCTTGACCATTATGATTGTCAACATTTCATTTGTGTATGACGCAAACACATAAATAAACCAATCATTTATAAACATGAACAAATATCAATTGTAACATAATTAATAAGTAAATGATAGCAAAATTAAATAATATTATTTACCTTAAGAGTCGACTGCATAAAGTTAGACTATTTTTAATATAGTATGCCATCACCATTATATAACCTTTATGTTGGTTGTTAACCATCCACATAAATAATATGGTGGCTTCTTATCCTTGGATGCTTAATAATATCTTTAATATCAAATGCTTTTAATCTTTGTAAATCTTGAAAATGTCTTTCTTTTTAGGATTTTGAGTTAAGATCTTAAAGACTAGTTAAAGTAAGGTGAACAACATCCTGACGTTCTTGCTATCGACAATTGAGAATAGTTGTTCATCACTAATGATCAACTTAGCTAGTAAAAACTTTAAATTGTTACTATTATAGCTTGTGATAGTCATTTCACTCTTCCCTTTTATTAGGTTAGGGATAAAAAACTATTTAACCTTGTAATACTATATTCTTTTTGTTGCATGATTCCATGTGTCTCTTTAAATGAGAGGTTTGACCTTCAGAACCTGTTGCATGATTCCATGTGTCTCTTTAAATGAGAGGTTTGACCTTCAGAACCTTTGGCTAACATTTTATAGTAATACTTTCATTTGACCTTCTTAACTCTATCCTTTAAACTAGTCTTGATGAAATGATTCTAAACATCAATTCTAAATAAATCTATTCCTTCATCCTGGACCATTCCTTCGCTTTGTATATTGATAAGTATCAGACTATAACTCTCAACTGTCCACTGAAAGAATATGCTCATCCGTCTAAAATAATCAACTAAAGAAACATAATAAATATCTAACATGTATGATGTATGAGTGTTTCTTTCAAGATATATGATTTATGATATTATCTAACATATATGATCTTCTAGAATGATTACTATATGTGAATAAGTAAACTTTCCTTAAAAGAACCTAAGAAACTCAACATTTAGTAGTTTTAAATGGATTCCACATTTAAAAGATTCATATCATAATGTTTGATCCTATTCCTCAACAAATAATAAGAGTCTATATACTTAAGCTTCAAGCATAAACAAATCACACACTTATTATATATGCATAACTAAAATATACGTGAAGCAAGACATATATATCGCTTTTAATCATCTCAATTCTACATAATGGAACCTATATATTAATTATATCTGTAGTTAGCATGTCCCCTTAACAAAATATATTTCATTTTCTTAGCATAAAAATAGGAATAATTTAGTCAAGACTTCATAAAATACATATGTAATGAGAAATCTTGCAAAGAGAAACATAAAAGAAGTAATAAAAAAGAGCTTAAAAAGTGAGTTATATTGATAAAGGATCTTATGCATCTACAAGTTCCCTTTAAATTATAATAGGACAAATTAAGTTATGTTTAAATTATCTAAGAGAAGTTTTAACACTTCTAAATTAATATAAATGTAGTAAAATTCTTACATATAAATATATACTAAAGGTATAAATTTTATCTTCAATTATAAGGTTAAGTCTTCTATATATTTATTTTATTCAAATTAAGAAATAATAGAAGGAGGATACTTATGCCTAATATATATCTTAACACATCTTTAAGAATCCCTATACCACTTCTTTAAGATTTTATATGACTGCATTTTGTGAATGGTTTAGTAAATTGTAATTAATAGATATTAGGTATAAGTATTTAATCAGGACAATAGATATACATTATCCATTATATTCATTAAAAAATAAATCATAAGATCATTTAAATCAATATAAATCAAACTCAACATCCAATATTACTCAGAATATTGACAAGGAATGGAAGGAGCAAGTAGTGAAACAATAGTGGCAAGGGGGACTTCTAGGAAACTGACAGTAAAGAGGATTATAATTTTGAAGAGTAAGAGAAGGGGATCATTAGAAGAGGAGGTGACTTATAGCTAACAGTAAGGAGAAAAGGATTTACTATTTAGTGATTTTGTTTTATAATTATGCTAAAGTGACTAAATGAGAGGAGGAGCAAGCGAAACCAAAGTTTAGTAATTTTGAAAATATCATCGTTTTGCTATTAAGCTAAACAACATCGTTTCAATTAGATAGACTCGATCATCTATTATTTTTCAAAATGATATCATTCAAACAAGATCTATATGAGTTGTTAAGACTTTGGACTTTGGGCTTCAGGCTAGGCTATAAAGCCTAAGCCTAAAATTTTAGAAAATTCTGAACCCATTTTGAAGCCCAGTTAACTTAGATTAAGCTTGTTGACTTATATTAGGCTTGATCAACCTAGGCTTGGGAAAAATAGAGCTTAGGACACTAGTGCTAAGGTAAAAACTTGCACTATATTGAGGGTGAAGAGGACGAAGACCTAAAGGCTACTAATGAGATAGTGACAGAGCTTAGGCAGGAGGAAGTATGCACTAAAGGTGAAGTAACAATGAATGCCATCATTTATTACATGCCACCAACCATAATTTGGATTAAAGGAATTTTACAGGGGAAGAAGATTATAATTTTGATAAAAATAAGCAATACCTTTAGTTTCATTGACCAAAGAGCATTAAAGAATACTAGGTTAGTACCAGTTAAAATGTATCCCTTAATAATAGCTACAACAAATGGTAATAAGATAGTGAGCTGCCCAGATTGTTACCAATTTGAGTGAGAGATGCAAGATACAAAATTTATTGTAGATATTAAGGTAGTTAAGCTTAGTGGGTGTGATATAGTCCTAAGGGTTGATTGGCTTAAGTTGGTAAGCCTAATTGTGTTTGATTTTAAGTTATTGAATATGCAATTTGATTATCAAAGCAGTACAATGCATTTAAAGGAAACCACAAATTGGGCCTCCTTGTATATTATAGTTATAGACATATTGGACACATATGAAGATGAATGGTTAGCCTAAATTAGTAGTATTCATTCTGAGCCTAATACCTTAGAAACACACAAACCCCCAGATAATTAATAACCTAATATTTAGGCCTATTTTTTTTAAATAACTCAATTTCCCCTACATAGATCCCATGACTATAAAATTCCCATCATTTTGACTTACAACTCATAAACCTCCAACTATTGAAACTGAAACACAAAGTTAAGGCATTTTAACTCAAGGCATAATACAACCATTGTTAGACCTCGTTTCTGGAGTCCAACAGTTCGGAGTTAAAACAAAGCCCATCGTCCCATAAGGGTGGCATACCTATAATAGTCGAACATCAAACAATTAAAATTTTGAGAATCACAGGTAGAACCCCATCATATTTCATTAATGAATCCAAATAGAGTTTATACAAAAATTCAAAAATTTAAAAGTTACACATGATACAATTGAATGCTTATGCTTGATATGATTCTAAAATTAAAAAAAATTCCTAAACTAACTTCATTACAAAAGTCTCTATCTATCTTGGAGTTTCGATGTCTTGCGAAGATTGCTATTCGTCTCTTTCTGCACCTGAGGAGGGAATCGTGGGGTGAGCTACACAGGTCAGTAGCTAATATATTTATAGCCATTGGCAATTGACCAAAGTCAAGCATATGTATACGTATATACGTCTATATATATATAACAATTCAATACTCAACAATTTAAACTCACAACTCATAGTTACCAAGATGTCATCACAAAGAACATGTCATGTAATTTATCCATCA
>JAOQMP010000208.1:1562453-1575796 GCA_027563575.1 Erythroxylum pedicellare
TTATGGCCATCAAGGTCAATCTGGAGAAAGCTTATGACTGGTTATCATGGGATTTCATCTAAGATACTTTATTCGACATGGGCTTGCCTGCTTTTTTTATCAATCTCATCATGAAGTGCATTTCCACGATTTTCCTCCAAGTTCGATAGAATGGCAAGCTTAGTGAGACCTTCCGGCCCTCCCGAGGAATTCGTCAAGGTAACCCCCTCTCGCCCTACCTATTTGTCCTGTGTATGAAATGATTAGGGCAAACTATTACGCATGCAGTTACTCAAGGTCGATGGCAGCCTATAAAATTGAGCAAAACTAGGCTGACTCTCTCTCACTTATTCTTCGCTGACGATCTCATCCTTTTTTTTACAGCCACTATGAATCAAGTGAAGGTGATTTGTCATACCTTAGATTCCTTCTGTGCAGCTTCCGGACAGTGTATCAGTCAGGACAAATCTAGGTGCTATTTCTTTAAGAATATTTCTACACCGACGTCCTATGGCTTCAGCAATGCACTAGGGTTCTCTCAGACCAACGACCTCGGTCGCTATCTCGAGGTCCCACTCCTTCACGAATGGGTAACCAAGCGAACTTATCAATACATTCTAGACAAGTTCTATCAACGGTTATCAAGCTGGTCTGCCAATCTTTTGTCCTTTGCTGGTCGACTTACCTTAGCTTAATTCGTCATAGCAGTTATTCCCAATTATACAATGCAAACGGTCCGGCTGCCTTGCCGTCTATGTGACGAAATGGAGAAGATCACGCGCCAATTTTTGTGGGGCTCTACCAATGGGGTTAGGAAATTTCCTTTAGTCAATTGAGATGACGTTTGTAAACCCAAAGTGATGAGAGGGTTGGGCATCTGAAGAATTAGGGAAACCAACGATGCCCTTTTAGCCAAGTTAAGATGGACCTTGATCGACAAGTTACTTCTCTCTGGGTTAGAATTCTCTCAGTAAAGTACAACTTTGACATTAACCATCTCCCCAACACCATTGACACCACTGGTGGTTCTATGGTTTGGAAGAGTATTAAGTCTACTTGGTACATCGTAATTCAAGGTATGAAATGGGTGCTCGGTGATGGTATCCGTACTAGATTCTGGTTGAACCCTTGGGTTACGGGAGTAGGACATCTCATTTACCAGGCTACCACCCCTCCTTCTGCTCTTGATAGTAACCTAAGTGTCCATCAGTTTGTGGACTCTGACGGTACTTGGAATTGGGACGCCTTGCAAGGCTCCCTCCCGATAGACATATGCCGTTTGATAACTGAAACATTCCTAAATTCATATGTGAATTTGTATAGAAAGCAAAATAATAAATTTCTTTCATTTCCCATATAGACTAACTTATAGTTACCAAATAATGTTAAATGAACTTGTTGAATCAATTAATTTAGAAATTAAGGTTTATGATTGAATATTATGGTTTATCTTTGTATTTATTATTTTAAATCAGTTTTAGAGCAAAGTTGCATTTTTAAATATATTTATGATAATTTTATTTGATAAATAAAAAAGAGAGTTCAAATAAGTACTAAACATTTTTAATCTATTCATGTAATATTTTTAAACTTAATTTTGATAAGAATTATTTTTAAAATTATTCATAGACATATATATAATTAAATGATAAGAATTACTTTAAAACACACCATCATTTCGATTGTTGACACATAATCTAAGACCAGTGAAGAATGAACTTTGTACACGTCGAGTTATAATTAATGGAGTCCCATCAGAAATTGGTCCACAAGGACGGTGACCACTTACAAAAATTTGACTAAGCAGAAAAGGACACGATCTTCTCAGGCGTGGCTGAAAATTAGGGGAATGATTCAGATTTTTTTATAAATATTTTACAGATTAATAATAAAAATTGTAATCTTATGTTTATTGTTCATTGATACCAAAATAAAGTTTATTATTATTTGATTAGTAGGAAAAATAATTATTAGGTACCCATGATTAATAATCTAATCCGTCATTTTCTATTTATCATTTTGTAAGGGAAAAAATTATTAGTTTGACCGAAAATATTAATTATATTTGCATTATCACGTGGTGTTCTTATCTAATAGAATGATAAAATATAGTTCTAATTAAAAATTATATTTAAATTAACGTAATTGGACCTATCTTAATCATGAAAATTGAAATGATACGTTTTATTTAAGGGTCTTCTTGTCTTGTTTAAGTTATAAAATTATAGTATAAACAAAAGTTTGATATTCAATGTATGCATCTGTAAAACTTCAATATCTGTTCATTTTTATAATTTTACAGATTTTGGGGTATTGGATATTTTTTATATTCAGTATAATTTAGTAAAAATGAGAGAATAAATTTTCAATTTTTTAAATACTATAAATAAAATTTATATAGTTTTGATTTTAAAATATAGATATTATAAAATTAAAATTATAAGAGAGTTATTTGTAATTTTTAAAAATTAAATCGCTAAGATAAGAGCATTAGAACATCATAAAATTATCTAAGAATTAAATAAAAACTAAGAATTTGAAATATGATTTAAAGAGATTATCCTTACCTATTAAAAAATTTAAAGATAACTAAAAAAAGAGATTGTGAATTAAAAATTAATTAATTAATTATAATTTAAAAAAATTTATTAATTTACAAAATCGATTGATTAATTGATAACTTGATCAATTTTTAATAACACGAATTATTAAAATTAGTTGATCAAAAAATTAAAAACTGAACTAAAAAATTGAATGTATCTATATTTTAATGTTGATAATAATTTTAATCAATTATATTTCTTAATTTTGAATTTATTAATTTATTATATATTTTATTTAATAAATATTTAAAAATAATAGTTACAAATTTATAAAAACATATTAATCTTCTATTATCTAAATTAGAACATGATATTCAGAAATTCATTCAAATTAGTTATCTTCTTTCTTGAGGAATCTATATCTCTAGAAATCTTATAACGAGTAACGCGGATGGTTTTTATTTGCGCCGACCGGTGGGCAAACCTGACCCAAAAAAGTTGTTCAACTACGTCCCTTATCCCACTGCCACTCCACTACCGCCCACCGTCACTACCACCACCACCATAACCAACACTAATTCATCTGCCACAAAAAAGTTCACTGAAATACTGATAAGAGCGTGCATGGCCACCAATTATTGCACGGTCAGAGTCGCATTCTCTACAGGAATGATGTTTCTTGTTCATGAATGGCTTGGCAGACTCAGTCCTCTACTTCTTGTCAAAAACAAAAACATGACGTCCCTTCTTACGTTAACTTGATTATAATGATGGAAAGTTTCAGTCATCTCTGTGCGTGAATCTGTACCAGAAATGGTTTTGACAGAAGAATGAAGCCAAATGCTATATTTCTGTGTGGACACATAGACTGTCCAAAAATGATTCAAAGTCCCCACTTTCTATGGTACGATTGATTGCTTTCAGACTTCGTTGAACTTCTTTGTCTGTGTCTTTTTGTTTTTGCCTTCTTAATTTGCCATTTGCTGGTCACTGGTAGGAAGATAAAGGTCCAATTTGTATTGCAGAAATCGACTTCTGTGTACTAAATGAATCGTGTCAAAGATTCTCCTCTCGTGATCTCAAGTAATCGAAACTAAATTACACATTCATCATGCGTTGTCCACGTAATGCTGGACCATTTGATGATAGATTGAATGGTAATAGACTGGCTGGAACCGAACTTCAAGTTCTTATGATTTTTCCTTTTCGTTCGAACTTACTTGAGTTGAATTGAGATCGAAATAAAATACCTATTCTAGATGACAGATTTATCAACATCAATAAATTGCAAAAACGAAGGGACAAATCAAATATTCAAATGGTGCGGGCATGCAATGAACTGGCCTTATTACTAACTATTCCACTAACTCTTCAATGATAATGGAAAAGAGTGCAGACCAAAGAAACAAAGAACGGAAAACAGAAAAAAGAAGTGCAGAATCTTATACCAAGAAGAATTTAAGACAAGAATGTGTAGAGAATGATTATGTAATCTGGTGCAATGTAGAACTGTTCATGTAACATCTTTCAAAGCAAGAGACATCAAGCTACAAAATAGAACATGTGTTAATGTTACGATCTTCCTAGCTACAAAATAAATGGAATTGTCAAATTCACAAGCTTCTGTTTGCTTTCACGCTCACTGCTTGCAGCCATTTCCTTCAAGCTCATCCCAGGTTTTCGCTTTCGCCTCCTCGATCCACTAGCAGCTCCTTCAGAAGCTGTCATAATGGAATTAGTGTCAGATTCCTCTGGTTTTTTAGACACAGATCTCTTCCTATTTCTCTTCTTTGCATCCAATAGTGCAGTTCCGCTTTTGACTAGTGGAGTGATTGGAGAGTTTGCAATGGGACAATCCCCAGGTATTGCTGGCAAAGGTGTGTCCTCCTTCATAGCTATTTCGTCTTGACCGCTCGTGTCCTCAGTACACTTCTGTGGGATGGGTTTGGTAGGTTTCACTTTAGTCTTGGATGGGCATATATCTTTCATGTAGCATTTTGAAGTTCCTCTTTTCATATTCTGGTGTGAACAGAAGTGACATTCGTAAACCACACTGTTCTTTGCCAAAGTAATAGGTCTATTACTTTTACTTCTTTCCTTCAATCTGGTCTTTTTGATTCGCACAGTGCAGTTAAAGCCAGGTTGAAGAATAGTCTCACATTTCTGACAGGAGAACAGAGAAGGATCAGGAGGGACTCCCATGGACTCTGCAGTAGCAGCAAATTGGCGGCCAAAGAATGCAGAAAGAGGAGGGATTGAAGCTTCCTGACTGGCCCATACTGCAAGCTTTTGCAAGTGATCAAGTTTCAAGAACGACTTTGCACTCCGAGCAAAAACATTGGGTTGGACCTTCCCGCTGCTCTCTTGTCTTAGTGTAAGTGAACTATGAGACATAATCAGCTGGTTTTGAGGCTTTTGTTTCGAGCTTCTTTTTCTAGCCATGTTCTACACTAGTGGTCTCTCAACAGAATTTAGTCAAACACCTTCTAGTCACCACTAAACTAGACTCTACCAGAGCTCATTCTGAGAATTCAAAGTAAAATCGAACAAATACCGAGTAGATGCAATCATATCTTCCAAATTTCTTCTGCTCAAAGTTTAGTCAATCCACACAGTAGCTACAAACTTTGATAAGTCTTTGACTTTCTCGAGCTTTGTTAGATCCACAAGATTTGACTCTAACTATGCCCACCCTGACACCCACCTTTTAAAACAAACAAAGATATCAATCACTTGCCTAATCATTGAACTGAAATTGAAATCAGAACACACTACAATAATGGAGTTAAAATGACTAGCTTTACTGATTCTGAAATTCCCACAAAATGGTACCTTTTTTCTCTCTTATTGTGAAAAAAAAGGAAAAAAGAAGAAAAAAAGACAACCACCCAAACTAGAAGCATATAGAATTTCATTTTTTACAAACCAAATACATGTATTAGTAAGATGATGGAAACAATATGAACAGGAGATCCAAACGACAAATTATAGTAAACATTTTTTCAAGCAAGAATATGAGTTCAAACAACCGAAGTGTTATCTACATATCAACACTACAAAATGCCAGCCACTAACAATTCCACATAACACACGAGGATCACCAGTACCAAAAGTCATTCACTTGATTAGACAAAGAGAAGCTTCCTTGTTACTAAAACTAAAGACAGAGAAGATTTTTCTGTTGGTTACTAAAGGATATGTGATAAAGATTGGCCTAAAAGAGTTCCAGAGGGTTAAAACCATTAATACATGTTCACATTAAACCCAAAAGTTTGATGTTTGCACTTATAAATGGATGAAGCAAAGGCTTGAAATTTCAAAAGAAAGTAAAAAACAGATAAAACACAATAATTTCAGATCACCCTAAAGTGAAGAGGGTACTTAGACATTATAAAAACTATGTGCAATTGAAAATTAACATTTGATAATGACACCATTCATTTGAAACTATCCGCAATAAGCTGACCAAACATGAACCAAAACCAGAAACAGTCTTACCCTTCACTTGAGTTTACCCTTAATTTCAGTCTTGGAGCTGAAGAGAACTCTTCTGAAAAAATCTGTAAACATAAAGGTACAAAACAAGTAAGCATGTGCTTTCAGGGAAGTGTATTCATAAAAATAGGGAAGGATATTCAGAAACAGAACAGAACTAAAACTTGGTAGGTAAGGATCAAACACTTATAGTTGCATTTTACAAGGCTTAAACCGATGGTTTGTCACTGAAACCTTTTCTCGAATACTTAACCTTCCTACAACAGAACAAAGACCTAAAGTGACAAACTTTTTCAATCTTCTGTAAGCATTTTCCATAAGAGACAAAGACCTAAAGTAACAAGCTTTTGCTATCTTTATCCTCAAAACTGATGAAGTTAACTTTAACCAGAGAAGCAAATAACGAATCAACTCTTTTTTCAAGCATATGAAAAGAAAAACGCATGAACCCTCAAGACAACAACTTTATGATTCCTTGTTGTCCTCTAAATCTAGAAACAAACAAAAGACAAATACTTGAAAGAAATCCCAATAGATTATATTGAAAAAGATACGGAAAATCCCACAACCTATAGCGCAAAAACTACCGCTTTTCTCACCTAAACAGAGAGAGATTACCTTCTACTTTAGTCCGGTGACCGTCGTAGACAGCGGCTGCGGCTAATCAGTTTGTTAAAGGCGGGCAGTAACCAGCTATGTAGAGAGGAGAGAAAAGGACAAGTAACGGGTAAAAAAAATATATAGGTGACGTTATATAATTATGGATTAATAGTTTAATACTCTTTTTTCATGTGAATTTACTATTTAATTCTTTATATTGTTATTAAATTATTATACAAGTTTGATATATTTTATTAATATTTAATTTATTTATAATTTTAAAATAATAGGTATTGAATTTAAAAATAATTATGTAATATTGTATTTTATTCTATAATTATTTTGTCATAAAATTATTTATTCGTGCCTTTCCTGAATTAATCATTGAATATGTTACATAGGTAGATTAAGCGTTTGTTTGGATGGGCTTATGTCAATAGAGCTTTTGTTAGTAGAGTTTTTTTTTGTAGAGCTTTTCTGAAAAGAGCTTTTCTGATAAGCTAGTTGACTGTTTGACTGTCAATTAAAAAACAGCTTTTTTTAAAAGAGCTTCATACAATACACTGTTTGATAATATAAAAATAAAAAGTACTTTTATTAATTTTTAAATATATTTTATTTTATAATAAATTTTTTATGCTAAATAATATGCAAAGTACAATATATTATATTTACATTTACCTATTTCTTGGATAACCACCTTGTAGGAAATTTTAGATAACTATCTTGTAGGAAATAATTTAAAGAGATGTCTCAATTTCTTGTAGGAAATAAAATTAGTATGAAAAATAAATATTAAAACATGTAAAAAAGTTCAATAATATTATAATTCCAAAATAAACATTCAAGCTGAGTAAATAGTTAAATACATAATAAACTATGCATTTTATTGTAATACAAGAAGATTTGCAATATGTTCCCTCGCATCATTCATCTCGTTATTTTGTAGTTCGTCTAAATGATTTCCTTTAACGTCTTCATTTTTATTGATTTCTTCATTTGTAGGAAGTAATTCATCATCTTTATCATAGAGAGAAAACTCTTAATCCTTTTGAGCATTTAACCTTGTCAAATTATGAATGGGCATTGAAGCAATTACAATTTTAACTTGCTTTAGAAAACAAACACTGGGCATTTAACGTAAAATTTTCCACCTATTTTTCAAACGCCAAACGTTCTTTCAATTGTGCATCTTAAAGAAGAATGTATATGATTGAATATTTCTTTCTTTCCTCTTGGAAGACTAGCGCATCGAAAATCAAGAAGATGATACCTCTCACCTTTGTATGGTCCTAAATAACCTTGCATATAAGGATATCCTGCATTTACCAAATAATATTTTCCTACATTCCAAATTAAAAAATAAATAAATAAAGAAGCATTGAATTATTAAGAATAAATAAAAAGTATTAAGTTATCCTTCATAAACCTCTAGGTAGACGAGGGAAGTGTAATCTATCATTATGCAAAGCCTCCATAAAAATTCGAGCATCATGTGTTGTGCCTTCCTAACCAGCCCAAGCAAAAGTGAAGCATATATCAAAATCACATATAGTCATTACATTTTGCGTAGGAATGTCTTTTCTCCCAATACATTTTATTTGATTGGACCTTGGAACGACAACTAGTATATATGTTCCATCAATTACTCCAATGCAGTCTTTAAAATCAGGCCAATACCTTCTATCATCTTTAATTTTGCTTGGAATTTCTCTAAAAGTTAGATCTTTTGGTTTGATGAAATTAATTGACATACGTGAAACAACCTCTAATACTATTTCAAACCATCTAGAAATTATTTCACCAGAATGTTGAAATCTTTCTTGAACTATTCTATTGCAAAATTCATGATCTAAAGTGATAAAAAACATAGCTACAACCTCTTCTATTGTAACTTCTGTATCTTTCTTTAATCTATATGACTGGTCCAACAATTTATATAATTTGATAAAAACATCCTTCTCCATTTTAAATTGTTGATGACATCTATCTTTATGGCCATTAAGTAACTCCATTACAAACATCCATCCAGTGTGAGGGGATGTTCTACATGGTTTTCTCATATAATATTTAATATAATGGTCTATAGTCATTGCAACTCTAGTTTGAACCATGTGCAAAGTTTTTTCTCTATCAATCTCTTCATTATATTCATGATCATTGTCAGAATCATTATTAGAAGATGACATATGTATCAAAATAAATAAATAATAAATAATAAGTTTATTGTATAACAAGATAATATAGCAATAATCATAACACAATAATAATAAAGTATAATTTAATTCATTACAACAAAATTAACCAAACAGAAATCTAATGTAACACATTAGAAGTAGCGAATTCCAATACAACACATTACAAGTAGTCCAATATTAGTAAATAAAGATTTGTCTAATTTATTACAAAAATCACAATCATTTCATTTTCTTAAGTCATTCGATTTGAAGATCAACATCTTTAAGCGCAACAAACATCTCTCTATTTTCCTTATTCAAAAATAATTTGGTAGCTAGCATAAACAGTTCATCTCCCCTTTCTATTTCATTTATATTTCGTAAGATGTTCATCACCTCAGAAATGCTATAACAAGGTTCCTCTATTTTAATAGAGCTTATTGAAGTTCTACTATCCACTCCATCACATATACTGTTCAAATGTTTACATAACCTTTCTGTTGCCCCTGTTCTAGTATCATGTTTCTTTCTTTTTTCCCCCTTTCCTTTTGTAGAAGTTCCTAAAGTTGGAGTTGATGAACCAATCTCATTATTAATATTTCCAATTTCTGGATTGACAGCAAAGCCTTCAAAAAGGTTATCATCAAGATTAGTATCAACTAGGCTTTCTCTACATGCCATATAAGCATCATTTGGTACAAAAACTGAAGAAGGTGCCTAAGCTTCTTCTCCTGTAGCTGCAACATTTTTAAATAAAATATTTAACTGTTCAATCTGTTTCAAATCTTTAGTTCAAAATTTGGCAGCCTCAGGATTTTCCTAAAATAATATTGTTTATTAAACTATTAAGTAACATTAGAACGTTATAAATCTAAAGCTTAAATGCTTACCTTCAATTTCTTTTCCCACCATTAGTCACTTGCATCAATAATTTGATTAGTAGGATCCCATCCTAGTCCAATTTCCTTACCTACTAAATTTGTTCAAAGCTGTTAATCCTTTTTTAATCCATCCCATTTATTCTTAAATTGTTTGTATTCATGGTTCTTCTTAGTTTCATGAGCAAACTTTGAAACTATATTTTTCCATTCAATCTTGTTAAAGTGACCATTTGGTCGATTTCCTGCTAATGTCTCTTCCACAAAAATTTTGATAAAAATTTCAAGAGTTCTATCATTTCACTCCGCTTTAACCCTTTTTTTCAATTTATCCCCACCTTGAATATCTTGACTTGGTATTTACATTTACGATCAACAAAAAATCCCCACTGCATATAACAATGAATTTAACAAGTATAAGAAAATATAAAAGCATAACCAAAATGACATAGACAAAAGCATAATAAGCATTAAATCTTTTGTGAACTCAGCATTAAAAGCATATGAAACTAGTATGCTAACATATGAACAATTAAATATAACCAACAATGGAGATTATAAATTAATTTATTTGTCACACATACGCCCTGATATTGCATATATATGCTCCAAGTGAAGATCATAAGATTGTCGTAATAAGAATTAAGTATTTCCTAAAGGGGACTCTAGGAAAAGTATTCACGTTCAAAAGACATGGACGTATTGAAGTAAAAGGATTTACCAATGTGAATCGGACGAGAAACATCGCTGAACAAAAGTCTAGCTCTAGTTACTTTACATTTGTTAATGGCAATCTTCTTATATGACGAAGCAAAAAACAAAATATAATAGCATAATCGCCAGTAGAAACATAACATAAAGGTATGGATCATATGTAAACTTTTGTGACTTAAGATCTTATTCGTTGAAATAGGATTCAAGCTAAAAAAACCTACATACTGTGATAATCAAACAGCTCAAGAAAGTTAATAATTTGATATAATATGATCGAACTAAACATATTGAAGTAAACAGATACTTCATCAAAAAAGAAGTTGAATTTCAAGAAGATAAACATTCCTTTTATTCAATTGAGTGAGCAGTTAAGAGACATTCTAACCCACAAAATTTCTACTTAAGTTCCTAATAAATTGATGGACAAATTAGGCTTAAAAGATACCTCTGAACCAATTTAAAGAAGAATGTTGGTATATGATTCATGAATTTGTAAGTGATTTACAAGGGAGGGAGTATATCTTCCTATGTAGGATATGTATTATAGGAGATAAGATTGATATGACTTGATGTAATCCTTTAATATAGGATCTCTGTAACAAATTTGTACATCAGCCCACCTATATAAAGGCTTCCTTTAAGACTAGAATGATATATATACAACAAAATCCTTAGACTTCAACTCTTAAAATACCTGTGTTGATGATAACAAGTTAGTCATAAGTAAAACAAACCTTCTCCCCAACAAGAAAGAAACAAACTGGCTCAATATTACTTTTATCCATACAAAGAGTTTGACATGCACAAGTAACAATAACAAAGTGCCCAAAGTAGTGAAGACTGCCTAAGTATATAGTTTAAATAAGCACAAAATCAACTAACACTTGCATCACCTTGTTGAGTTCGGGATTCTAAGAAGAGTCTTACAGTTGAATAGATTAGGGAAGGTTCAGCCATTGCACCATTACTATAATATAGAAATGATGACTCCGTACATAATATAGAAAGAAAAAGAAAAAGGAACGATGGAGAGAAAAATGAGGCGTGGTTCAACCATTTCCCGCCAATCAAACAGAAGAAACAGTAACCCACAAATCAAAAGAAATGGAAGCAATGATGGAGAGAAAAATTACCTCTGGATCTCGCAATCTCTGGCAGATTTGGTTACGCTCTACACTCTTAAGTTGTTTAAGGAAGAAGGTATAGTGAGCTATAAAGAAGAGCAACGAAGGAATTAAAAAGATTGAACGTAGGGTAGAAGCAAAGAGAAGAGAGATATTTTGGTTTGACTTTCCAAACGTCGGATATTATAAACGTAAACATCAAAAATTATAAGCATAAAGTCTACTCGAAAAAGCTAAAATTATGGGATTTTTTTAAAAACTCCAAATTTGAGCTTCTTAAAAAGTTGTATTTTAGCTTCTAAAAAAGTTGTTTCTATTTAAAAAGTACTTTTAGATTTTACGGCCAAAAACTCATTTTCTTAAAAAATAGCTTTTGCGGTAGAAAAGACTACTTTTCTACCCTCAAAAAGCTTAACCTCAACTAAACGGGTGCTTAGCAGGATACGTGGAATATATTTCATACATTCACTGTTTAATTGTTGGGTCCTGTTTTCGAAACCCAGCTCTTGTTCAAATACCACAAATGTTGGGCATTGTTTTTGAAACCCAACTCTTGCGAAACCATAGTCACTAAACTTATTCCAATGAGGTTTCCTTAACCATCATCGAATCCTCTTCTTGTTTTGATACCATAACTGTGTTGGACCACGATTCTGGAGCCCAACATTCCTTATCATGAGACTTGTTCTTGTGCTTGTTACCATGCAAGATTTTTCCTATTTAACCCTTATTAGTCATCCTCGGTTCATCCTTATTCTCTGATACCGTAGTGTCGGGCCCTATCTTCCAAAACTTTCTTATACTGAAACAAATATTATATGCTCAACATTTATCCAGATATTAGGCATCTTAGAGGCTGGGTTAAAATTCTGTTCCTTTAAATCATTTGATAGCTCTATGTCTCTAGTTTATCTAGACACGAGGTTCATCTCATTTGGAGGTCGGATAATGAAGTTATGGTTGAAAGAATCAAACAGGGTTTTGACCTCAATCATATTGCACCTATCTCGGGACCAAAGATGTAACTTGCTCTAGGGATTTCAGATCAGGATCATTCTTAGAGGGTTCGAAAAAGGACTTCAAGATCTACAACTTTTATGAAGACCAGAAGAATTGGGAAACTTGACATAACTTTCCCTATAGGAGTTGAATTAAGGTGTTCTTTATATGGTTCGAAAGAGGACTTCAAGATCTACAACTTTCATGAAGACCTTGAAGATGAATTTTATCATCTGAAGGGTCTAAAATGGAGCAGACAATAGCATCAAATGAATAGTATACAGAAGAAGAAGTTCAAAAAGCAGACGAAACGAGAAGCAGACGAAGCAAAAAGCAGACGAAACAAAAAGCAGACGAAACAAATAGACAGATGAAGCAAAAAAGACAGACAAAGCCTAAGAGCAAACGAAACAAAATATAGACAAATTAGACAGTAGACGAAACGGAGAGCAGATGAAACCCGAGTCAACTTAAGACGAAGCAAAGTCAACTTAAGATGATGCAACTCTTAATATGAAGTGGGGTCAACTTAAGACGATGCAGGATCAACTTAAGACAAAGCAAAGTCTTAAGATGATATGACATCATCAAAGACGATGTGACGTCACCACAGACGATGTATCTTTACAGACAATGCATCTTTACAGACGATGCATCCTTACAGACGAAATAATGTCATCAAAGATGATACATCTTTACAGATGATGCATTTTTACAGACGATGCATCCTTACAGACAAAATGACGTCATCTGTTTCGTCATCAAAGATGATACATCTTTACAGATGATGCATTTTTACAGACGATGCATCCTTACAGACAAAATGACGTCATC
>JAOQMP010000208.1:1575896-1586365 GCA_027563575.1 Erythroxylum pedicellare
AAATTTTGATTAAAATTTCAAGAGTTCTATCATTCCACTCCGCTTTAATCCTTTTTTTCAATTTATCCCCACCTTGAATATCTTGGCTTGGTATTGACATTTTCTATCAACAACAAAATCTCCACTGCATATAACAATGAATTTAACATTATAAGGAAATATAAAAGCATAATCAAATAACCAAAATCACAATAGCTAGAATAAAATGGTCGTAGCATTTACAAACAAAAGAAGTTGGTTTCTACCTATAAAAAATTAAGAAAGGTAACAGAAATTTGATCTTTACGAAATTATAAATCTTTTCTAGGGTTGAGTTCAAATATAAATGCTGGAATTTATGGGCAGTCTAAATACTTGTAACATTTCAGAAAATTCAGAACACAAAAAAAATATTGAATTTACCTCAATAAGAACAAAAGCTTCTTCTGCTTTTTTAGGCTTACAAGTAATTCTCCATGCACAACTCCAGCAGCCTCACACTGGACAATATGAAATAATGTTATCAAAAATTATTCTAATACCAAACAAGACTGCATAAAGCAGAATTATCTACGTTAACAACGTAGACAACGCAGGCTCTGCGTCTGCGTTTCACAACGCAGACGTCTGCATTGTGAAACGCAGTCGACTGGGTTGTGAAACGCAGACGACGTCTACGTTTCCACAACGCAGACGTCCCACAATGCAGAAGACGCCTGCTTTTCCACAAAGCAGACGTCGTTTACGTTGTGAACGTCTGCGTTGTGAAACACAACGCAGAAGATGTGAAACGCAGAACAGACAGATGAGGGCAAACAATAGTTGAATATAGGAGGAAAAAAACAAGACTAACCTGTGAGTTTTGGTTTGCGAAACTCTTGAGAGAAGATAGAGTATGTTGTGTTATTGTAAAAGGTAGAAAGAAAAGACGTGTGTAAACAAAAGTATATACGGAAGTGACGGAAAAATCACTACCCGAAAAAGCTAAAATTAGGAGCTTTTTGAAAAAGCTTCCAATTTTAGCTTTTGAAAAAGTTGTATTTTAGCTTTTGAAAAAGCTATTTCTACTTTAGAAATACTTTTAAAGTTTATAACTAAACACCCATTTTTTCTTAAAATGACTTTTGCGGTAGAAAAAAGTACTTTTAAACCCTCTAAAAGCCGAACCAAACAAAGGCTAAGGCCTCTGGAGCCACTATTATTCTATTTATCTTTGAAATTTAATTAAAAAAGCATCCTTTTTAATAATTCCCAGTTCTCAATTAATCCAAGATTATCTTTTTTTGAAAGTTTATCATATAAATGTAAAAAATATACAATAATAGTATTTAAAAAAGAAATAAGAATTTATGGGAAATTTTTTATTGGAATTTGTTAAATTAAAATTTTCAATTAAGTTTACTTAATTTAAAAAATTCATTTTAATAATTTAATTATTAGGAGATTTAGCCATTTGCTTAGTATTATTAAAAAAATTAAAAGCTTAAATAAAATAATAAAATTTTACACACTTGGCTAAGAGGAAGCACTTGATGTGCTTGGCAGCATCAGGTAATCCTGAATCAGTCTACCAAGACCACTGCTGGCGAACAACAGATCAAATGTTCTTAGGAATGTGGAAAGTTTGTCCTGAAAGGTGGTTTTGCTCTGCCCATTCCAAGCAGAAAGCTGAAAGCAGTCTATTCTATGCCAAACATGAAAATCCTTAAGCACTATGTTATACAAGTGTTCTTCAATATGAAATATGACTCCCAAAAAAAAAAGAAAGAATACTTTGCACTGGAATTGTCAAAACAATGAATGCATAGATCTCAGGAAATAAGTAGACCATCGCCGGCACACGTTTTAGAATACGGATTGATGAGTCTTAACATAAATGAAATCCAGAAACACAGAATGCTGCATGTTGCATACTAACTAAACCAGTAAGGCACAATGATTCTTCAGAAATGTTAAGTCTAATGTCACAATACAAGAGAATTGATACCGTCTGGAAGCATTACATAGAGCTCAAAAATGTTCAAAGAAAAACCAACAGTGATACACTGATATAAAAGGATCTACTGTTTCTAACAGCTGTGGTTAGAAACAATATGATGGAAAATGGCTGTCACCAAAGTAAGAAAATTTTCTTTGCAGCAAGGCCCCAGAAAATTATGAAGGTTCTACAGCTATAAACTACCATAAAATTCAAATATTTTCGTGTGTGTGCTTGTGAGAGAGCTACGGGGTGGAGAGAAAGGGTAAAAGAAAGCTACCTACTTACATGGAGAGCTTTAGCAGTATGTCCTAGATTTCATCATGGAAGGAAACCAACAACCAGTTACGAGAAATTAATTACCTTTGACACTGGAAGCACAACTGTTGAAAGCTCTGATTCTATCAGAACAAAAAAGCAATGTATGTTGAATAAAATTTTCTTTTTCTGCGCTACAGAACAAAAGAATGAATAAGATGCGGAAGTAGCATCTTGGGACAGTGGAACTGAATAAAAAGAAGGATCTATTGTACAATGAATTTAATCAGCATTTCAGCCAGTAGAAGATTAAAAAAAGATGTATCAATAGAATAGGAAACATAAAAGAGCTACAATTGTTAATGCTTCAGATTTCCAACCACTCTCAATTGAAGTCCTTCAACCTTTTTTTCAACGTATCCATTGATTTCTTTTTAGCACTTTGCTTTGTATTTCTATTGGAGAGGCTACCGAATATTCCATCAGCAGAGTCCTTGAATTTCTCACAGACCGTGGCCACCTTCTTGTAATCCAATGTGTTGTAGCTTTTCTGTCTAATCACAGGATTCATAAAGTTCTCCGGCTGGCTGCTTGATAAAAGGTTAATCAATTGTCGTGCCTCAATTAAGCAATCTTTAAAACTAACTTCTCTGTAAACCTCACTCAAACCAGTGCCGTGAAACCTCTCATCGGCAAAATTTTCTAAGATCATCAAGTCGTTGCTGAGAACCAGGACTGCATTGGCATTGAATCTTTTGACACTATCACTAAGAAAAGCTGAAACAAATGAATATGAGATGTGCTCCAGAGCACCACTCCCTACCTTGTATAAAGCATCCATAGGCAAAATCTGTTGAGCAGTGGACAAAATGGTGTCCAGGTAAATTAAAACCTCATTTACATAATCACTAACATTCTGAGATGCCTCTTCTGCTATCCAGTTGATGTTTTCTGTTAGTGCCATAAACTCATCTAATTTAATGTTCACCAAATTCAATAAAGATAGGTAAGCCTCATCCCTAGAAGTTTTCAGCATTACCTTGGCCGTTAAAACAGCTTGAGGCCTCTCAACTGATCGGATAGGAATGCCACATAGTTGGGCAGAATGTCGAAGGAAAAAATCACAAGCTCTTTCAAGAACAGATATGTTAGCGGCAATTTGCATGGCTTGAGATACACCAATAGCACTGCTCTGAACTGTAGTAAGTATAGCTTCATTTAACACATCAATCAAGATCTTATCTAAATACTTTCTAACAGTATCAAAAAACTGTGTGTGCACCCCATAAGACAAGTAATCAACAGACCCTTTGATAAAGGATCTAACAATGCGGCAAGTATCAGGTACCATGGAGGAAAAAGGTGCAATATATGGAAAAGCTGGCATTATGTCTGATGTCTGGAGATGAAAAGACAGGACATTATTTTCATAATCAGTATCCTTTTTCATTACCATCTGCTCATATGTGTCGTTGGCAATGACATTAATAATTTGCTCCCGACACTCTGCCAAAAGAAGATCATGGTACTTGTCTCGTGTATTATCAAGTAAGTTAAAGATTTGGTTCATTTCAAAACCATACTGTCTGAGAGTTGCCCCAAGAAGAGTGACATAGTCCTTCACCAGGAGAAGATGGGTTGCAGAATCCATATGGGAAAACTGCTCCTCTAAGGTGGATGTGATTTTAGTTACAGCCATTTCCCACATTGTTTCCAGCTGATCTGAAGACAAAAGACCTCCAGCAGTCCTCATGACTCGATCCTCCACTATAAAATATCCTGCAATATGAGCAAAGTATGTCTGATAAGACTCAATAAACGGCTGAGAGTAAGAAACTTGCAAGTCTGAACTTAGTTGCAACATCCGATTCTCATAGTAATATTCTCGAAAATGCTCCTGGATTCTAAGGCAAGCATGGATATGATAAGCTCGGTAAAGGGGAATGAGATCAAACTTCAACATAGAATCTTCATCAACATCCTCAATATCTAAAGTAAATAAAAGGTCTCCTGATCCCAAATTGTTCTGTTCCTCGGCTTTCCTCTGATGGTCCAGCATTTTCTCATCCCTTTGACGAGTTGATGCAAGACGACCCATTGCCATTTGTCCAATATCTTTTGCTGAACTTCTAATGTGAACTAGCCATTCATTAAATTGACTGGTTACTTTCTTTTCAATATGAGTCTTTATAACTGGAATTGTATTCTCTATTGCTGTTCTAAGAACCTTCATTGGGATATTCTGCAAGCATCTACTCTCAATCATCTCCACTGTTTTCAAAGCAGGATAAAACTGGTCTTCTGGCATGTGATTGTTGCACTTAACACAAAGTTCCAAAACTTGAACACAAATCTTTGACAATTTAATGGCCTCACTGACATTCTTCTTGACCGAATAGGATTCAAGAAGTTCTTCAATTTTGGTCAAGAGAGCATAGCCAACCTCTTGCAACCTAAAATTGTCGCTTGCAAGCTCGCTTTTTAGCTCTTCAGCATCAACCAAGACACCACGAAGTTCATCTACTGCAAGAATAAAGTCCTCATAGTGGGTCTTGCAGAGATCCTCAATCTCAATTTCCTTTTTCTTTACAAAAGACTTGAGCTGCTGAAGGAGTGCTTCAGGACGCCCCATTTCGAACGCATGCCTAACAATAGGACCCACATCTTCCCCATTTCCAATCAAAGTGGCCAGTACTAAGTCCTCTCCGGTATCCCCATTCTCTACAACTGTTCTTCTTTTTGGTTTAGAATCCATAGAGTTGATAAAACCCTGAAACAAAATAAGCACAAACAGTTAAGAACGAAAAGAAATGCTTCAAAGATATAGAACAAGTGTCTAACAGCTTCTTCTCCTCTATGCTTGGTAAGAGGAATGACAATTTTCAGTACGACCTAAACTGTCCATTGATTTACCAAGCGGAAACCTGTATTTTAGCTCCACGTTGGCTGATATGGAGCTGAACCACAACCACCGTTTTTCCATTTGCCTAGTTCAAGCAAAAAACAAAATGGAAACTTTTTGGCAAATCCAAACGTGTTCCTAACTCAAATTGCATACATAATCAAGAAAAACTCGAACATAAACGAAATCAGAATCCCTTTTCCAGGAAAAGTCATTTAAAGTAACCAAACCTGAAAACATTCCATAAAAATAACACATTTTCCAAGAAAAAGCCCCCGAAGAACACGACTACTATAAGAATCAAAAAAGGAAAATCTTTATTTGCATATAGCCAAATAATCTCAGAGATGACAGATGCCATCACATATCCGACTCTGAAACAAAAGCAACAATAAGGACAAAAAAAGAAACGAAAAGAAGAAACAACAGTGAAAGATCAGAACACACCAAACCCACGAAAACCCAGATAGAGAATCAGATAAAAATCAAAACTTAATTGTGAAAGGGACTTACAGAAAGATAGAGAGGATGTTGTTTGGTTCAGAATTGCAGCTTAACATTAACAACAGAGAGCTCTCCTGAAATTCTTCCTTTATTAAGAGTGAACTTTCTCAATGAACAAATGAAGAGACCATGGGCCATTTGACTTTCGTAAATCAAAATAATCGAATTTTCAGTCCGACTATGTGTCCATTTCTGTTTGTTTTTCTCCACTTCCTGTTGCCATTTCCGCTATGGTAAATTTGATATTTTCACTCCTACGCTTGCTTCTTCCAGGAACGATCTTCGTTTCACTTCAACGCTAGAAAACAAGATCAATCTAAAACTGATTTTTAAAATTAATTTTATTATTGCCGTTTTGTTTGAAAATATGAAATTAATTGATAAAAAAATTTAACAGTTACCTAATTTAACGATAAAATCTTTAAATTTTCTAGTTTTTTAACTAACTTATAAACTTTTCGATTCGATTTATTTTAATAACTCTTTTTATTAAAAATTAATCAATTAATCGATCAATTTTTATAAATTAATTATTTTTAAAATTAATTTAACATTCTCTTTTTTAATTAAATTTTAAATAAAAGATTACATTCTTTAATTTTATTCAATTTTTAGTTAATTTTAAGACATTTAAACCTTTTAAATATTAAATATCTTATCTTCTTTCGTTATTAAAACATTGAAATTAATTTAAATATCTAAATATATTCTTTTTTATTCCTAATTTTAGTAGAAATTTTAAAAGAAATTGATTTTTTCAATGCATTATTATATTATATTCATCAATTATTTTTTCCAAGAAAATAGGGAGATGTGATAGTTATTGATAAGAATTAACCAAACAGAAAATTCACATGTAAGTTTAATTAGGAAGAAAATTATAAAACTATATATAGTTATCCTTTTGTACATAATTCATTTTAATTAGTTGTCATATATCCTAAGTATATTATATTATTAATCATAAAACAATTCAATAATATGAATGAGTCAAATAAATAAAAATGATAATAAATTAAATCATATTATAATTTTTATTATATCGTTTTGATAAGATTTAATTAAAAAAGGTGATATTTTTATCGTCAATTTTTTAATTATTAAATAAAATTATTTGTTTTAAATTACTTGAAAATAATTTAAATTGAATCCATTCGATTATTTTAAATTTAAATTTGATTAAATTTTAATTAATTTTAAATATGATCGAAGTAACTGAAATATCAACCCTACAAGGTCTAGAATGAGTTGATTATATTATTTATGAAAGTCGAATAGTACACGACAAAGAGGATGATCCCAACATAAGTTTCATAAATAGTATATACAATACATTTTCCAATTATTATTTTACAGCTTCTCTGTTGGAATTTGGCAGATTATTCGATGTAATCAATGTATGTATATAAATTAATACCAATATCTAGATATGAGCTTTAACGAAAGGGAAACGATTGTTTCTTTTTCCTATATTAAGTAATTCTTAGTCAAAATTTTACATTTTTTATATATTAAAAAATATTCTAATGTATTATTATCAATATTTTAAAAATTGGACTAAAAGTTAAATCGATAAAATAAAATATTTAAAGTTTAAAATATTTTGTCAGTCATAAAAATATATAAAGATTAAAAAAATAGAGATCACATCATGCTGGTTCTAAGAGCTTATGAAGGACTATAACATATAACATAGGTAAAAAAAATCAAAAGTTACTTACTAAAAATTGATTTCTTTAAAGCATTTGATACCATAAGTTAAGATTTACAAGGTTCTATCTAGAGGCTATTCATTTTCCTTCTTATCTATTGCAATTGATCATGGCTTGTTTGCAATCTTCCTCAGTGAGTATTCTGACAGGCAAATGGTATTCCTATCAAGCCAGTCAAACCTGTAAGGAGCATTCGACAAGGTGATCCTTTATTCTTTACTTGTTCACTTCAATTATGGAAGGTTTTTTTTTCCCGGATTTTAACGAGGCTTATAACAGCTAATGGGAGATCCAAATATCATCACCTTTGTAAAGCCACTAATCTCACCTATATCATATATGCTGATGACCTTCTACTTTTATGCGAAGCAGATATCCCTTCTATCAACATTATGTTAAATGCTCTCAACATATTTGCTCAATGGGGTCTCAAGGTTAACTTGAACAAAAGCAGCTTATATCTATTTGGTGATGTGCAGAATTCAGATGAACTTAGACGACTAACTGGTTTCACTTTTGTTTCTTATACCTTTACCTATTTTGGTGTTCCTATTACATGTTCCAAGCCGAAATATCAAGACTGTATTCCCATCATTGAAAAATTGAAATCCAAAATTCTGGCATAGCAAAACAAGTTCTTATCTTTTGTTGGCAGAGTAACTCTAATTGTTTCGATTCTTAGTAGTTTACATATCCATTGGACAACGCATGTAGCTCTTCCTCGGAAGTTGATCAAGGAGATGGA
The DNA here is from genome assembly GCA_027563575.1 of Erythroxylum pedicellare. NCBI lineage: Eukaryota > Viridiplantae > Streptophyta > Magnoliopsida > Malpighiales > Erythroxylaceae > Erythroxylum > Erythroxylum pedicellare. Next base: position 1,583,975 of record JAOQMP010000208.1, read on the forward strand.
TAGAATTAGGAAGGCATTCCTATGATCCGGTTCTATTGATAGGTCCAAGAAGATTAGAAATAAATGGAGTGAAGTCCCGGTTCCAAAGATGAAGGAAGGGCTTGATATTATTCCTAGCTCTACAATGCAAAAGGTTCCAATGTACATGTAAGATGTTATAGAGACTGTACATTAATCAAAACACACTATAGATCAAATGGGTACATAAACACTATCTGAAATATACAAATTTCTAGCAACTGGACTACTCTAGAGCTGGGTCTCCTATTTTTAAGCAAATGATGATGTTGAGAGCGATCATTTATCCTTGCATATAGCATAAGATTGATAATGGGGATAAAACTTAGATTTGGTATGACAAATCCCTCGACATAAGCCTTTTAGCTTACCAACTAGACTTTCAACATTTAAGGAACAAATTCCCTTTGAATTCACGTGTTTCATCTTTGATTTGAATCGTAAATGGTATAGGGACTTAGAGGATTCCACAACATGCTGGATCACGTTCTAACTGAATGATCTTCAGAATGATGACGCCATTTCTTGGTCTCTAAACTAGAATAGTACTTTTTCTAATTACTCTTGCTGCCAATTATTTATTGAGATGCGGCCTGATGTCCCATGATTTGATCTCCTTTAGGAGAAAGTAGTGAGTCTAAGGGCTTCTTTCATTTCTTGGTTAGCAATTAAGAATAGACTTCAGACCAAAAGCCAATGGTATGGAAGTACTAATGCAACTTGTTTATTATGTACTGGGTAGGATCACTTATTCTTTCAATGTTCCTATACTAAGGTTATTTGGAGTAGAATTTTACACATTATCTTATCATTTTTGTGGTTGTAATTGGGAGCAAATATTAAACTAGATTATAGATAAATCGGTAAAGTGGAAACCTAATGCTCCACTCTTCAAAGTAGCATTTACGATTGCCATTTACATCATATGGAAAAAGCGAAACAATAGACGATTTACTGATAAGAAGACAGATAAATACCAACTTACTAATGGAGTTATTAATAGTATCGAAGCTTGCATTTATGCTAACAGCTGGAAAAGCACTTGATTGTGGATATGATGAGCACGTGGGGCTTGTAATTTGTATTCATACTAAGGTTATCTTTCTAGATTAGCTATGTGTAATTAATTTTCTTTTAGAGCAATGTCATCAAGCTTTGAACTCATTATAACGTTCCTTTATTCATTTTTCAAAAAAAACTTTTGTATAATATGCGTTTGTGTTTCAATTAAATATGATCTTTTGACTTCACTGATTAATAAAGTAATCAAATATATTACATGTTTTAACAACTAATTAAAATGATAATTTAATTAATAATAAAGCTAAATTTTACAAAATTGATTCGAACTTTAATCTCTTGAAGAACTCAAGAATTCTTAAGATTGAAATAAATCTATTTCAAATAATCCTAACAATTTCAACTTTTTTTCTCATAAATTACGTAATTTTAGTATAATTACTTAAAATAATATTTTTTAACTGAACTCAGGGTACTGGCAGTAAGAGTTGCCATCCCTAATTGCTAGTTTAAAGAATCATCAATACATCTGATGAGAAAATATAAGATTCTTAGAAAAAATATATCAACCATTATATCAAAACGTAGATATTTAAAATCATCAATATTCTCAATGATTGTTTTAACAGTATATGAAATTGCAGTCATTAACAATAGGAATGAAGAGCTACTTCTATAAAACTCATCAATCTCCTAATATAAATTTTTTTAGATATCTTTACTTTATATTGATATAATGATAGCGAAGTCACTTTTCAATTACAAGCTTTTCAACAAACATAAGTTGCAAGATTTTCATAAACTTTTATTTGAAACCATTTTGCATTTATAGAACATAGTTTCTTAAAACAAAAACAATCCAAGAAGGTATCTTAAGTTGAAATTTCATTAAAATATCCATACATTTTCTTAAATTATAAAAATATAAGTGTGCACATAACATTATACGATGACAGTATCTACGTTGACCTCAAGTCGATCTGAGATTTTTAGTGGAATTAACATCTCGAACTCTTCAACCACCTTCAAGTTATTCCATTGCAAGGACATACTCTTACGATAGTCCATAAAAGAAGATTTTGCACAGAATTTTGGTTTACATAAAAGGATAAAAGAACGTATCCTTTGAGCAAAAACACACTAAAAAGTAGATTACACATCGTCATCCAAAGAATTCACACATTGTTCATTTGTTCTTCAACTTAAGAGCTATACATGTACAAAGTATAGCTCTTGATCTATAAAAGCCAAAGAGTTATTATATCTTCAACATCGGCAATCACAGCAAGAGAATTGAAGGGCATCGATTTTCTTTCATATCATCATCACCAGGGAGCTAACAATAATGAAGGG
>JAOQMP010000208.1:1594773-1619758 GCA_027563575.1 Erythroxylum pedicellare
ATGCAATGCAACGAAAAATTGAGGCTCTTGAAGCTAATAATACATGGGTCATTGATGATCTGCCAGCGGGAAAGAATGTGCTTGGGTGCAAGTGGGTGTATAAGATCAAGTATAACTCCGATGGTACTGTTGAACAATTTAAGGCTCGATTAGTGATTCTTGGGAACCATCAGGTAAAAGATATTGATTACACAGAGACTTTCGCTCCAGTGGCAAAGATGGTTACCACCCGAATTTTTCTTGCGGTTGCTGCTGCTAAAAAGTGGGAGGTTCATCAGATGGACGTCCATAATGCTTTCTTACATGGGGATCTTGAAGAGGAGGTCTTCATGAAGTTTCCGCCTAGTTTTTTAGTAACAACATTTGGGAAGGTATGCAGACTTCAGAAGTCATTATATGGTCTAAAATAGGAGCCCCGATGTTGGTTTGCTAAGCTGTCAAATGCTTTGATAGAATATGGGTTTAAACAATCTTATTTCGATTATTTCCTGTTCACTTTGCAGAAAGGGGTTGTGCATTTGAATGTTCTTGTTTATGTCGATGACCTTATCATCTCTGGAAGTCATTCAGATCACACACATAAGTTCAAGGACTATCTTCGCTCCTGTTTCCATATGAAGGATCTTGGTATTCTAAAATACTTCTTAGGAGTGGAAGTGGCGCGTGGTCCAGAGGGGTTTGTACTGTGTCAACGGAAGTACGCACTTGACATTATATCGGAAATGGGCCTCCTGGGGGCGAAACTGGTGGCTATTCCTCTAGAGCAAAATCACTGCCTCGCCTTGTCCACAAGTGCCGAGCTCCAGGATCCGGAGCCTTATCGCCGTCTTGTGGGCCGACTTATCTATTTATGTTTCACCCGGCCAGAGCTATCATATAGTGTTCATGTACTGTCCCAGTTTATGAAGCAACCATGGGTAGAGCATTGGGAAGCTGCATTGCGAGTAGTTCGCTATTTGAAGGGACATCTGGGCCAAGGTATATTGCTACGCAGCAATAGTGATTTGAAGTTAGACGGTTGGTGTGATGCCGATTGGGCTGGGTGCCCGTTAACTCGACATTCCCTCACTGGTTGGTTGGTTTTTCTTAGTGGTTCTCCAGTCTCGTGGAGGACAAAGAAGCAACATACTGTGTCCCGATCTCCGGCCTAAGCAAAGTATCACTCTATGGCCATGACTACTTGTGAGCTAAAATGCTTGAAGGCGCTCTTATCTAGCCTCGGTGTGTCACACAAGCAGTCGATGACTTTGCATTGTGATAGTCAGGCAGCTTTGCACATATCCCAGAATCCTATGTTCCATGAACGAACGAAGCGTATCGACGTTGACTATCACTTGGTTTATGATGAGATCATAGCTAAGAATGTTCATCTTGCATTTGTCTCGTCGTATGCACAACTAGCTGACATTTTCACGAAGGCATTAGGCAGGCGACAGTATGAGTATTTTCTTCGCAAGTTGGGCATTCAGGAATTGCATGCTCCAACTTGAGGGGGGGTATTGAGAATATAATTGTAATATTGTTGATATTGTTGTTTTAGGTACTAAATCTGGTTAGTTATTTTGGGTGAATCATTTAGGATAGTGAGAGTGGAATTGCCTAAAGATAGGGATTCTTCTCGTTTGTATATTGGGGGGGAAAATCATCAAAGAAAAACAGAAAAAAAATTCTCACCAAAACAAGACCTTTCTTGTTATTTTGTTATCTACATAAGAAAATAAATCTAGTTTAAATTTTAAAATATTATATAGTTATTATCAAAATCGTTAATCATAAACCTTGAGCTAACATTTAGGTCCAGTTTCTTATTTCCTGAATATTTGTGTTTTTCGTGATCATAATGGAATTCTTTCTCACGAGTAATATATCATAGCCTTGTTAGTTTGGACTCAAATTGATGGTTGTAAGCTTATATGCGCACCGACAGCCCCATGTTTCTCTTTAAATAATGAAGGGTCACTTTTCGCCGATCTGAGCTTATATCATAGCATTGTTGGTGCTTTATAATTTGCTACTATAACCCATCATTAGATTTCTCTTTATGTTAATCCATCATGAGATTTCTCTATGTTAATAAAGTGTGCCAGTTTATACATCACCCCATCGAAGTCCATTGACAAGCAGCGAAACGAATTTTTTGTTACTTGACCGGTACTATCAGTCTTGGGCTAACTATTCGTCCTTTTAATTATCTTAATGTTGTCATTTACTTGGATGGATATTGCGTCGGAGATATTTGTTGATTGTCGCTCCACTTACAGGTTTGGTGTTTGTTTCAATGGAAATCTTTTTAGTTGGGTTTCTAGGAAGCAAAAAGTGGTAGTGCGATCTAGTACTATACCTGAGTATCAAGCTTTAGCTATTGCTGTTGGTAAAGGCATATGGCTTCAACATTTACTTCATGAGTTATGTCTCTTCTTCAAGCTCTGATATTGTTTTGTGATAATTCATTTGCCACTTATCTCGTGGCAAATCTTGTTTTTCATCGCAAGTCCAAGCACTTTAAAATTGATTTCTATTTTATTCGTGGGAAAGTGGAATGTGGTGACCTTAGAGTTCAACATATTCCATCCCAAGCTCAAATTGCGACATTTTTGACTAAGGATCTTCCATTATTGTCCTTTCTTTGGTTGCAATCCAAGCTGATCATTGTGATTGAACCCTTGTTGAACTTACAGGGTCATATTGGAACTATCATGTCAAGTGATAAACTTGAGCCGAAGAATTATGCTAGTATAGTACTGATATTGAAGAAAACTAGTGATTACTTGATAATTCTTTTTTTATTGTTTTAAAAAATCTGTGTAATAGATAGAGATTATTTCTACTGTCTATAATATTTCACAGTATTGTATTTGTGCAATAAATACCAATATAGAAGCTGGGAAATGTAGGCCTGGGCCTGCAATTTACGTTAAACATTCTCTTATTAAAATAGTATGTATGCACACAGATACTAAGGAGTTTTCATTGGTAAATTCAAACCTCATACAGCTAATGCAAAGTACTTAAGTTCGAGTATACTGAAGCTATTGCGGTGCTTGCTACATTTATTGTATTACTTGGGAAGTTTCCAAAATGTTGGCTTCTAAACAACATCAAGCAGTCTAGAGCGATGACAGCTCCTGAGAAACATGTTGCATGGTCGGACGAAAATGTGGATTAGGATGCAAGCACGAAATAGCAAGTTTTGCAATGGAGACTATGGTTGCCATTTGATCCTCAGGTTTTGACAGGCGATCGTCCAAAGATTCTTCGACTAATTGATCACTTACACACAGTGGAAAGGATGAATGTGATGATGAAAAAGATGTGATGAGATCGCTTGGATGCTTTCCCATTATTATTTCCAACGTCAACACTCCGAAGCTATAGACATCACACTTTTCGTTCACTTCCAATGTATAAGCAAACTCTGTCAAGAAAACAAATAGATTATCAGTCCTAACTCAAGTTGAGCATCGGCCATGATTTGGATAGTATCATTACCTGGAGCTGCATAGCCAAATGTGCCTGCAAATGAAGTCCAATTTGAAGAATCAGCCTTCAGAATTCTAGCAGTACCGAAATCGGATATGTGAGCTACGAAATGTCGATCAAACAGAACATTCTTGCTTGATATGTCACGGTGGATTATTGGAGGAGAGCAGTCATGGTGCATATAAGATAAAGCATTTGCCAAATCATTGATGACATTTATCCTCTTTTCCCAGCTGAAACCAGTTGCCAGTTCATCATTTCGCAGCATATAATCAAGGCTTCCACCTTCCAAAAGCTCGTAAACCAGAAACGAGTGAAGATTATGTGCACAGAAGCCATGAAGTTTGACGATGTTGCGATGCCTTATTTCAGTTAAGGCAAGAATCTCACTTATAAAAGCTTTTGAATTGGCAACGTCTTCTTCTAATTGGGAATGAAGCTTCTTCACAGCAACAACCTGACCAGTAGGCAACTGAGCTCTGTAGACACTTCCATGGCCTCCTTGTCCAATGCAAAATTTGGTGTCAAATCTTTCTGTTGCTTCAACAATGCTTCCATACACCATTTTCCCATCATAGCTCCATATGGTGAAAAGGTTTTCTTTCTTTGCTTCTGAATCACCTGTTCTCTTATCCAGTCGTCGGAAATGTGTGAAAATCATTGCAATTATAACGAAAACAAGAAGCAGAGAGCACAAAATCGGGACTGCAATATAAATAACCAACATTTTGTTCCCTTTTCTATTCAACCTGAGGCCTGCAGGTGAAGGACAAGCTACCAAACCAGTGGCATTTCCACACAAACCTCTGTTATTTCTTAAGGCTTCAAATGGAGCATTGCGAAAGGGTTGACTGTCAGGAATTGCTCCTTCTAACTCATTATAGGATAAGTCAACAATCGTCAAGCCCAGCAAGGAGTCGAAAGCCGACGGAATAGCACCAAACAACTTGTTGTGTGAGAAATTCAGCGTCTCCAGGTTTTTCAATCCACCTAGTTGCTGTGGAATTTCTCCTACCAAAAGATTCTGACTCAGATCAAGATATTGGAGGGACCTCAAGTTACCGATCTCAAATGGAATAGCTGCACTAAATCCATTCATACTCAAAGTCAAGTTCAACAGTTTGGTGCACTGTCCTAGTTGCCCAGGGATCGGACCACTCAGATTATTTGCGGCCAAGTTAAGATTTGCAAGAACAGAGAGCATACCTATTTCCAGTGGAATACTGCCTGAGAGATTGTTGTTATTCAGTAAAAGGTTGAACAACAATTTCAAGCTTTGCAATTCCTTTGGAATCTCTCCAACTAGTTGATTCGAAGAGAGGTCGAGATATTGAATATTACTCGCCATTCCAAGTGCTCGTGGTATCTCTCCTGTGATACTGTTGTTGGCCATTTTCAATGTTGTTAGATTGAAGCACTGCCCCCAATTAGAAGAAACCTCACCATACAATCTGTTATTACTCATATCTATGTACTTCAATAAAGGATATATGCCCAAGGCTTCAGAAATGTTTCCAGTAAGTTGGTTTCCTTCAAGCCTGACTCTGACCAAGGTTCCACAATTTTTTAAGCTCTTTGGAATGGGACCTGTAAATTGGTTGCCTTCTATAGTGAGATAGTCGAGTAAGCCTCCAATGCATATATCATCAGGTAAATGGCCTGTAAGTCTATTTTCGGACAATAGAAAAGTTCTCAAATGTGTGAAATTGTTCATGTTCTGGGGGAGGGGACCAGAAAGTTCATTCATGAAGAGCTTTATGTCGATAAGGGACTTGAGTTCTCCTAATCCAGAAGGGATTGGTCCAGATAGTCTATTCTGATACAGTGCAAGACCGGTTAAGCTTGTCATGTTTCCAACTGTCGTGGGGATTGTTCCAGTCAATATATTTTCTGACAAATCAAGAACTTGGAGAGATCTTAGAAAGCCAACTTCTTCAGGGATCGAACCGGACAAATTGTTTTGGAAAAGGAAGAGATCGGTTATGCGACTGAAGTTTCCTATAGAAGCAGGAATTTCACCAGTGAGGTTATTTAAGTGTAAATCGAGAAGTTCCATAGCTTTCAGGAACCCAATATCATCAGGAATGGATCCTGAGATACCGTTATCGCCAAAGTTGATGTATGACAAGCTGCTCAAATTAGCCATAGAAGGTATTGGACCCGTGAAATTATTGCTAGAGAAATCAAGAGTTTGGAGAGAAATAAGCATGCCTAATTCGTCTGGTATGGAACCAGAAAGTTGGTTGTCATTAATCCACAAGTCTACCACTTTCGCCAAGTTTCTTATTTCAGATGGCAGATTTCCAGAAAGAAGATTGTAGGACAAATCAAGAAGGTTGAGCTGGGAAAGGTTACCGATGCTTGGTGGGATGGAGCCATGTAGCGAATTGTTGGATAAATCAATAGTAAGAAGGTTAGGGAACGAAGAGAAGCTTAGATCTTGAAGAGTACCTGTCAAGCCGAGATGTGAAAGGTTAAAGCATTGAGTACTTCCATTGTCATGGCAGGCTATCCCGGTCCAGTTGCAATGGCTACTATTTCCAGTCCAAGAAGATAGCAAAAACTGGCTTTTGTTGTCAAGACTTGTTTTCCAGTTTAGAAGAGCTTTTGCTTCGTCCCCTGCCAGGCTCATGTTGCCATTATCATTTGCCAGGGCCAAAACAGAAGTTGAAGGGAACAATATCAGGAGTAAAACAAAACTGAAAATGGGAGAACAAAGTAAGATTTGGAGAGAAACAAGATTTCCCAGTAGCATTTTTAGTGGAATATTCATCTTGAATGGCGTTGATTGGCTAACAAAGCAACAGATTTTATTAATAATAGAGGTAATTCAGGCTTTGCGTTGCTTGGTGGAGGTAATGCATGAAGTTATATAGAAAGAAGTATAGCTCTAGTCTTCGAGGCGGGGCAGACCTACTTCTCATTTGATTATTATCAACTTCACCTCTAGTCCGTTCAAAAAAGGCAAATATGTGAATAAAAAAATAACATTGGAAAGAAAATAAGAAAAAAGAGAAAAAAGCGGTCTAGCTACTCATCTCCTTACCAACTTGAAGGTTTTAAGAGCCCTAAAGTTAAAGAGTTTATGTTCACAAGACACAGCGTTTGACCCATTTGTTAAGCAAGTCAATGGTATTATTATGTTTTTAGTGGCGTTTTTCTTTTCTTTTCTTTTCTTTGTTGGGTTGGTCCTAACAGTGTAATCCTGATAAACTTTACTTTGTTCGAACAAGATGTATGCAGACTTTTTGTATTAAATGAATTTTCATAGATATGTATATATAATAACACGTAAATTATGTTTTTTTAACAAATTATTTGATAAATGAATGACAAAAATAAACTCGATTTAAATAATTGTTATAGTCTTTTATGCAGTGTACATTAGTTTACAATCTATTGGTAATAATTTTTATAAAAAATTAATTAAAGGCCTTCTTTAGTTTATGAAAACTTGTTTAATTGACTAAAATTTTGATATGATATGTGTGATAAATATATCTTTGTAAATAAAATAGTAATGAAATCATAATTACGAAATTCTTATTATATTTACATATCATCCTTAAATTATTCATAGTTGTTATTCTTTTAATATTGGACATTAAGAGAGCGAAAAGACTAGCAGTTATTTTGTTTCTTCTTTGTAAAAGAAATAATCAATCTTGCAGATTAAAATATAGAAATACTTAAATAAACATGTGATTTTTTGTTAAATGCAAGTTTATTAAATTGATTCGATATGAAATTTTCATTTAGAAATTAGTAGTCTGTCTATAAAAATTCTCATTTAGTGATTTTTTTTACTTGAGATTTCTGAAGAATTTTATATAGAGAATGTTATATTTTAATACTATATATGACTTATTCATTTTGATACTACATATGACTTATTCAATTCAATGATAACTTACTTGGTAGTCATTGGATATAATATAAACTATATCGAGATATTTGTATGATTAATATAAGGTTCATTATCCTAAAGTAATTAGAGAGGATATTTCATTACTCTAATTATTATTGATTTGACAATTTTCTGCCAAGGTAGAAAGACAATTTGAAAATAAAATTTCAAATATTGTTATCAATTATATAAAAAAATCATGCAATCAAAGATTAATCAACGTACTTTTGACATTTTTAATATTTTAGTAGTTATAATACGTTATTAGATATCAATTTTGGTCTATAGATATTAATTATTAAATTAAATAATTTAAAATTAATTTAAAATTTTAATTTATCTAATCTTAAATGCAAATTAATCATTGTCAATATATATAAGAACTTAATATTTCACTTATAAAGAATGGTTAAAGAAAGAAGATTTAATTTGATCATTTAGGACTTGATTGTAAAGTTAAATACTAACCAGGTCCAAATAAATTTAGTATTCAATATTAATCCTTAATTATCAAATATCATATATTTAACTATTATTTTAATTTGCAACAATTGTTTGACATTAGCCAATAATAAATTAATTGTTAGTAGTGAAGGAGTTTATCATCCCAAGTAGAAGGTAGTTCAGATCTATAATGATTGAAAGGTAAAAATTTATTAGAGTATTAATCAAATTTTAATTTGTTAATTTTTAGTCATGATTTTAAAATTTTTTGAATTAAATTTATTATTGGATCATTTTAAATTTAAGACATTATAAATAATATTAAAAATAAAAATTTATTAATACTATTTTGGGTAAAGATTAAGAAGAGAAGTAATCAGGTGACAAATTCATAAATAATTAGTGATTCTTAATAAAATTTTATATCATTATGAAATTTGAGTTTAAAATCTCATAAAAAATAAATACATTAGGGTTTCTTTTTTTTTCTTTTTTTTTTGGTTGAAGAAATATGAAACTCTTGACACTTTGCAGATTGTGAGATGTTTAGGTCTTAATATTAATTGTTTTGTTTATTCAGACATTTAATTGTTCTTCTGCGCTTACATATTACAATTGTTTCGGTTGATTTTTAATGTGTACAATTAGTTTCTTTATTGAAATAATTATTACTAAATTAAATGTTGAATATGTATTTGTTCAGTTTTTTTTTAAACTCTGTGCACATTAGCACTTAAGAAGAATGTTTGGTTGGATTAAATACAATCGTGTATATTGTATTGTGTTATTATATTGGTCTTCGTTTTTTAAAAAAATATTGTTTGATTAAAATTTGAAACGTACATAAGGTTATTGAACAATAAGAGTTAATTAAGCTAAGTGTTTTTTATTAATTAATCATGAGGAAAGTCATGTATTGAATACAATAACAAATATTTGATTAATAAAATGATTTCTTTCATATTGATGACCAATTGTAATTTTAATTGCAGATGCGACAGTATATCAACGTCAATTTTATTAATAATTCACTTTTATTATTTGCTGAATTTAATTTACTAATTTTTATTATAAACTTTCATATTATCATAATTCTCATTTTGTTAATTGATTTGTTACATAATAGTTAACATAGTATCATTTCTCGCTGCTTATAAAACAGTATCACTGAAGCAAACTAATTTATTTATATTGATTGAGCTCACCAAAATACTTTCAGAAATGATCTCTGTAGCTAATTTCCTTTCTATCTGTGTACACTCAAACCATTTTACATTCCAAACGTTCAAGTTTCTCTGAACAACTTGAATATTTCCTAGGTTTGCACAATTTATACAATTGGTCGATGGAGTAAATGGTAGTTGTATTCTATATTTTCCCCCTCGTTTCTGTACATAAGATTTAAAGAAAGTTTTAATAAAGTTGCTTTGATTCATTGAGCGGCCGGACGCGTTGTAAGTGCTAAATAATATTTCAACCCTTCATTCAGCGTGTCAAAAGCGAACATCATCACTTCATGCATTCGACAAAGAAAAAGAAGATTATTTAGTTATTTTACAGGATCATTACATTCCCTGATAATTAATTTTTTTTGATTCGATGATAATTATAATTTAAATTATTACTTTATGGATCAGTAATAAATTAAGTTTTTTCTTCATAACAGAGTAGTGCTAGTCACATAAGTAAGTGACAAAAAAAATCGAAGGGGTGATTGTTAAGCAAAAACTTCGATTTAACCGCGGATACTTATAATTGTATCTGTTGGTTAATAGTTATAAAGTAATTGTATCAACAACTGTTACTTTTTTAGCACAAATGAAAACAGAAAAAAAATGAAATTAAACAGATCAATACCAAAATTTGATAACGCAATTCGACACTCCTTGTCTACGTCTGCACTGTCCTCACCAAGCTTAATTTTTTTACTAACGATAATAGTTTTATACAATGCTGTTAAAAAAGGGGGGTAACGATAATTTTATTAATAAAAGGACTCGAATACAAAACTCAAAACACCGAAGGATTAAAAAACAAAAAAACAGAAGAACGAAACTTGAAACCCGGACACACACTACACTTAGGACACACTTTTCTATCTTTATTTTTGGTGGTACAACAAAATGGTGCTAAACTTGCCTATTTATAGGCATGCTACACCGACTTACATGCAACTTGTTACAAGTTGCTTGAAACTTCTGGAATGCCCAAGTTGCCAACTTAGGCGACAGTTTTTTTTTTACAAATCTAGAGTTTTCTATAAAAATTAGTTGGTGATTTCTAACACTCCCCCGCATCAACTAATTTCTCATTAAAGTTTTTCTTGAGATTATCCCAAGCTGCTCGCAAAACTCTTCATGTTTTGTTCCGTTGAGACCCTTTGTGAATATATCTGCAACTTGATCTTCTGTTTTGATGTACTTCATTGTTATATCGCCTTTGAGAACTTTTTCTCGAATATAATGATAATGTACCTCCACGTGTTTTATCCGTGCATGAAATACTGGATTCTCCACTAGTTGTATTGCTGACTGGTTATCACAGAATAGCTCCACCGAGTAGTCTGTTGGTTGATTTAGAACTTTTAATAACTGTATGAGCCATGTGCATTCTTGTACTGCCATTGCTGCGGCTTTATACTCGACTTCTGTACTTGATAAGGACACCGTTGATTGTCTCTTACTGCACCAAGAGATTGCTTCTAATCCAATGTTAAATATGTATCCGTTTGTTGATCATCTTGTGTCACAATCTCTCACAATCTCCAGCATAGTCGGCGTCGCAGTATCCTTTAACCTAACACGTACTATCTCTCTTATATAAGAAACCATGATCAATAGTATTCTTGACATACCTGAAGATTCTCTTTACTGCTTCCAAGTGAGGCTTCTTTCGATTTTGCATATATCGGCTAACAACTCCAACTGAGAATGTGATGTCTGGTTGTGTCAGTGTGAGATAGATTAGACTGCCCATAAGCTATCTGTACATTGTGTTATCTTGTAAGTCTTTTCCTTCCGTAGCTCGAAGTTTGGTATTGACCTCCATTGGCGTTGATATTGGCTTACAGTCTAACATACCAAATCTTTCTAGAAGATCTTGTGCATATTTCTGTTGGCATGAAAACAATTCATGTTGTGTGTGCTCCACCTTTAAACTAAGAAAGTTTTTCAACTCACCCAATTTTTTCATCTGGAAATGAATCGAGAGATTTTCTCGAATTTATTGTATCTCTCCTTCGTCATCTCCTGTGATGATTAAATCTTTCACGTATACCAAGACTATAGCCAGCTTATTACCTCGTGTCTTCACGAATAAGCTTGAGTCTGCAAGCGCTATCTTATAGTCGTTCTGAACAAGGAACTCTCCAATCTTACCATACCATGCTCGTGTTGCTTGCTTTAGACCATACAATGCCTTCTTCAACTTGCAAACGTAATTTGGATAATCTTTATTCTTAAAACCTTCAGGTTGTTCCATATAAATTACTCGGTCTAACTCTCTATATAAGAAGGCGTTCTTTATGTCCATCTGCTAGAGTCTCCAAGACTTGTTTGAGGAAAGTGCTAGGAGCACACGAACAGTTGTAATCTTTGCCACTGGACTAAACGTCTCCTCATAATCTAACCCATACTTCTGTGAAAAACCACGAGCCACTAGTCGTGTCTTATATCTCTCAACTGTTCCATCTGGTCGAGTCTTGTTCTTATAGACCCATTTACATGAGATGGGTGTAACTCCTTAAGGCTTCGGCACCAAATCCCAAGTTTCATTTTGTTTTAATGCTTGAATTTCCTCATCCATTGCCTATTGCCATTCCTTGCTTCGTGACGTTTTTTATAACTTGTTGGCTCTTTCAGACCAATTTCCTCTATTATTGCTGCATTTGCATACTTTGGATTTGACTTTCTTTGTCTAGTTGACCTTCGTGGTTGAGGCGATAACTGTTGAACATCTTCCTCAAAGTCCTCTAACTGACTTGACCTTATTTCTTCTGGAGTTGAATGATGGATTCCTGTTTGCCATGGGCTTTTCTCTTCTGACAGCCTCATCTCCATGGACTCTTCCTCACTTGGTTGCATAGTATCAATTCTATATTCTTCAATTGGTTGAGTCTTATCATCCTCTGTAGATTCTTCTAATAGTTGTTATAGCTGCTCCTCTATTTCTTTTGAATCTGGTAAGAATACAGCTTGTGGTGACCACCAAGAAGACACCTTATCAAAGACAACATTCTTGCTTATTTAGCATCATCCTGTAGTCGGGTCACAACACTTCCATCCTTTACGATGATTGTCATATCCAACAAATATACAGCATATTGCCTTTTTATCAAATTTGCTACGTAAGTGATCTGGTACAAATACATAGCATACATATCTAAACACTTTAAAGTACCCTACTGAGGGTTTGATCTTTCGAAGCTTTTCATATGGTGAGGTCCCCAATTTTTCTTGAGATAATCTGTTGATCACGTATGTTGTTGTCTTCATACCTTCAACCCAAAACCTTGCTGGTACATTCTTTGCATATAGCATACTTCTGCATATCTCTGCCAGGTGACGATTCTTTCTTTCTGCTACTCCATTCTGTTGTGGAGTACTTGGACAAGTCAGCTGCCTCTTGATCTTATGTTGCTGCAAATATTGTTCAAATTCTTTTAAAGTGTACTCTCCACCATTATTTATGCAAAGGCACTGTATCCTTCACCCTATCTCCTTTTCAACTTTCATTTTGAACTCAACAAACTTACTCAGTGTCTCTGACTTTTCTCTCATAAAATCGACCCACACATATCTAGAGAAATCATCAATAAAGATAACCATGTACTTGAATTTGCTGATAGACGGTTGCTTTTCTGGCCCAAATACATCATAGTGTATTAACTCCAGGGGTGCTTTAGCTTGATACTCTGATTCTTTGTATGGTAATTGATGTGCTTTGCCGTACTGACATCCTGCACACACAATGTCATCTCGAACATCTAGATTCGGAAGCCCTCTAAACATTGATTTTTTCATTATCTCCTTTAGCTTCCCATAGCTTACATGTCCTAATCTTGTATGCCATAAAGCAGCTGTCTCATTTTTCCTTGTCTTATCTATGTATGCTGTTTCTACTGACATTATATAGACAGACTCCACTCTTTTTCTTTTCCTCATGGGTCGATCGATAATTTTTAACTCCTTGTATATCTTGACGTCGTTTGGTTTGATCAATACAAAGTTTCTTGTTGATGTTATTTGAGATATTGATAGGAGATTCTTTAACATACCTTCCACGTGGTAGACATTTTGCAGTTGCACTAGTTGTTGACTATAACGAGGAACTACAATGGTACTGCTAATATGTGTTATCGACAATTTTGAATTATTGGCAGTTACCACTACTTGTTCTCATTTATACTCTGATGTCCCCATCAATTTCTTTTTGTCACCTGTCATGTGATTAGAGCAGCCAGAATCAATAGTCCAATCATCTTTATAGTTGATTTGATTTTCTCCTACGGCATTGAGTGCCATCTCCACCTTTGATATTGCACCACTTTTCTCGCTTATTTCTTTATGATTTTCTATTACTGCAAATGATGCATGGAAATTCCATTCTTCTTCACTATCTTGCTGCGTCGACGTGGCATCATTTCCTTCCATGCGTTTTGGCCGCTAGTAGTGTCAAGCGAAATGACCCTTTCTTCCGCAATTATAACACCTGTCTTCTTTCTGAGTATTTTGCTTATTGCTGCAAGTTGTATCTTGGCCTTGACGAGCTCCCCCTTTCTTGAAGCTCCCTTTCTGTTGGCGACCTCACCAACCTCCTCGACCTCTTGAGGCTTCCTCCGTCACGTTACTTTTCGTGACTTTCCCTTTTCCTCCTTTATTGGTGAAAAGGGCTTTGTCTTCTTCTTTAATAAAAACTTTAGACATTTGATTATCTAAAGCTTCTTGATTGGCTAAGATATTTTCTAACTCTGTCAAGGTTGGTTCCTTTGCCCAACCTCGAGTAGTCGTAACAATACCAAGAAATTCTGGTTATAACTCATGTGCAATAATCCTTTTCATTCTTGTTTCAATTATAGCATTAGGAGGATCTAACTTAGAAATTTCTTGGCATAAATATTTAACTTTAGTAAAATATTCACTTACAGTCATGTTGCGCTGCGAGATCGACAGTAACTCGTTCTCTAAGTACTTGAGCCTGGCGTCATTGGTGCATGCATACAACTGGGCGAGAGTGTCCCATGCATCTTTCGGTGTCTTTGTATCCTTTATTTGTTGAAGTATGTCGTCTTCTACCGTCACCGATAATACGTACATGGCTTTACCTCCTCTAATTTTCTATTTCTTTAACTCTTCTTCTAATGTTGGAGGATGAGTCTCGTTTCCTCCAACAATACTTCATAAATCTTGTCATAGCAGATAAAACTCCATATGAGTGCTCCATATTTTATAATTGTTATTATTTAATTTTTCTATACCACTAACAGTAGTGCTCATGTCTACCATAATTACTCGATCCCTGATCGAATAATTTCACAATCCCAGAGTGTGACTATATTTCGGCAGAATTTCGGTTAAGGCACGATCCCTGATCGTAAAAATTCGGACAATGGAGCAACGACTCTAGACGACACAACCTGGCTCTGATACCACTTGTTAAAAAAAGGGGGTAACGATAATTTTATTAATAAAAGGACTCGAATACAAAACTCAAAACACCGAAGGATTAAAAAATAAAAAAGACAAAAGAACGAAACTTGAAACCCGGACACACACTACACTTAGGACACACACTTTTCTATCTTTATTTTTGGTGGTACAACAAAAATGGTGCTAAACTTGCCTATTTATAGGCATGCTACACTGACTTACATGCAACTTGTTACAAGTTGCTTGAAACTTCTGGAATGCCCAAGTTGCCAACTTGGGCGATGTTTCCAAATTTTTTTTTACAAATCTGGAGTTTTCTATAAAAATTAGTTGGTGATTTCTAACAAAGGCTTTACTGAGTCGATACCACTCAACCCTTGGCACTATTCCTCGTCTTCATAACCTATGAAAGAATTTCACACTCAATAGTACAATCAGCTCATACTAACCTCAACAGAGGATTTTTTCAAGCAATGTTTAATGAAAACGAAATAAAATAAACAACTCAAGTGACTAAACAAAATTCAACATAAACGAAAATACTTGAGATTAAAAGCAACTCTCCTAACTATGCCGCATCAACGAAAGAAGGAGAAGTTGTCCATCAAAAGATCTGCTATGAGGATTCAATATCATTACTGAAAATCCCATGCACAACAGCCATAAAATGTCTCAAATCAACAAACATTTTTTTACTGAAACGTCATACACGAATGGCTTTATCAAGAGAAATCACAGTTTTAAGAACACCCAATCAACAACAACACACTAAAGAAAACAAGTACAAAACCATTCAGCCTAGGTGACGTGATCCATAAAAAAGTTTGCAACAAATAGAGTTCAATCTTCATACAATCAGCGCATAAGACATATCAAGATATTGCACTCAAAATCTCAGCTGCAAAAATTCCAAAATCCACCCTAAATTGACATTAAAGAATAAACAAACCCACAGCTGAATCATGCACTTGCCAAGATAAAATTATAGCTGCACACTAAACCCATTAACCACGCACAACCAAGAAAAGTGCAACCCCTAAACATAGCCTAAATTCCACGAGACTCCAATTGAAAAACCAGTTGCACAAAGTTGCTCAATCAATGACAAAGATACCAAATAAAAAACGTAGCAATCACTCAAGACAACCTTCTTCAACCAACGATGCACTTAGGAAAGTGTAGCACAAATACACACACATCATAGGTTGCATGATTATCTAAATTAAGAAAAACACTGCATCACGCACAACTTCACTCCCAAAAACATTCACACTACCAAAACAGGGGAAATCATATGGTAGTAGGCACATCTAACCAAAAATTAACGTTATTCACTTAGGACTCTAGAGTTCTATCTTGATACAATTTCTTATAAAAAATTATCCAAGATAACTTTTTAATTACATCCTTCAAGACAACTATAATCAACCAATGAAATCCAAATAGTAGATTTTATTCTATCCCACTTTAATTTAAATTTTAAACTCATCAATATTATTTTGAATGTTCAATTATCGAAAAATGTTAAAACCAAATAATAAGATATGTACTATATATCTTAACAATAAGATTTCATTGGTCAAAGAAAGTCCAAAGTTAACACCGATTTCACGCAACAAATTATATGCAATGACATAGTTCTAAGAAGAAAAAAAGTTGAATGACTTGTTAGGAACATGTAAAAGTGATAAGAATGTCGATAGTGTGAAGGAAGTCTTTCCACTATCTTTTCTTTATGTGTCTAAAGTTAACCCAATTCGTATAAAATTGCTTAATGATGTTTTAATGGATAAATTTTTTTATAGAAATATAATTTAAATTCAAATTGAAAATCATAATTAAAATTTAGTTACATTTTTTAGAATAAACATAGAAATTGCACATATAAAAAACCTTGATACCAATAATAAAGTTTGTGTATATTAATATTAAGTGCCTAATTTTATTGGAAAATTCAATATAATGCTTGGACTGCTTAAATTTAAGTTTTAGCTAACGTGTCATCGGCAATATTTAGCACAATATTTTATTATATCTATTGAGAAATTAGGGTAGGATATCACCCATTGTGTAACGGAATAAAGTGTTGGAGAACTTAAATTTGAAACTTCTTAAATATTAAGCATTAGCTAGGGATTAGCTTCACACAGCAAAAAAAAATCACTTAAATTAAATATGTTTAAATTTCAGTTATAAACATATGTGATTTACTTAACAATTAAGGATTTCTTTAAATAACAAGGAAGAATGGAAATAGAAAACGCCCCTAAAACCACAGTAGTATTGTTGATTTGTGTAAAACATGGATCAGATGTTGTCTTTTGTGAACATAAGCTTTAAGTTTAGATCGGTTTTCGGCTCTTAAAGCCTTCTACTTGGTACGGACATGATTGGGAACACTGCTTTGTGATTATTTTCTTCACATATTTGCCTCTTTGACTTTAATAATAAATTACAAATTTTGAAGGAAATTACGCAACCTTTGAAGGAAAGAAGTTATAATTGATGGGTAGATTTCTTGGTCCTGCTTTTCACTTTAAATTTAGGAGGATGAAAGAAGTTATAATTGATGGGTAGACTTCTTGGTCTTGCTTTTCACTTCAAATTTAGGAGGATATTTTAGTGGCTAATTTCTTACCCGACTAAGACGTTGTCCAATTGGCGAAAGGCTTTGGGTTGGATAATCCCCCACTTAATGTTAATGCCTTTATCTTTGGGGTAACTTTCCAATTTCCAATTGTAATTTATTAATTTATAACCCTCTCCTTTCCATTTGGAAACTTCGCCGAGGTTTCACGGTTATATTCAAACTTGGCAGCGGAGAGAAAAATTACAACTAGTACGTGATCGAATATCAGCTGACAATCTATAGGGGTTAAAAATATTTGTGTGTATAATTTGAGGTTGTATATCTTATAAAATTATGTGAAGATAGTCCATTTGATCGAGTCTCTCTTTAAAACAACATTCAGATTATTATGTTTTTTTGTGCAAATTAAAACTTATCATATTGTTAAGATATAGGTGATTATATCTTATTATTTAATTTTTGACGTTATTTGATAATTGAACTATTTCTATAAGACTATTCTAAAACAAATTTGATAAGACTTAAAATTCTAATCAAGATGAAATTTAAATATACAATCTATTTTGAAATAATTGCTATCTAAGGAAACAAAATTTGTTGGAGATTTGATTGAAAATAGCAGCTGTTTTGTTGAGGTGTCTTACGCAAGTTTTGGGACTGGACTATATTGTTTTTGGTGTGGAAGGTTGTGTGGTATTTGACGGCTGGGATTTTATGCTGATTTATTTTCTTTCTGTCCTGTTGCTCTTCATCCATTGTGTGACTTTTGGTGAATTGATCGGATGTTGATTGTGTGGTTGTTGATAGTGGAAGTGGTGTGCAAAAATTTCAGCACTTGAATACGGCATATGTTGTATCAGTAAAACATATGAGATTTAGACATTTGAGGAAAAGTTATTCTACGTGAATGGTTCCTGAATACTTGCTAATTACAACAATAATTATTCCTATATAATCTCTATGTAATAAAGTCCATACATCATGCTCATACCGGTTCCTAATACAATTTTTTTTTTAATCCCCCCCCAACTTAGTGTAAATGTCAAGAACTCCCGACTTGCTAAGATGAGATTTAAAAGCCACATGTCCCAATAGTTTTGTGAGTATATCAGCAATTTGATGTCCTGTTTGAACATAAGTTGTCTCAATTTCTCCAGTTTGACTTCGTTCACGAACTGTATGGCAATCCAACTCTATATGTATAGTTCCGTGATATACTGGATTTGCAGCAATATACATGGCTACTTGATTATCATAAAATAATTTTGCAAGTTTACGATGTTCATGAAGATCACGAAAGATTGCAAATGCAGTAGAAATAAAAAAAATTGTAATCTTATATTTATCTATTGCATTTAACAAAAGTGCTAATAATAAAAAACAGGTAAAATAAATACTTGAAATGTAAAGATTACTCGATACAGAATTTTAAAATTACGAAGTCTCTATGCATTTTATATCAAAAATTATGTGCCGCTTTCAATACTTAATATGATTATGATTAAATTTTGAAGAACCCAATACTTAATATGACATGGTTAAATTTTGAAGAACCTTTTTTTTTTTTAAGGAGAAAACAATTGTCTTCGCTTTCTCTTCACTGTTTGTTTACGTATTAAACAAGTGTCAGAGACGTTCTCTTTTCGTTGTAAGTGTAATTGTTCACGTATATACAACAAGTGTCAGAGAGGTATTACTTCTTTTTTTTTTTGTAAATGTTTCTTTTGTACAGACTTTAAACCACCTCTCAAAACAACGCTTCGTTTTGTTTCTTGGTTTAAAAGTATAACCAAAAACAAAATTACCAACGCTTACGCCTTTTGTTATTGTTTTTTAATAGTTATTATTATTTATAAAATAAAATCAAATAAAACAATTCTATTTTATTCATTTATTTTGTACAAGACAATTTCTAATATTAATTATATTTTCTGTGCTAGTAAAAAATATAATAATATGACATATAGATTATTTAATAAATTATCTCATAATAAATTAAATAATCATAAACAAGAAAAATTACACTCATAAGTATGTGACCATAAAGGTTCATCACTAAATCGGTAGTAATTAATCAATTTAAATACTAATTGAAAAACCAAAGGCGTTAATTATTTCGCAAACTTTCCGCAAACTTCTTTGGCACCAACAAATAAAAACAAGCAAAATCGAAATAATAAAAAACACCAGAAATTTGGTAACGTAGTTCAACACATCTTGCTTACGTCTGTAGGTCCCTCACCCAGCTTAATACTTTCACGAAAGTACAATCGTTTTACTCAAGGCTTTACTGATCCGACACCATTCAACCCTTGACATTATCTCTCAACCTCACTTCCCGTGAAAGAATTTTACACCCAATAGTACGACCGCCTCGTACTAACCTTTACAAAGGATTTTCTCAACACTCTATTTAATTAGAAGACAATAAAAATAATTCAAGTACTTAATCAACTAAGAACTGAACGACAATATACTTCAGAAAAAAAAAAAAGAACAACTTTCCGCAAAGTTCAGCTGCACTGAAATAAATCTAAAATTCATCGTAACAACAATAGGCTGATTCACGTAGAACTCATAATCAAGTAACAAAAACTTCTGCAAAAATCACAGCTGCAAAAATACCTAATCAACAACAACACATCAAAGAAAACGCAGCACAAAACTATTCATCCCAGGTAACGTAATCAACAAAAATTCCAGCACAAAGATAACCAACTGAGTCTCGCAATTCCCAAAAGAAAATTACAGTATAGGTTACGTTATCCACACAAGAATCAAGAGAACCCCATATATCTTTTACTCACAATCAAGAAGGACAAGTTTTGATTCAACAAATAATTAAACCACCACCGTATATATCCAACCAAAAGGAATAAGTGCACCTTCAGCTATTGCACTAAAAAACATACATGCCAGCTATGTAATTAATGTCCATTGCTCCTATATTTGAAGACACACACTGCACTATTACTCCAGTCACTGCCGCACACACACCTCTTTCTTTTTAACACCCATTGCAGTATATATTCAATAAGCTCACACACACTCATCATTCTATTCCATACTCACCAGCAAAAACTCTTCACACCCATAGAACAATGATAAAACTGGAATCCCTCTGATATAATCTAAGAACGTAAGTGCCGAGATCTGAATGTAGAGAAGCGCTATGTTTATCTGAAAACTTATCTTTAAAAGATTCTACCTTTGTTTGACCTCTCACCAACGTAATATACCACTAGTGTGATAATAATAGATTTTTATTTTATGTAGAATTCTTTCACAACCATAAGTGTAGCAACTACATTAATTTGAATCCAAGTCAAATCACCCAATTAAATTCAATGTAAATCTTGAAGCTACATTATCTTATATGTCCAATTATCTAATAATACCAAAACTAAATAATAAGATATATAACATATATCATAACAATCTCCCCCCCTTTTGGCATTATTTATCACATATTTGAAACTTCCCTTGCAGGAGATAATTGGACATATAAATATCAAATGCACAATCCACATGAGATGAAAAAAGAACTTCCCTTTAATCAAATATCAAGTTCCAAAGAAAATCAAGTTTATCTAATTATCCAAATTTCTCCCTCTTGGGACAAAAAGATACTAAAAAGTAAGACGAATAGTAACACATATACCTTAAAATCTCCCTTTGAATGGAACATTTACCATAAATAATCTGATGTCTCCCCCTTGGGACAAAATAGTATCAAAACGCATAATCATATCAGGGAAGAATTATAAGCACACAAAGAAGACAAATTACTACCATTCAAAACACTAAGATATATGCCCCAAAGAGAGAGAGATACCCAAGAGAGATCCATACCGATGAGAGAGCTAAAGAGTCTTCGGTGGAGCCAAATAAAAATCACAATGTAAACTACTAAAAACATAGGACGACGATAGCAACATAAAACTAAAGAACTAAAAAAGTCTTTCCTTTCTTTTTTTTCATTTTTTCATTTTTTTGTTAACAACAAAAAAGTATTTAAAAAATGTTAAGTACACTATCCTTATGTCCTTTGAAGAAATTCAAACCTAGTATTTTTCTTTGACTCGAATGAAGATGTGTAACACAAGTAGCCTGTAAGTTCTTAATAATCAACCCTTTTTCTTTCTCTTGTTTTTCTTCTCTCTCACATTTCCAATAACATTTTCTGCTGAATGATTTCTTTGGATTCGAGATGAAGAACCTTGGTTGAAATTAGCTTCCATTGTTTTGGTTGGTTTATCATCCGAAGTAACTGAAAGTTTTGAAGTAACTGAAAGTTCTTTAGTTCGTGCAGTTACTTCCTCAGCATTAACTAATTGCAAATCAGTTTCTGCAGTTACTTCCTCAGTAGTAACTAACTGCAAATCTAGGTATTTTCTTATTTTTCCTTCATTATATTGTTGTGCTTGTCCTTGACCTTTTCTAATCTAAACTTGCTTCGATACTATGGGATGCTGCTGGAAATTTAATAGAGAGTGTCTAGATTTTCAGTTTTGACCCCTTTGAAGATTATTTGTAGTAACTGATAACATCTTAGCTTTATATGTCCAATGACTCCACAAAAATGACATGTGGGTATAAATCTTCGATTCTTTCTCAATGTTTCTTCTTCTTAGACAAATTTGGATATGTCATTTTTCTTCTCATTCACTTTAGAGCACTCACCTTTATAGCCAATACCTTGAAGATCCCCTTTAACTTTATCAATTTTTAACAATTTTTCTAGCTTTTCAGTACCCCTATTTAACGTTCTCAATCCCTTTTCGGTACTTACGAATTTCATTCTAGCTTCACCACGCTCATTTGATGTCAACATCAAATTCCTTTCTAACTCTTGGATGATGTTTTTCATGGAAAGATTCTCTTCCTTCAATCTTTCATTCTTTCTACATATTTTCACCCATTTTTCATACATTAATTTGTAAGCCTCATTAATGTTCTCTATTTTACCACTTGACCCACTTTCATCACTATCATATCTGAGATCGAGCTTTGAGCTGAATCGTTTGTATTTTTCCCGAAATTTCCAGATTTACTCACTTTTTTATCTTCAGTTACTTCCTTTTCAGATACTGTTAAACAAGTAACTGGACTTTTGCTATGTAAGGTAACCAACACAACACCATTAGCTATTTATTCTTCGCTATCATATCCACTTTTAGAATCATTTTCACTCCAGGTGCTTGTGAAGGACTTTCCTTTTTTCTTTTTCACAGTATTGGAACATTCAGATTGAATGTGTCTAAAACCTTGACATTCATAACATTGGATTCTCCTTGCCTTCTGTTCACCCTTTTTATGTCTTGACTTGTTGTCATGAATTGTTACTCGATGAACTTCCGTCATATTATCTAAAGTCGGATCTGTCCTTCTTCATTATTTTCAGCCATTTACCAAAATTTCGTGTGAGTAGTACCAAGTCTTCGTTTTCATCTTATTCATCTTTTGCATCATTCACACTTTTTCCAGTTTTCACCGATAGTGCCTCTCTTGTATCCATGTTCACGAAACTAGGATCTGCATTAATTTGTTACCAAGTTCTGAATCGGTGACCTTGCTATTATACCAATTGAAAAACCAAAGAGGTTAATTATTTCACAAACTTCTTTGGCACCAACAACATAAAAACAAGTAAAACTGAAATAATAAAAAACACCATAAATTTGGTAACGCAGTTCGGCACACCTTGCCTACGTCTATGGGGCCCTCTCTCAGCTTAATATCTTCACGAAAGTACAATAGATTTATCAAAGACTTTACTGAGCTGACACCACTCAACCCTTGACACTATCTCTCAACCTCACTTCCTGTGAAAAAATTTCATACTAACCTTAACAGAGGATTTTCTCAACACTCTTTTTAATTAAAAGACAATAAAAATAACTCAAATACTTAATCAACTAAGAATTGAACGACAATATACTTGAGAAAAAAGAAAAGAACAACTTCCCACAAAGTTAAGTTGCACTGTAATAAATTTGAAAGTCGTCGCAACAATAATGGGCTGATTCACGCAGAACTCATAATCAAGTCACAAAAACTTCTGCAAAAATCACAACTGCAAAAATACCCAATCAATGACATCACATCAAAGAAAACACAGCACAAAACTATTCAGCCCAGGTGACGTGATCCACAAAAATTCCAGCACAAAGATAACCAACTGAGTCTCGCAATTCCCAAAAGAAAATTACAGGATAGGTTACGTTATCCACACAAGAATCAAGAGAACCTCATATGTCTTTTACGCACAATCAAAAAGGACAAGTCTTGATTCAACAAACAATTAAACCACCACCGTATATATCCAACCAAAAGCAATAAGTGCACCTTCAACTATTGAACTAAAAAACATACATGCCAGCTATGTAATTAATGTCCACTTCTCCTATATGTGAAGACACACACATTACACCATTACTCCAATCACTGCCGCACACACACCTCTTGCGTTTTAACACCCACTGCAGTATATATTCAATAAGCTTTCACACACACACTCACCATTCTATTCCATACTCACTAGCAAAAGCTCTTCACACCTATGGAACAATGATAAAACCGGATTCCCTCTGATAGAATCCAAGAACGTAAATGCTGAGATTTGAATGTAGAGAAGCGTTATGTTTATCTGAAAACTTATCTTTAAAAGATCGCACCTATGCTTGAGCTCTCACCAACTTAATATACCACCAGCGTGATAATAATAGATTTTTATTTTATGTAGAATTACAACCATAAGTGTAGCAACCACATCAATTTGAATCCAAGTGAAATCACCCAATTAAATTCAATGTAAAT
This sequence comes from Erythroxylum pedicellare, assembly GCA_027563575.1. Lineage (NCBI taxonomy): Eukaryota > Viridiplantae > Streptophyta > Magnoliopsida > Malpighiales > Erythroxylaceae > Erythroxylum > Erythroxylum pedicellare. The sequence continues at coordinate 1,618,661 of JAOQMP010000208.1, forward strand.
CTTGAAGCTACATTATCTTATATGTCTAATTATCTAATAATGCCAAAATTAAATAATAAGATATATAACATATATCTTAACACTAATCAAAGTTGGCATCTAACAACACTCCTCAATGATCGGATAATGTAAAGTAACAACCTTACAAAAACGAAACTTGGTTAAGGATAATGTGTTATTACCATCCATCATTACAACTCCAGATCATCCTAAGGTATGATTTAATTGTCAAATCTTATTAGATAACCAACTATGTTACATGTCGATCATTAATGATTGGTGAATGACTTAGAAAACTCTTTTTCCTCACTTATTTAAACGCCCTGACCAAAGTCTTGAAACAACCATTAAGATCAATGACAACATAGAGCTCAAATTCATTACCTAGAGTCGGTAGATCTCATCTTGACTCACAACTAATTAGATAGGTACTTAATTCTATCCAATGATCATTCAACTAGCATTTAAATAATTAAAAATACACAAAGATAAAGAATGCCTTTTATAGAATAAAAAAATTTATACAATAAAATGTACAACCAAAATTAGCTGCAAGGGCAAAAACCAACATCTTTTTCTTTGTTTGAATCTTTTTTTAATCGGTTAAACAAGCTTTGGAGATCCGAAGCTTAAGATTTCTAGTGGTTAGTGAAAAATTGAACGATTGATTCGATTCTTTGATGGGTGGGAGTTCTTCATGAAAATGGACTTTTGCTAGGATTGTATGCACAATAGCTGAAGAATTTGGAACCTTGAAGTATCTTTTACGTAAAATAATACAAATTAAATACGCAACCTTTGAAGGAAAGAAGTTATAATTGATGGGTAGATTTCTTGGTCCTGTTTTTCACTTTAAATTTAGGAGGATGAAAGAAGTTATAATTGATGGGTAGACTTCTTGGTCCTGCTTTTCACTTTAAATTTGGGAGGATGAAAGAAGTTCTAATTGATGGGTAGATTTCTTGATCCTGCTTTTCATTTCAAATTTAGGAGGATATTTTAGTCGCTAATTTCTTACCCCACTAAGACGTTGTCCAATTGGCGAAAGGCTTTGGGTTGGATAATCCCCCACTTAATGTTAATGCCTTTATCTTTGGG
>JAOQMP010000208.1:1677735-1693591 GCA_027563575.1 Erythroxylum pedicellare
ATCATCAAGAGATCCTTCATCTTGGTTCGCCATATACGGTAGTTCATACCGTTTAAATTGATCATTTTGCTCGTCTTCACCTCCATTTGCCAAATTAAGCCAAATTTGAGAAAACCGACCTCAAAGATGGAACCAGGACGTTAAAATTTGGCAGAAAAGATATCTTCAAAATTTTCACCACGGGATCAGAATAGTGTCGTCAGACCCTACCAGAATAGTACTGCGGGACCTGATAAATAGTAACTCGTCGGACCCCACTGAAATAGTGTCGTGGGACCCAGTACAAATAGTACCGCGGGACCCAGTTACTATTGCTGCACAGTGCGTCACCTTGTAAATGAATTAAAACAACGTAAAAGTACTATTTAGTACTATTCATCACCTTTGCCGTTTTACGTCAACTTTTTGAACAGATCGTACCAAAAAATTTGTTGTAATTTTCTCTTCCCGATGACGTGCTTCTTTTCAAAAAATACCTTCAGTGAAAATAAAGCTCTGATATCACTTGTTGGGCGCAGCGAGTGTATTTTGTGAAAAGAAAAAATAAAATGAGCAAAATGGACACAAAAAATTTAACGTAGTTTACCCTTAACTTTGGGCTACGTCCACGGACAAAACTCAGAATATTTCTTCCACTATTACCAATAGTACATATATAGAGATAAACTCAAAATAGTGGCTCACAAGATGTTTCCCAATCTAGAAATACTAACCTCACTATTTTGGCACTCACCAAGCCTTTAGGAATGTATTTCCTAACTTCAGAGCACTTGATTTGCTCTGGTTTTCTTTGTCTGTTTTTGTTGTGTGTTCAGTTCTTCATCTCCTGTCTATTTATAGACAGGAGATGTGGGATAATTAGTGAACTTCTCTTTAATGTTGGTAGGCATCAACTTTTCAACAAATACTGCATTTATTTTTTTCAACAAATGCAGCATGTTGCGGCACCGAAAGCAGCAGCAACATTAGAATGGAGTCCCTCCATGTAAGAGGGACCATCTCCAAAACTTCTCTCCCTTGGATGAAACTCTTTTTTGGATCGGTTGATAATTCATCTCCTGAATTTAATTAACTTTTATTAGCTGAAAAGTATACGGGAAAAAGTCAATGGATTAGTAATTAATCCTCTTGAGAGTGATTTTGTATCAATATCGAAACAAGAGTGACCATTTGTAAGATTTGTGTCAGCATTCAATGTTTTTTTTGGCTTATCTATTTATTACTATTATGTCATTTTGTGAAAAGTTACTTTATTTTTTGAAGTGGGCAAGGTTTTTATTTTGTTTTTAAGTATCTAAAGACTCTAATCTTCTTCACTCGCCCAAGAAAAAAAAATGGATTCTCAGGGATTTAACCAAACAACCATTCAATTGGCTAATGCATCCAGTCCCAATGGTGGAAATTCTATTGTAGACCTAACCTTGAAGCTAGGTTTACCGATTGGTGAAGATGAAAATAACCCTCAAATTGGATTAATGTTCAACTCTATCAGTATGGTCCCTAGTGTTTCTATCTTCAATTTGCATGGTGCCGAAGGCCAGGTATAACCTTTTGTTATGCTCTTCCAGCCTTTAAATTTTTTTGTAGATTTTTCTCTTGTATATATTTATATATTTTTCTGCATTTTTTTAAAAACTTTTGTAGAACTACTTTGGTTGGTGTCTCAAGAAATTGGGATTCTAAGTTCTTGATCAAGACCAACAGTCGATCTAAATGTCTTCTTTTCTTAGACAAAGTATCAAGTATGAATACGTTCAATTTCTCCTTGCTGATAAAAGATATTAATGGTAGTTTCTGAAATAATTGAATTTAAGGCTAACAATTCCTAGTAAAGATAATGTTTGTCTTTGATCTATACTAAATTGCAAGTTCAGTTCTTTCAGTGATTTTAACGATCAAAAGATAAATTATTAATCTTCACTTCTTCTAACTATAGAAAATGATCTTTTATCCATTTTAGAACTCAAATTAACTAATTAATTGATCAGTTCTCTTTATTATAAAAGAATTTAAATTTTGATTTGTCGTATTATTAATTTATATTTTTATAATTATTATAATAAAAGACGCTTAATTTATTACACGTGGTTAGTTGATTAAGCTATTAAGACTAAATTAGTTTTTATTGATGATGTGTTAGGACTCTAAATTTCATTTTCGCTTTTCTTCTTTTGTAGTGTAGAATTTATTGAGCTTCATTAATAGAATAGTAGACAGCTTTCTTAGTCCTTTGAGTAAAAACTACTAACTACTATTGTTATTATATATGCCTAATTCAACTATCAAATTATATCAATCCTAAAACAAAAATATGATATGAATCGAATAATAACTAGAAATAGAAACTAAAGATATTGTTTAAGCAGATCCAAAATACTCATGAGCCAGCAAATGGAGGCAATGGTAGGAGAACTCGTAGACAACGAGGTGTTGTTGTTTACTACCAATTCATCGATGACACCAAAATAGGCAGCATCTATGAAGTAAATAGTACTCAGGAAATTGTTAGTCTGAATCAGAACTCAATGGTTGCCAACTTCCATGGAAGACCAAGCTCGAGTACTCCTAACTCCATTGCTGATAACCTCAACCTTGGATTAGCACCACCAGTGGAGGCCATAAACAATAACCATGTTCATGATCATCGAGCTGGTGAAACCAATTTGAGATCTAGAGCTTCGAGGAGACAATCTGAGCCTCATATAAGGTGTACAAATATCCACTGCAACACCAATGACACACCAGTATGGCGTCGAGGTCCTCTCGGTCGAGGGGCAAGTTTTCTTTTCCTAAAATAGTCAAACTTATACATGGAGTTACACATTAATGAGAAATTTATTACTTGAACATGATTTATAGATCCCTAGCTAAATTTTTCGAGTAATGCGTTTTGATTGTTGTTTCAGACACTATGCAATGCTTGTGGAATCAGGTATAGAAAGCAAGAAAAGAGAAGGTTGGAAGAAACAGTGAATGAAGAGAATAATGGAGCAAATTGCTAAAGAGATGAGCATATGGCTTGCTCTAAATGAAACCAAACTAACTTCTTTATTTCCTTTCTATAATATGATATGCTGTTGTTAAGACTTTGAATTTTATTTTGTTATGTTTACCTTAAGAATTTGCCAAAGTAAAGATAGAACTTATCTAGATATTTATATACTTATTTCTCTTATCGGTGGCAATGGACTGGATCGGTTTCGATTCCAATTTAAAACTCAATCGAGTTTAACAATTCCAACTTGAATTTGTGTTCAATTAGGTTCGGACTGTCTAAAGCCTGATTGAGCCTAATCGAACTTGAATAAATATATACTTTAAATTTTAAAAAAGTAAAATGATAAATATATATTTAATCAAATTCCATGGTCTACCCCACCTTTTGTTTCTCTTCAGTTTCATGTACTTTCATTAGCAAAGTTACAAAGACAAGAGACAAAAGGTGGTGCAGAGCATGGAATTTGACGAAGATCCGTGGACCACCGGAACCCATCTTTCTCAAGATTCCTACTATGGTTAGACTACGCAATTCTGGAATCTACTGATATGTTATTGTTGTTGTAGAAAATGTGAAAGGACTATGAAGGAATAGTCTTCCTTTCTTTGATCATCTTCTCCCTGAAAGAATAGGGATTGGTAAGGAGCTGCTAAAGGAATCACTTAGGTTATTTAATTATAACATTTATAAAATTAAGATTAATTACATTATATTCCCAATTTTTTGTTTTAATTTTTCTACAAATTATTGATGTTATTATTTAATGGACAAAATTTTGTTAGACTTTGATAGTTTTATTTTAATTTTTATATTTTAATGATTATTTGTGATATTATTTAAGCCTTATGTTTTAAATTTTATTTATAATATACCTTACTCTATTCTTTATTTCCTTTTCTAATATTATATGATGTTCTTAAGACTTTTGAGTCTTTTTTTAATGTGGTTTGCCTCAAGATTTTGTCAAGTACAGATAGAACTTATTTAGATATTTATATACTTATTTCTTTCAGTGGTAGCAATGGAATAGATTGAGTGCTTAAAATTTGTTCGATTTGAGGATCCCAGCCCGAATCTTAGTTTAATTGGGCTTGAACACTTTAAATGTTTGATTAGACTTAGTTAAATATATATTTTTTATTTTAAAAAATTAAAAACGATAACTATATATTTAATCATACTCAATTTAAATATAATTTTCAAAACAAAAAAAAGAGTCCATGCTTAACCCGACTTGCTGTCAACTCAGGTTGGCCTAAGCCGAATCGAGCAAACCTTGCTAACCCTAGTTTCTTTTATTGAAATATTTTCTATTCCGATAAATATTTTTAAGGTCAAAGGCTTCACAAAATTTTTATTGTATAATAATTTCCTCATTAAAAAATTATAGACAATATATATTTTAGCATAATAAACATCATAGTTTTCTTGTTATGCTACCACAGTTTAAAACTTAGAAACTAGCTTTAATTGAAATAGAATTGTGAAACTACAACAAAAAATTGCAATTATTACCACAAGGAAAATATGCTTCGTCAAAGATATTAGTAGTTACTAACTATTAAACTAACAAAAACACGAAATTTCAATCAACCATGCTTGTACATCTCTGTATTTCGAAAGAAATTTATGTCAACATTTTGTTTTTATACTTCAAAATATACTCTTAATTTGTGTAATTCTTTATATTTTAATTTGATTATTTAATTCCTTTTTATATTTAAATTTATTATTTTCCATATTTTTTATTAGGAACATTCAAAATAGATTCACATTATTATATCTAAAATTATAAACTAGATTAGAACTTAAATCATATACATAAATCTCATATGTTTAATTTATCTTTTTCTATATCATTATTGTTTCTTATTTATTTACTCTTTATTTAGACTTACGATTTTACATTTTTTGGTTTTTTATTTTATCACTTGTTTTACAATTTAGATAATAAAAATTAGTATTTTTACTTAAAATTTTATATATGGCTTTAAAAATCTAAAAAAAGGAAAATAAATCAATTTTTGAGAGAGTTTACAATCACTTAGAATTGTAAAACATGAGTTTTCTAGAATTTCTATATTCCATAATATTTGACGTCTTTGTAAAATTTTGCTATTTTCATATTATTGAAAAAAGGAGTGATTTTTATAAGATATTAAGTTACGATTTTTTTAAATATAGATCACTCTAATATTTTAATTATTTAAAATAACTGAATTTATATTTTTAACAATTTAAAATGGAGAAAAAATAAACAGAAGAGGTCTCAGGAGCACCTAAGACAAGACAAGTCTCATTTGGCCCCTTTATCTTCACACTAATTTGGGCTCTTTGACTAAAAAGTGAATGGCTGAATATTCATAAAGCCTAATCAAGGATCAAATCTAGTTAATCTAGTCTTCTTAGTAGGACGGTAAGAATGACTCAAACTAATCAGATCCGTTTTGATATGGTTCAATTTGAAATTAATGGCATAATTTGAGTTAATTGAGAGTTGATCGAAATTCAAACATAGAGAGTAGGTCCAACTAGTTTGATTTAATTGAACTAAGCGATAATCGTTTTGAACACAATCAATCGAATTAGGGTTGGTTGGCTTGAATTTTTCATATTCAAACTACTTTGATTATACTTCAAATTTTATGAAAAATTTTAGTCCTGATTTAATTTAGCTTATTGTCAACCCTACTTTGTATAAGTCTTCCCACCTAATGACAAGTTAAAAATTGTGCAATAGTGACTTTGTATAAGTCTTCCCACTTAATGATAAGTTAAAAATTGAGCGATAGTGACTGACTTTGCAACTTTTCTCAACATTGAGGATGATGATTAGCTAGAGTCAAGACATGATGAGAATTACAAGCGTCACTTGTAAGGATACTAATGGGTCAGGCGAGGACTGAACTCTTCCAAGCCGAAACTAGGCTCGGTAGCTTCTGTTAGTGCCTAGGCCTAGATTGAGGTCAAACCTGATTTAAGATAGCCAGGCCCAAGCCCAACATCAATTTTCACAATAATTGTTGGCCCTTAGATCACTTGAATCAAATTCATCGGCTAATTCTAAATTATTGTTTTATTAAGTAATTTACTCACAATATGTAGTTTGTAAATTATTGCATGACCCGTACAGTTTTTCAATACATTTTAAAAAATAACAACTGCAAGTTTTATTATTACGAAAAATGGTTGCATTAAAAAGTGCAAATGTATATAATGCGTGTCAAAATTCAGTACATATGAGCTTAGGAATACAAACTTGTTTGATGAAAATGTACTCTAAAAATGTGCCAGATTTGACCTATATTAGCTTATACCTTGAGGTGAATCAAGATCTAAACAAGTCTTACCACAACTTCGAATTAACCAACTACCTTAAAATCCGAAGTATGAAGTTGGCAGGTTGAGAGTTGAACAAAAAGGGGTACTTGGGTTGTATGAGCTAATTCAATTTAATGATTGAAACTTTTAAAAAAGATGTCTTTAAATGATTTTTGTCACATTTGTGGCTGATTGGTTTCCAGGAAAATATAGGAAGTGCATGGGGAATTTTCCCAACATAGAAAGGATTCAAGATTCTGTCGAAACAAAAACCTGAAACCAAACTTCATGATTCTGTAGAAACAAAAGATAAAAAGAATAACAGCAATGAATCCTGATGACCACACAAATAGTGTCACTGACAAAAGCAGAAGACTTGAACGGATAAGAGTAATAAGACTACAAGCAAAGTTCTTGTCTAACCTTTCGACGTCTTGCTCTCAAACATGGCAACTGCTTACCTGACACAACTCTCTGCAACTTTATCAGCCTACACGTCATCAAAACCTCAGCCTGAAACATCAAGAACAACCACAACAACAACAGCGTTGAACAACCAAAACAGGAACAAGCTGGTTCTCAGAAGACAACTCTTAAGAGGGTTTGCATTGTCTCCAATCATTTTGATTAAAGAGCCTCCTAGTTCAGTAGCTAGGGAAGTTGAAGTTGGCTCTTACCTGCCTCCTTCTCCCGTGGACCCTTCTTTTGTGCTCTTCAAAGCCACTCCCACGGACACCCCTGCTCTTCGTGCAGGTAACAATATCCACATACACCATTGTGTCCTTTTGACTCTTAGATGTTTGTTGCAAACAAGAGAGAAAGATTAGATTTTTATGATCCTAACAGCATTGAGAGGGGAATGGGATTGCAATTTAAGATGTTAAAGCTTTGAAATTAATGGGAGTAAACAACAATTTGAGGTTAGAATCATCAGTGACTGCGGCTAATTGTGTTGGTTAGGGTTTGTTCATCCAGTCAAAAGTTGAAGATTTTGCCTATTCATGAATGGATACCAAGTTGGAGTTTCTGGTCTCATGTTCATATCTTTGTAGCTTTATTCAAAATATCGTATAAAAAAACGTATTCAAGTTGTATCTAATCCTTACTGGGTTTTAAACTGCGGACTGCGGGTTATATTCTGGATGCAATTCCGGGTGCCGATACCTGGGTTACTGGAGATGTTTTGATGTTCTGTCTAACATTCTAATGATATTTGAAATTTAGTTTCTTGCAGGAAATGTGCAGCCATACCAGTTCATACTCCCACCTACATGGAAACAAACACGAGTGGCAAATATATTATCAGGCAATTACTGCCAGCCAAAGTGTGCAGAACCCTGGGTTGAGGTCAAGTTTGAGGATGCGAAGCAAGGAAAAGTTCAGGTGGTGGCTTCTCCTTTGATAAGATTAACCAACAAGCCTAATGCAACAATTGAAGAGATTGGAAGTCCTGAGAAGGTGATTGCCTCACTTGGCCCTTTTGTCACTGGAAATTCATATGACCCAGATGAGCTCTTAGATACATCAGTCGAAAAGCAGGGTGATCAGACGGTATTCTCCCGTTATCCCGATTTCTTTGCTGATCTTTCTCCCTTCCAATGATCCTTTGTTTTTTCATTAAAGAAAAAGAAAGAAACTTCTATTAGTTTGCAGAGCTTGGGAAACATTTACCTTCTTAGACAACACAGGAAAAAGGAAAATATATTGTTTAGTTAAGCTTTCTAGTACACCATAGAACAGGTAAGAAAGGAAACGTTAAGAGCTTCAAACTAGAATTAAGTTTAGTATGTTTGAACTTCCATTACTTTTTCCCAATTCACTTGCTTCTTTCTTGGGTTTCTGGGTAGCTTTTCTCTTGATCTTTAAAGTTATGTCCTTTCTCTTGTACTTACTTTTGAATCTGGAAATAATGAAATCTCTCCTGAAACAAATTGCAACATACAATAAAAAAAGAAAACGGCAAAATGTTATTGCTGGTATTCATGACTAAGAGTGAATTTGCTTTTTGCAGTACTACAAATATGTGCTTGAGACACCATATGCTCTCACTGGCACTCATAATCTTGCAAAAGCAACATCAAAAGGGAGCACAGTCATGTTGTTCGTGGCTAGCGCGAATGATAAACAATGGCCGTCGTCCCAAAAAACGCTGCAAGCCATTCTTGATTCCTTTCAAGTTTAGTTACTTACCATAAACATACTGGAAACTTGTGTTTGTCTCACTGGCATTGTATATATATCAGATCATTGAACAAAGAGATGCCATTGACTGTCCCAAGTTTTGTTTTGATTGGATATCCTTAGTAGTTTCATATGACTACTACATCCTGCAAGGAGTAGATGTATGGAAAATTTAGTTTATCAAAATAGTGCCAATACCCTTAGATTACTAGTAACCCATCTTTCAGATGCCTTAAATTGGGACTCAAAGATTGCTTTTGATGATATGCAGTCCCCGATCAACTAACATAACCATCCAATTCTAAAGAACCATCTTATTTCACCTGTAAATTGAATCGAGCATGGAAATCTAGCAAATTCAATTATGAGCGTAGCTTTGATGCTCTGATTTCCGATTTGGTAGAATCTATACTCTCACGAGAAGATCTCATAACGTTTCAGAAACTTGCTCTGGGAAATCAATACATCTATATACTCCATCAAATTTCGTTCAACTTGAAGATATTTACCATGCAATTACCATCTGCGGAAACAATTCCCAGCACAAGCAGCTATTCAACAACTCGCATCATGCAATAACTCTATGGTTTACAAGTATTCCATATAAGTTGACATACACTGCTTTCACTTGACCATTCAGAAAAAGAGAAAAAAGAAAACACGTAGCTGTTAGCAAGATATCTATAGTTTACAAGTATTCCATCTTATGAGATTTCTACTCCTGCTGGTCCACAGCCATCTGAACTGTATCAAAGAAATCAGATGGATTGCTGTTATTTTGAAAATAATGAAGTATCGTCCGCTGAAGATGGATGAAGGCTATCTTAGAAGCTGTATATGCAGTTGCCTTACTACGAAAAGCAATGGCTGAATATGTTTATGAAAGAGTGATCAATGAAGGAACATCGGTATATTCTTGACTGTATTGGAGCAAGAAATAATTCAGGTATGTGATTTAAAATGTCAAGTGAAACAGCAAATGTGATGAAGTTTCATGGATCAATATAACTTCGTTGATGCAGCTCAGCTTGATACGTATTCAAGCAAATGTTTCCTTCACAATGTAAGAGAATATTGAATCGACTTACGACTAGGTATATTGGATAAAAATCATGATGATTATGTTGTGATCTCAAAGCTATTGATCATAAGATGTCCAACTTTAGAAATTTATGAAACCATGTAACATCTCCAATCCTGCTTCATGGTCACCAGATTGACAATAGCTGACTGGCATGCTTGGAGGTTGAGATATCTATGAAACATTTCAAGCAGATCAGATCAGAAGAAAACAAATTTTGCAACAGCCTGAAACTTGATCTATTTGATTAATTTTTTTAACATTTACCTGCGAATGACCCATTTGCATGTTGATACCATCATGTTGATGCCTTGTAGCATTTGAAACCATTGTAGCTCTTGCGCAATTATTGACAAACTGCAAGCTAGTCTCTTCCACAACAAAAGATTGGTCTGGTTGATTAGAGCCACTTGCCTCTTGATCTCCTAAGAAAAATTGTAAAATGTTCATAAAAGAGGTAACTATGGACATTGAAATTAATTAAATCAAGTTGTTACTTTGCTAACCTCTCAATACTTCAAATTGGTGGTTGATAACAGCATCTTCTGAAGTATTTTGCTCCACGTCTCTCGCCTTATTTTGCCTTTTTTTTTTAATTTGAGATCGTATTCTGCAGTTTGATACTCTGTTAGGACAGAAAGCTCGGGATTCAGGAGCCTGCTTTGTGTTGGCATCCCCTACTTGATCATGCTTTTGGCTCAAATCTTCTGCAGGATTCAGCTTCAAAACCTTATCAAGTTCTTCTGCTGCCTTGTCCAAGTAAGTTTCAAATTGCTTCAGAAGCTCTTCCTTTGGTGTACTTTTGGTGATGATATTTGATGCTTTGAGCCTAAGTTCACTTGCATATAGATTCAATGATCTGTCCTGCATTATAGATTCTGCTTCCACATTGCCAATCAATGCTACCGTAGCTTTGCAATCTTTCCTCCATCTTTTTAGTATGTAGTTATGTGGTATATAGAAGATGTTTTTCCAACTGAGTACCCTGAGAGCATGACTGCATAAAATGCCAATGGATTGAAACTTTCCACAGGGACATTCAACTGTGAAGTCTGAAACATTATAAGTAACAATATACTCTCTTTTTCCACATTCTACTAGCTTAAAAGTTCCAATTGTCCCATCATTTGACCTTTCTTCTATTACCACCGAGGAAGATCTGCAGAACTCCTCCTGAAATGTTCGAAACATGGTAGGTGTGTACATTTCTGCTGCTTGTTTCTCTATCTCACTTCTCGGAATGCTTTCAACACATTGACAATCTTCATACAGTTCTTGATTGCGCATTTTCTCGACTAATTTCTCGTACCGCTGAGCTATATTTTGAAGAGACATTGACTCACCTGTTATGTTATGGGAAATGTTCATGATGCTCTCAGCAAATTGGATAGACTGCATTCCAGCAGAGAATGTATTCTCAAGATATAAAGGAGACCATCTATTCCGTAAAGTGTATAGAGTTGAAAGCCAACAATTGTTTTCGAGTTTGTATTTACTAACCATTGACTCCCAATGTGATTCAAATTCCCCCCTTGACTGGCAATCAAATACACATTCATTGAAGTCGCTTGCAAATCCAGATTTCCTGTAGTTGTCATAAAGATGTTCTGCTGCATTTTGGTAGATAAACCAGGTACCAAGACAATGCTGTGTCTCTGGCAATACCGACTTTATCGCACTGGCTACTGCTTGACTGTCATCGGTAAAAACTGTTTTAGGTTGTTGTCGGCTCATTGCCTTCAGAAAAGATTCAATAGACCAAATAAAAGAATCTACACTTTTATCAAGCAAGAAGGCACAACCAAATAAGATGTGCTGTTGATGATGATTTAGTCCTAAAAATGGCATGCAAATCATGTCATATTCCTTTATCCTGATTGATGTACCCAAAGCCAGAACATCTCCAAAGCAATCATAGTCCATCCTCGACCTTCCATCGCTCCAAAAAAAGTTTGCAATCCGGTTTGCTCCATCAATTTTCACCGTGTAGAAAAATGCAGGGTCTCTTGTTTGCAAGTGACTAAGATAGTTGAGCAGGCTCTGGCAATCATTAGGTTCTATACTAGTCAATTTCCTGTCTCCCAAATAGTTGCATTCATTTCTGCTACTTGCGCCATCACATCTTGCAACCTCATCGTCTTTGGCTTTTCCAACTTCATTTGTAGTCCAAACAGAGTGAGTTTCAGAAGCACATGCACGGGAGTCCCTATTTTGTCTGCCACCAGAATGTCCAAGTTCATGATTGTGATTAAGTTCAGCTATAGATATCACCCACTTTCCTTCATCTACTGTAAGCTTGATCATGGCTGGACAACCCGTTCTTGTTTCTTTCCTTGTATATTTGGGTGTCTTGTTGCGTAGCGTCTTTAACCTAAACCCTTGTCTTGAACAGTAAAAACACCTTGTTTTGATAGATTTATCTGGCCTTCTTGTGACCTTAGCTTTTCTGACTTTGAACCCAATTCTTGAAGCATAGTTTGTGTAGAAGCTATAAGCTTCCGCTTCAGAAGGGAACTCCATACCGCCTATTGGTTCATAGAACATGGTATTTTGTTGACTTTCATCTACGTGAACAGGAAATTCAGTTTTTCCTTCATCCCCATTACTTTCCGCTGAATTTGCCTCATCACAATCAGTTTCTGTTGATGATGACTGCTGCAAATGAGAATTGCAGGTCATCAGAAGTAATCTGAAAATATCACGCTTTAAGATGAGTATCAGAAACTACTGCAATTGAATTGCCTTTCACATTACCAGCTCTTCCACAAACAACAGGATCAAAAAAAGAGATTCTGGGAGATAAAACCAAGTTTTATGCCTGTGAGATGAAGATGGAACCCTTTGCATATGACATGCTTAACTAAAGTCTGGGAATAACACTCAGATGCAACATCAAAACTTTAGTCCTGAGAGTACCACTCATAAACGATAAAGCTACTTAATACACTTTAGTTTCTATACAACAAAGATTGAATTATGATACCCAGATCTTCGGAATGGAGAGTGGAAACCTCAGACAAGCTTTTTTCAGAGGAAACTGATTGCAGAACCAGCCATTGCGAGACTTGTGGTTACTAGACACATGCAATGTCTTCAAATCAATAACAGTATCACCCCTGTGAGAATTCATAGTAACTAGAAACCTAACTTCTTTAAACATTTAACTCATCCAGTCATCTAGAAAAGCTTTGTACATACCAAGCACGATCAAAAAAGAGATGATAAACCTAATTGAATTGGCAGTTGAGTGAACCTATAAGTCATTACACTAGCAATAGCATGAGTTTCTGTAATTTATTTCCCTGCATAACCTCAATAAAAAAATGTGTATGAAAAAGTACTTAACCTCTTATAATAATATCTTCTCAGATGGACAAAACAAGCTCGACCCATCAGAGAAATTATGTATCTTCATTTATTTTCCTTTTCTTGGATTAGCTCTATAGCACCAATTCTGTAATTGTTCCTAGCAACTAACAAGTTCTGTTTTTTAGTAATAAACTCTACGATAAAGACTAAATAAATTTATTCCAACTTCTAAAAGAACAGCCTAAAAGAACACAAAGAATCATTCTCTAATGTCCTGAAACACATAAAATTTCATAAATTAGCTCATCAAACGCATATGAAACAGCGAATGTTAGACATCGTGTCTCACCCTGTCACTGATGTTATCGACTGACATCTTACCCTTCCTCTTCTCCAGACGCCGGAGTTCGGAGGCCGTGTTTTGAGCCGCCGATGACTCAAACCAATTGTCAACAACAACACTGTTGGCATTACCACTATTAGAAACATCCATAACAGAATAAGGAAGGTTAACAGAGCTTTGGCTCGAGTACATGGAGTCTGTCAAAGCATTCTGTACATAACCAGGACCAGGATTTAACCATGGTGTTGCCAGGGCATCTGCAGTACCGGAAAACTTGTTAATGTCACATGAATTAATCCTTCCTTGCATGGCGAACTCTCCTCCTGATTCCAATGTAAACAAGGACTCATCTTCGGGTTGTTTAATGTTAAATTGCTGATTCATCATCCCCATCTCCGATGGATCACAATAAGAGTCAGGAAAGTCTCCGTTCAGGATCATCCACGAATTTTCGAGGGAGTTAAATGGGTTGTCGTTAAAAGATTGCTCGCTCCCAGGATTGTGGGAGAAAAGAGAATTTGATAGACCAGAGCTTGTAGGAGCAGTTCCAGAACCGATCCCACAAGTTTGATCAACAGAAGACATCTGTTGCAACTGTGAGTCAGATTGATCATGGAACGACATCAAGGGAGTGTCAAGATTGTGGGGTTGTGTTTCCTTTGGACGTGATTGGTCAGATCTCAAAATGAGAGACAGAAGAGAAGGTGAACGATTATCAGAGCTCGTTCTAGGACAAGTTCCAGGATTCAAACTGTCAACCTTGTTTGCCATTATGATTGTATTATGTAATAAGAAATGAACAAGCCTTCACTTTGGTGAAGCTTTGTGGGAAAGTTCAGTCACCAGAAACGATTAAAAAAAACGAAAGTAAATTTTGTGGGGGAAGTGCAGTAACTGGAAACAAAAAAAGGGCAATCCTTGTGGGAAAGTGCAGTCACCGGAAGCAAAAAGGTAAACTTTGTGTGAAAGTGCCGTCAAGTCTCTGTGGGAAAGTGCAATCACCGGAAGGAAAAGAAAAAAATGAAGCTTGCAACCGGAGCTGGACGGTTTGAGAGTTAAGTCTTTTGTGTCTTAGCTAAGTACATGAAACTGGAGATAAACAAAAAGTGGCGTAGACCATGAAATTTGACGGAGATCCATGGACCACCCAACACCATCTTTCTCTAGATTCCTAACACAGTGGATTTGTTCAATCCTTTGTGTCAATTTCAATCAATGGTTTTTACACGTAAGTATTTAGAGTAAAGAGAACATGTGAAAGGAATAAGCGGGAATAGGCTTCCTTTCTCTGATCATCTTCTTTTCAGTTTCCTCCCTGACATTGACACACTTCTTTAAAAAATAGGCATCGGCATTGAGTTGGTAAAGGAATCATTTGGGTTATTTAATTATAACATTTATAAAAATAAGAATAATTACATTATAAGCCCAATTTTTTATTTTAATTTTTTGTTATGAAAATTATTTTAATTTTAATTTTAATTTTAATTTCGTCTCATTTATAACAAAATTTAAAAAATGAAATATAACAAATTAACTTATGCTATAACTAAATAATTTTATAAGAATAAGTATTTGTAAAACATAATAATTAGAATTTAAAAAAGCAAAATTACCCAAAAGTTTAAAGTATTTAACCTTTATTTTGCACTTGTCATCTTAAAATTGTATATGATGATGATTTAATAAGCATGAATGTTAAATTTTACCATATTAGCCAAATTATAAACATTTATTTGACCATAACGATGAATTTGAAGCCTCTAATAAAGAAAAAAACTTAACCTTGAATCTTTTTTATAAAAAACATAAATTGATAAGAAATTACTAAGGGTCCGTAAATCAAATCTAACTTAGTTTAATCTAAAATTAACAATTAGTGTATGATTTTATCAAAATTTGGATTAATTAAATTCAAATTTAAAAGATTAATTCAAATTATTTTCCTAATTAATATTATTTTTATTTTATTTTTAAAATAATATTATTTTGATTCTTAAAAATAAAATTAAAACGGCATCATCTTAAATTAGATTAAATAAAATTGAACCGCACAATTTAAAATTAATTGAACTCAAACTACCTCTTAAAAGGTGAACCAAAAGTGAACCTAAGTGACTCAATTCATTATTAATCCTACGTATACTTCAATAACATGCATTATTAGAGCTACCGATGAGTTAAGGTCGTCAATTCAATAAGGTTTACCTATACATTGTAAATTTGATGGAAATCCTTTAATTTTTGTAAAGAAAAGTCTTGGTAATTACCATATATCTACTCCATCCATACGTTACATCGAATTGGTTGAGAAGCTTCTGTGCTTTTGACTTGATAAAGACAAGGTGATTACTTCTGGTGGTCCAAATTGGTGGCGGGAGGGCCTCCAAGTGCCTATCAAGAATGAGGATTTGAGTAAGAAACTTTTGAATATGATTGTTGGAAAATAAAAATTTATTAATTGAATTTAAAATTTCACTCTATTCCTGTTTTTTTTCTTCTAAATAAATGGTTTTATAGTACTCTACAGTGCATCATACTAAATCTCATCTTAATGTTAACTAAGTTTACAATGGATGAAGATGATCACTTGTTTTCTTTTAATGGATTAGTTCTATAGATT
>JAOQMP010000208.1:1693691-1704014 GCA_027563575.1 Erythroxylum pedicellare
TTATTATTGAATTGATAAATATCTCTCTAGAAGCAAGAACCAAAATATTCAAAAATTACCTTCTTTTACAAAGAAATTTAGGATAAGATATAGAAAGAAGAGTTTTCAAGCAAGATAAAACACTTTGTATTTAGTATGGTTAAAACTTACACAGAAATATATATACAATAATATGTTACTATAATTATTACATAAATAATTAAACAAATATATATATATATATATATATATATATAACAAAAAAATTTATGTAAAGGACCCAAAATCTACCTACATAAATAACGTATATCATACTCAATGATATGTTCATTATAAGTGGAAATTTTGGCTACTTAATCATAGAAAAAATCAGTAAGGATAAAATGTTAGACATAATCCTTAAAGATTGCGATAAGAAATGCTTCGTTCAATTAAGAATTTTTGCTTCACATTGGGACACTACGTATATTCGCCATAAACACAATTTAGGGGAGATCATATTCAACTTTGCACCAACTATGATTATAATTTAGAGAGGTCTTTTAAATCTTAGCATACTTGTTTCTAGCAATTGGGATTGGGAAATTGGGATGGGATCTCGTATATTATTGAGAAGGAAGTAATTTCTTTGTTTTTTTTTTTCCTTAATTGCAAATTTTGATAAATATATTTCTTTTATATTTTGAGTTTTCTCTAAGCCATGGTACGTACATGGGATGAGTCTTAAAGTGTCAAAAAGAGAATAGTAGTGTAGTTAATAATTCAAAGAAAAAAGTAAATGGTGAATTAGATTCTACTAATTTGTAATAACTATGCAAGTCATATTACTTTTTATATGAATATAATTAGAATAATTATTTAACAAATATATAATATAATATTTTGTAAACACGAGCACTTTTTGCCACTCAAAACACTTTTGCTAACAGCATGTTCGCATCTACAATCAATTTTGAGAGGAAAAAAAGAAAATTAGGAAGAATTTTAGAGAAAAAAGGGATTAGAAGCCTTAATAAAAGTGAAAGAATAGAAAAAGAAGAAGGCAATTCGTGTGTAATTTGTATTGTATTTCTTATGTATCACTAAATAGCTTGTACATGTATTTATACACATTTTGATATCTAATGAGATCATATGAGATACATGAGATAAAATCAAATGAGATACAATCATGTCTATGAGATTTACATGAAGATCACATCTGTGAGATTGCATGAGGATCTGCATATATTTATCAGCCCCCCTCAAGCTCAAGGTGAGTGGACACAATGAACTTGTCACGAAATTTTTGAAATGTAGATGAAGGTAGAGCTTTAGTCATGATGCCGACAATTTGATGACTTGAAGAAATATGTTGAATTGATAGTGTCTTGTTGGTAACCAGATCTCTGACAAAATGAATATCAATCTCAATGTGTTTTGTGCGACTCTGAGTGATTGGATTTGCAGCAAGAAATATTGCACCAAGATTATCACACCAAAGTGTAGGTGTAAGGTGAGTGAAGCGAAGTTCACTAAGGAGAGATTTAAGCCAACGAAGTTTAGCAACAACAAGAGCTATACTTTGGTATTCAGCTTCAGTACTTGATCTGGTAACAGTGGGTTGTTTCTTTGCACTCTACAAAATGAGATTTGGTCTAAAGAATATACAATAGCCAGAAGTGGAGCAACGATTATCAGGACAACTTGTCCAGTTAGCATCATAGTAGGCATTAATAGAAAGAGAGATTGGTCGAGTTAAGTGCATACCAGAAGTGGGTGTAGAACAAAGGTATCGAAGTATCCTTTTAACAGCAGTCCAGTGAATGTCGGTAGGACAATAAAGAAATTGGGAGACTTTATTGACTGCAAATTGAATATCAGGACGGATAAAACAGAGATATTGGAAAGCACCAATAGTACTTCGATATTCAGAAGGATCAGTGAGAGGAGTGCCATGGTTTTTTGAGAGAGGAAGAGTGGGGGTTATTGGTGTGGTGGTGGTTTGGATTGAGCAAGACCTGTGCGGAGAAGAATATCTTTGATGTATTTGATTTGGGTAAGTAGGAGTCCAATAGGAGTGTGTTTTGCCTCCATACCAAGAAAATAATGAAGAGGACCGAGATCTAATGGAAAATTCAGTGTTTAGGTCATGAATGAGATTGGTGATGAAAGAAGGAGAAGAGCCAGTGATTAAGATATCATCAACATCGACTAGGAGAAAGGTGGTATGAATGAATAGGGAAGTGTCTGATTTGGTAGAGATGAACTTGAGATCAAGGAGTTTTTGGCTTAGTTGATGAAACCAAGCTCGCGGGGCCTACTTTAGACCATAGAGAGCTTTTCGAAAAAAACAGACATGAGAAGGCTTGTGAGGGTCAATAAAACCAAGAGGTTGAGCCATGTAAATCAGTTCTTATAGGTGTCCATTAAGAAAGGCATTTGTGACATCAAGTAGACGAATGGATCAATTTTCAGACAGAGCAATAGTGATGATGAGGAAGATTAATTGTAGTGAGTTTGACTACAGGGCTAAAGGTATCTGTGTAGTATATACTAAGAGTTTGATGATATCTTTTGGCAACTAAACGGGCTATGTATCGATCTAGAGTACCACCAGAATTTCTTTTTGTGTGAAAGACCCATTTACATCCAACAATATTGGCATTGGGTGGTGAGGGAACAAGAGTCCGGGTACGATTACAATGTAGAGCAGTAAACTCATCAAGTATAGCTTGGCGCCAGTGTGGGTATTTGTTGGCTTGAGTGAAGGAAGTAGGATTGGGTTCGTGTGAGGTTTGTGTACGGGTAGAATAGGTGGCATAATTAGACAAGATTCGGGAAACACGAGTGTTATCACTTGTGCGAGTAATCATTTGATGTTGAGGTAAAGGGGAAGGGGATAAAGGGGTTGATATGGTCTCAGATGAGGAAGGAACAGGTGGCACTAGTAGAGGTAGAGAGATGGTAGAGATGGAGTTTGTGTGAGGGGTAAGGGAAGGGAGAGTGGCATATGGAAAAATATTTTCAAGAAAACGAACATGTAGAGAGATGTAAACTTTGGAGGTGTTAGGATCAATACAATGATATCCTTTGTATTGTGTCGAATACCCAAGAAAGACACATGGTATAGATTTTGGGGTAAGTTTGTCTGTACGTGTTGCCCCAAGGAAAGGAAAACAAGCACAACCAAAAATACGAAGGTGATATAGATTAGGTGGCTAGAGAAAAAGAATTTCATAAGGGGATTTGTGATGAAGGATAAATGTTGGGAATCGATTAATGAGATATGTAGCTGTAGAAATTGCATCAAACCATAGGGATTTAGGTAGAGAGGCGTGTAGAAGAAGGGTAAAGCCAGTTTCAATGATGTGATTTCGCTCGACAAGGCCATTTTGTTGTGGAGTATGAGGACATGAAATGCAGTAAGAGATACCATGTGCGGTGAGGTAAGTGGGAAAGGCCATTTGATGAGTTAAGGAGCTTCATCGCATTGGAAGGTTTTAATGGTGGTGGAGAAAAGGTTTCCAGTATTTGTTTTAAAATTTTGAAATTGAGAAAGAGCTTGATTTTTGTGAGTTAAAGGAAAAATCTAAGTGTAACGACTGAAGTCATCAATGAAAATTATAAAGTAGCGATAACTAGAAAGAGAGATGGATGGTGATGGTCCCTAAATATCGCAATTAATGATTTGTAGTGGCATAGTAGAAACACGAGAAGATAAAGGAAATAGAAGACTAGTACTTTTTCCTAATAAACATGAAGTACAATTATTCATTGCATGTGATGGAACTTTAAAAGGAAGAGACAATCTAGAAAGTATAGCAGAACAAGGGTGACCCAAACATTGATGCCACAAAGTGAGCGAAGTGGACGTAGCTTGGAGAGCAATCGAATTATTGAAGTGATGTGGAATCTTGATAGGATATAGATTATTGTGGATGGATCCTGCAAATAATGGCGTTTTCGTTTTGGGATCCTTCACAATGTAACCAAATGGATTAAATTCAATAAGACAAGAGTTATCTTTCACGAACTTAACAACATATAGTAGATTTGCAATAAGATTTGGAACAATTAAAATATTGTTAAGATGAAGGGAATGACTTTTTGTGGAAAAAGTAACATTACCAATAGAAAAAATAGGAAGAGTTTGTCCATTACCGACAATAACTTGACTTGAATCATTGTATGGGATTTCAGATTTAACAAGATGGGCATTTGGTGTCATATGATTCTTCAAATCCTTCATCTAGCAATGAAAGAATAGAAAAAGAAGAAGACAATTCGTGTGTAATTTGTATTGTATTTCTTTTGTATCACTGAATAGCTTGTATATGTATTTATACACATTTTGATATCTAATGAGATCATATGAGATACATGAAATAAATTCAAATGAGATACAATCATATCTATGAGATTTACATGAAGATATATGTGAGATTGTATGAAGATCTGTGTATGTTTATTAGAAAGACTATCCCTGCATAACAAATGAAAAAAAAAGATTATTATTAAAAAAGTGAATACAAATTATTGTGAAATGAGATTAAGCTTAATTTGTTAATTAATTTAATAATTTGTCAGGCGCCACTGTAAGTCCAAGAAAATTAATCTGTCGGATAGGAGAGGCAAGGGCCTACGTGATATTGAAAGCTGACAGAGACTGGTTGTGAAAGAGATTTCAAAGCAGGCCCTGAAATCTGCGAACTAATTCTAAAGTGTCCGCTATTTTTATTCATCTTTTTAAGTTCTTGTTGTGGTCTCTATCTGTGTAGCTTCCCCAGCATCAACAATCTTTCCAAGCTCAATCCAACCATTCTTGTGTGGAATCTGTATCATTGCTTCGGTGGATCATCAGCATGTCTACAACACAACTGAGATGTTCATCAATTCGGTTTATGTCTACATTAGGAGTATGTTTATTTGTAAAATGTTTCACACTAGATTGAGAAGTTATATTGGTAATATAAGATATTTAAGATTTAAAATATTTAATTGATATTAGACCATTATAAATTATTTAGATATTAAATAAAATTGAAAATTTTAAAAATGATTAAAAATATTATACTTACTCGTTAAAAAATTTAAAGTTTAATTAAAAAGAATAATATTAAATGAAATTAATTTATTTAGTTTGGTTTGTAAAAAATGACTAGTTTAAAAAACTGATCAATTAATTAATAAACTAATAAGTTTTTAACAAAAAATTATTAAACTAAATTAAACCGAAAAATTGAAAATTAAACCAAAAAGTTAATCAATTCAAAGTTTTTATTGTTAAACTAGTCGAAACGTTTCAATTTTTAAAACATTGCATATAACTCTTCTTTCCCATTTAAAAAACCCATGTCATTCTAAATTATTAAAACAATTCTTGAATATTAAAATTTTGAAGAAAGAATTTTCCATCTAGTTTTTGTCAATCTATTTTAAAAGACTGAAGCGTTCCAGATGGGTTGAAGTTTTCATATGATCGAATTCAAAGCCTAGCAATTTTCATTGAAATAATTTTGAGGGACACATAACAAAAGCTTCCTTCATTAAAATTTTTAATTGGAAAAAGTATTATATAAGATTATCTTTTATAAAAAGTATTATAAAAGATAATCTTATAAGTTCTCTTGGGGGATGACAAACAAAATCTCAATAGGTACTATCAGGTTGAAATATGTGCTAATTTTTATTATGTATATTCCTACTGAGAAAGTTGATAAAAAATTATTCAAATATGGTAAATTAAATTAAATTAAATCCAATCTAAAATTAACTATTGATGTATGAAATGATCAGATTTTAGGTTAAGTTCAAATTTGAAGATCATCTCAAATTTAATTTAAATGACTTAAACTCTCTTTTCAAATAATATTATTTTACTTTTGTCTTTTAAAACAATATTATTTTGATCTTTAAATTTAAGAAATTTAACATTAAAATAGTATTATTTTAAAAAATAAAATTAAAACAACATTGTATTAAATTAAACTAAACAAAATCGAATCACTCGACTTGAAATTAATCAAAATTCAATTCAGAATCAAACCACCTCTCCTGACGTTGGGTCAAACAGAACTAAGAACGAACCTAACAGAGTCAATCCATTATTAATCCTACATATACTTAAATAATATGCATGATTAGAGCTACCTATGACTTAATGTCTTCAATTCAGTAAGATTTACCTACACATCGTAAATTTGGTGGAAATCCTTGAAAGTTTGAAAAGAAAATTCTTGGTAATTACCATATATCTACTCGATCCATACGTTACATTGAATTGGTTACAAAACTTCGATGCTTTTGACTGATAAAGACAAGGTGATTACTTCAGGGTGGACCAATTGGCGGTGGAAGGTACTTTGGTGCCTACCTAGATATGCATTTGAGTTCGGTTGATCGAGTTTCAGGCTAAACTTCAGACTTGACTTTGCTAAAAATAATTGGGCTCAAACTCGAGTTGTCCACGTTTGAATCCTGGCGATAGTGATTGAACAGGGCCTGGACCTGCCCCCACCTAGCCCATTGTCTTCCCTCTATTTATCAAGAATCAAGATTGAGGATTTGAGTGAGATATGGTACTTCAATATTTTTAAGAAAATTTTGAACGTAATAACAACAATAACTAGTATTTTTTTTTAATGTGATTGATAGAAATTGAAAAATATTAAATTTATTAATTGAATTTAAAATTTTAAATATACATATGATAGTTATTAGAATAACAAAAAGAAAAAGACAAAGAAAGAGTAAAACAGAAGACGAAAGGAGAGAATGAAAAGTCTCCGTCTATTTGGCCTGTTCACTATAACATGCTTTGTGCCACTTGCATTTCTATTGCTTTGTCTTTCCTTAAAGATTGCGACAAGACATGTTTCAGTCAATTAAGAATTCTGGTTTTACATTGAAAAACAGCATATATGCTCCACAAACAAAATTTTGTCGAGTCCCTACCAAAACGTTGCACCAATTCAGCATGATATGATTTTAGACAAGTCTTTTGAATCTTGCCATATTTGTTCCTAGTAATTGGGATTAGAATTGGAAACGACTTAAATCAAGTCGGGTCTAATCATTTGAATCTATTCTAAAATTTGATTGATCTTGAATCATATAATTCAAGTCAAAACTCGAATTTGTTTAGATTTTCTAAAATAATATTATTTTAAAAAATCTTTAAATGACGTTATTTTGATCATAATTTATTAAATTTTAAAACTAAAATAATGCCATTTTAGAATACTGGAAGACGCTAGCCACTGAAACAGTAAGGTCAAGCCTCGAGTTTACCCATGAAGTCTATGTTTAGTATAAAATTCTATCAACTCAAATTTGGTCTATTAATTTTGAACAAAACAAATCCAAACCCTTTTGTCATTCTTAGAATGAGAGTTTATATATTATAGAAAAGAAAGTATACGTTTGTATATTTTATTATATTTTATGTATTAATCATGTTATAGAATTTAAGTAATCTTAGATTTCAAAAATCAAATAAAAAGATTTGGCCTTGTTTTGTTATGTTTTGTTACAAGCAAGATGGAATCTCACTTAAATTTCACTGGTCATTCTCAAGCGTATGCAATTTTTGTTCATTGTTTTAAGTTCTTGTTTGGATCTTTATCTATAGCTTCCCTTGCATCAATAATCTTGTTTAGCTCAATTTAATCATTTTTATGAGGAAGCTATACGATTGTTTTAGTGGATCATCACGTTCTCTTCATCCTAATTATAATGCTCATTAATTCGACTTACAACTCCATTCAGAGTAGATTTCTTCAAACAATGCTACACATTATGAGGGATCGAGGAAACATACTTCTTGTATATCCATAACTCGGGCTACACTATACTATACTATACTAGTGAGTTCGGATAGACTTTGGTTAATGTTATATGTAATTTTTTGTGAGAGGTTTAGTCTTCAATGTCGTATGTTGCGAAGTTGCCATTATCTTTCTTAGTGCCTCTTCTATAATCTCTCATCTTTTATTCTTATGAGCAGCCGAGAACTATGTTTAGAAACTATTTATGACTCAAGGAAAAAAAAAAATCAAATCTTTGACAGGTGATGGATCCAGGTAATTGCGCCCTCACACACCTTTATTGTCCTCAACAAAGGTTAGAATTGAGGACAATCCAGACAACGTCAGGTAATTGCGCCCTCACACACCTTTATTGTCCTCAACAAAGGTTACATTTGAGGATAATCCAGACAACGTCACGTGGTCTGGATTGTCCTCAATTCTATCCTTTGAGGACATTAAAGCATTTATACCATTGTGGTGGTTTTGATGAGTAAAAAAGCATGATATCAATCAAACACTATGACCAAATTATCTCTGAAGAAGGAAGAACCAAAATATTAAAAAATTGTCCTTTTTACTAAGAAAATTATGACAACATATAATAAGAGAGTTTTATTACATAAATATATATATATATATATGTATGTATGTATGTATGTATGTATACATAAATTTATAACATATATAGCATATAACATAATGATATGTTCATTATAAGTGAAAATTTTGGCTACTTAATTATAGAAAAAAATCAATAGGGATAAAATGTTTGTTATAATCTTTAAAGACTGCGATCAGACATGCTTTATTCAATTAAGAATTTTCGTTTGACATTGAAAAATTGCATATATTCTTCGTGCTAGCTTGGATTGTGAATCCCGAGTCAAAGTTTGGATCAAATTTTCAAATTAAAAAAAATCAATCTTGTCTCAAATTTCGATTAACTAAAGCAAAATTTGTTAATTTTGGGTATGATCTAATGAGTTGACTTCAAACCAATTTATCATTCTTACTTCGAATGTACATTAGATTAATTGCCAAGTATTTAATAATCCTTTAACTATATATTTATGATAAATTACTTGACGAACACATAATTTAAAATTAAGTGATGCACTGTATTCAAGTGGATTCAAGAGGCAACTTATAAACTTGTTAGAGTAATTTGCCTCACTAATTAGAGTAGCTCTTATAAAGAGCAGAATAAAAAATTTATATTACAATCATCTGGCCCTTGACGTCAATGAAAGAATCATAATTTGTAGAAACTTGATGTTGATACTACAGGAAACGGGCTTTATTGCCTTAGATGCCCCACGATAGGTAGTCTTGTTTGATAGGCACCATTTTCCAGTCAAATAGACTTTCAAACCGGGCTCAGATGTACCGTCATATTTGGGAGGAGAGAAGAAATTTAAGGAAAAAGGATTAGGGAAAGAGAGGAAGTAGCATCTTTAATAGGATTGTCCCTATATAACAAATGAAACGAAATATTATTATTAAAAGATGAATACCAATCGGTGAAAGAAGACATTAGCTACTGTGCTAAGCATTTAAGTAAAATATAGCACTAAAAAGGGATGATATTAAAATCATATTATTTCCAGTTATCATGTAAATAATACTGTGTGTTGGTCAGTTAATTTATCTGAAGTTGATAATTTATAGGAGAATGACGAATGTAGGCCCAAGAGAGTCATATCATCTCCTAACTACGTGACGAATTAACATAATCTATCTAATAACTTTGTTTCTAAGTGCACTAGACTTACAAAAAGTCCATGACAAAAGTGATTGATCACGACTGTGTACCGAGGCGCACTACTTTAGTTAACCTTTATTGTCCTCAATAAAGGTTAACTGACGTCGTCTATACTGTCCTCAATTACCAACCTTCTAAAGGTGTGTGAGGGCGAATGCAACAACGTTTAGAGACAAAATTTATACTATTGTGATCGTTTTGATGAGTAAAGAGCATCAATCAAACACTACTTAGATGATCAAAATATCTTTGAAGAAGGAAGAATCAAAATATTAAAAAGATTATCCGTTTTTTACAAAGGAAATTTTGATAACATATAATAAGAAGAGTTTTCAGTCAAGTTAATACACAAAAATATGTTACTATAATTATTACATAAATAGATATGTATACATAAATTTATAACATATAAAACGTGTAACATTATGATATGTTCATTATAAGTGAAAATTTTGGCTACTTAATCGTAGAAAACGTCAATAAGGGTAAAACGTTTGTCATTTTCCTTAAAGACTGCGATAAGACACAATTCTTAAAGACTGCGATTAGAAATATTTATAATCTAATTAGAAATAACTTTTCTTTAATTAGAAAAGCATTTTTAACATTAAAATAAACTAATTTTAAATTTAAATAAATTACTTTTAAATTTAATTAAGAAAGTCTTTTATATTATTTATTTAAAGATTAAGTTAGATAGAAAACTTTCCTTAATAAGTCAGAAAATATTTTAAACATATTAAATAAATCTTATTTTTAAATAATAAATAAAAATATTTTTAAATTTAATAA
>JAOQMP010000208.1:1799608-1813940 GCA_027563575.1 Erythroxylum pedicellare
ATGATATGAAAAAGGGAAGGGCAAGAAGCATCTCTATGATGACGAACCATAGCAATTATCAAAAGAGAAAGTTCACTTCTAATAGCTCAAGTGATCAGATGCTTGTCAAGAAGAAAGTTGTCGGTGCTAAAGGAAGTGGATAGGCGAGTACATCTTCTGTTAGTCAGAAGAACAGGCTTTTTAAAGGGAAGTGTAACTTTTGTAAGATTTTTGGGCACAAGAAAGCTGATTGTTGAAAACTCAAAACTCATTTAGAGAAGAAAGGTAACTGTCTTGTGATGGTTTGTTTATAGTCAAATGTTATTGATGTTCCCTTAAATACTTGGTGGTTAGATACTAGAGCAACAATTCATGTTACGAATTCCTTGCAAAAACTGACAAGTCGAAGAAGGCCTACTAGATCTGAGCAGCATGTATACATAGGAGACGATATTAAAGTCAAAGTTGAATTTTTTTGGACAGTTGAACTACAGTTAAATATAGGGCACCTTTTGGTGTTACATGATGTCGCTTATTTACCCTCTATTAGTAGGAATTTGATTTCTGTATCTATTTTGGATAAACTAGGTTATAGTCTTCTTTTTGGAACTGAAAAATTGACTTTGTATCCTGACTCTCTTTTGGTAGGCAATGGAATTTTATGTGAAAGTTTTTACAAACTTGAGTTGAATGATTGTGCTACTGTTGCTTCTTCCTCTTCTCTTAATACTGTTGTTGGTTCCAAACGTATGAAGTTGGATTTGAGATCTTCTATGTTATGGCACAAATGTTTAGGCCATATTTCTAGAGACAGAATGGACAGGTTAGTAAAGGATGGTATACTACATGATCTTGATTTTGCATTTTTTACTACCTGTGTGGACTACATTAAAGGGCAATTGACTGCCAAAGTTAGAAAAAGCAAAACAAGCAGGAGTTTAGAATTGTTAGAGTTGATTCATACTGATATATGCGGACCATTTATTCCACCTGCCATGGGTAGTTATAAATACTTCATCACTTTCATTGATGATTTTTCCAGGTATGTTCATGTGGAGCTCATTCGTGAAAAATCTGAATTTTTAGAAGTAATTAAGATTTTCAAGACGAATGTTGAGCTTCAAAAGGGGAGAAAAATCAAGGTAGTTAATTATGATAAAGGTGGAGAGTATTATGGGGCGTTATGATGAGAGTGGGAGGAATCTAAGGCCTTTTGCTACATACTTGCAAGAATGTGGTATTGAAGCAAGGTATACAATGCCAGGGACATCTCGCATAATGGAATCGCTGAAAGAAGAAATCACACACTTCTTGATATGTTGGGGTGTATGTTGATCCATTCTAGTTTGCTTGAATTTTTTGGGGTGAGGCATTGAAGACAACAGCTTATATCTTGAATCAAGTACCTGGCAAATCAGTTCCAAAGACTCTATATGAGTTATGGTCAAGTAAGAAACCAATCTTGAGCCATTTTCATGTTTGGGGATGCAAAGCAAAAGTGAGACCCTATAATCTGCAATCTAATAAGCTTGATCCGAAAACTATTAGTAGCTACTTGACATCATCGGATCAAGGGGTTCTAGATTTTATTGCCCATCTCACACAATCGGAATTATAGAATCAGATAGAGCTGTCTATTTTGAAGATGAATTTGATTCAAGTCAAGGGTCAAGATAAATTTTATTCAGGGAAGAACGCATTATAGTCCCTGTACCTGTTACTTCAGCTTTTATTGATTATCCTGTGATTGAACATATTCTAGTAGAATCTCATGATGAACCTCAAAATCAAGCACATGATGAAGTCATTGATACTGGGAATGATGAGATTGTTGCGAGGAGATCACAAAGAACACGTAGACCTGCCATTCCTGATGACTACATTGTCTATTTGTAAGAACATGAGTTTGATGTGGAAGATAATACTGAACCAGTCAGTTTTTAAAAAGCCATGAACAGTCCTCAATCTGCATTATGGATGAATGCAATGAAAGATGAGTTGAGTTCTATGTCACAAAATGAACTTTGGGAGTTGGTATAACTACCCAAAGGTTGTAAACCTATTGGGTGCAAATCGGTTTACAAAATCAAACATGACTCAAGTGGACAAGTAGAAAGATATAAAGCCAGTCTTGTAGCTAAAGGCTATAGCCAGAGAGAAGGGATTGATTTCAAAGAAACTTTCTCACTAGTTTCTACAAAAGATTCATTACGAATCATTATGGCTATAGTTGCTCATTTTAACTTGGAACTCAATCAAATGGATGTGAGGACCGCCTTCTTGAATGGAGATTTGTACAAAGATGTTTATATGACCTAACCAGTTGGTTTCGAAATAACTGGTAAAGAGCACATAATTTGCAAGCTCAGGAAGTCTATTTATGGGTTAAAACAAGCATCAAGGCAGTGGTATCTCAAGTTTGATATGATTGTCACTGTAAATGGCTTTAAGGAGAATGTAGTTGATCAATGTATATATATGAAGTTTAGTAGGAGCAACTTCATTTTTCTGGTACTATATGTTGATGATATCCTACTTGGTTCTAATGACACTGATATATTATTTGAGACAAAACAACTGTTGTTTTGTCATTTTTATATGAAGGATCTTGGTGAGGCCTCTTACGTACTTAGAATTCAGATTCTTTGAGATAGAGCTAATGGGATTCTTCGATTGTCTTAAAAGACTTATATTGATCGAATCTTGAAAAGATTCAACATGCATTCTTATTCTCCTAGAAAGGCACCAATAGTGAAAGGTGACAAATTCTCAAAGGCCCAATGCCCACAAAATGATAAAGAGAGAGATGAAATGAAGGTCATTCCTTATGCATCACTTATAGGCAGTCTAATGTATGCTCAAGTATGCACACGCACTGATATTGCTTTTGTTGTAGGCGTGTTAGGAAGATACTTGAGTGACCCTAGTCTTAGCCATTGGAAAGCTGCTAAGAAAGTCATGAGGTATCTTCAGGGTACCAAAGATTATATGTTGACTTATCAGCAAACTGACACTCTTAATATAGTTGGGTTCAGTGATGCTGATTATGTAGGATGTATGGATTATAAAAAGTCAACTTCAGGCTACATCTTTATGATAGCTAGAGGAGATGTATCATGGAAAAGTGTCAAACAGATACTCACAGCATCCTCTACCATAGAGGTAAAGTATATGGCATGCTATGAGGCAGCTTGTCAATCAATATGATTGCGAAATTTTATTTCAGCATTGGGTATTGTGGACTCTATTTCGAGTCCACTGAAATTATATTGTGATAATTCCGTAGCTGTATTCTCTAAGAACACTAGGAGTATTTCTCGCTCAAAGCATATTGATATAAAGTACTATTTTGTTAAAGAGACAGCCTCTGAATCTCTCATTACTATTGACTATACACTTACAGCTCGCATGTTAGCAGATCCACTCACAAAAGGCTTACCTATATGTGTGTTTGTAGAACACGTCTCCCGCATAAGATTATTAGGAGCCTAGCTGGATAAGATTAGTGGGAGTTTTCTATTTTGTATTGAACATGTTGGCACTTTGTATGGATTGCTTATGACTTTTATATATGAGACATGCATAATGATGTTTGCAGTAATTTTTGTTAATGTTGACATATATATGTTGATATTGTACTGCACGCATGTTGTTTTGATGATTATTGTGGTATTTGAACATCTTCAGGGCCGAATCATGTGTAGTATATATATATATCCTGTCGATATGATATTGCATATGGTTCATTTGATTGCTTTTGGATGATAAAAATTGGTATGGTTGTTTGATTATATTGTCCAAGTGGGAGAATGTTAGAAATACATGTTTGTGGACTAATATAATCATAACTTAATTCCATATACCTAATCACAATTGAGCTGCCTAATGTATTTTTAATAACCATAATGGGATGATTAATTTGGTAATTGCATTTGAGGCACATGGTAGTACCCTAATTATTATATGTTGGCCCATTAAACTATAGTTCATACCATCCAATTAATAATGAGATAATTAGCCCATTCTACCCCTTAGGGTAGAACATGTCATAATATATGACATAAAGTGTAATTGTTGAGTTAAGGAATATACATTGTGTATATTGGGTGTGGAAGAGAAAGAGGATATTCTACCATTAATCTCTCTTGCAAAGTTTTGTGTGTTTTCTCTCTTTGATAAGTTTGGAGAAACATGGAGAGGATGCAAATCCAAATGCCAAGTGTTGGAGGTATGCTTCTTTAATCTTGTTATACTCTAAATAAAATGGATCTTGGTTGTTGAATGTGTTTTAATGATGCATTGATTCTAGCAATCTTTTCTTATCATTAAGTTCTGGGTTTCTGTAGGTGTTTAATGGATAATATGTACCGAATGTGTTTGATAATTCGTTTCCTTCAGGAGACGCAGTTGTAGGAGTTAATAATAAACAACAGAAGAAAAATGTGGCAGCTGTGGAGGGAAGAATCCGTCGTGCCCTTGGTGATATTGGTAATCACAGTTGGAGGTTGGAGCAGTTGATGCTAAAAAAGATCAGGCTCAGATATGTAGACCCCTAACAAGGTTTATCTTATCCCACTTCTCTCTCAAATAAAGATTGGAAGCTTGTTATATAAGTTTGAGAGATTTAATGTTTTTCCTTTTACTGAATTCTTATATTAGGAGTTTCCGTGCACATTTGCTGGCCAATACTGAAGTTGCCGTTGTAGCAGAGAACAACAAGGTTGATGATTCACTCACTTTGCATGACTTCTCTAGTTCTTCTGGACCTCCATGAATCGACCAATCGGATTAGTTTGTGTCTGTTTGTACCTGAGTTTGGATTTTGTTCGTTGGTTGAAATGCAGAAACAAGTTTGTGCCAATGTCGATGGAGCTGAAGTGGGTAAAAAACCCGTAGTTGAAAAGGCAAACAAGAGCAAGAAAGTCACCGTCAAGCCAAAGCCTGAAGAAGTAATCGAGATAAGCCCTGATTATGTTTAGCAAGAAAGGCATGAGAAGAAGAAAAAGGAAGGAGAAGCATCGACAAGAAAGAAAGCACAGACTCTTTCTTCAGTCCTTACTGCTAGAAGCAAGATGAAGCTATTACTGCTTGCTTCGAATGGCTTATAATTTATGAACTTTTTACCTTAAATCTTATTTTAATTTAGGCCGCCTGTGGTCTGGGAAACAAACTAAAGAAGGAGATCATCGACATTGATGCAGCAGACGCCAAGAATGATCTTGCTGGAGTAGAATACGTGGAGGACATTTACAAGTTCTATAAGCTTGTTGAAGTAAGTTTTCTTGCCTGTTCTGCTAAGCCTGTTAAAGAGTTTTTTGCTGTGCCTTGACACTGTCAAATTTGGGATGCAGAATGAGAGTAGACCTCGAGATTATATGAGCTCTCAACCTGAGATCAAGGAGAAGATGAGAGCAATTCTGGTGGATTGGTTGATAGATGTGCACCAAAAGTTTGAGCTATCACAAGAAACTCTTTTTCTCACAGTCAATATAATCGATAGATTCCTTTCACAGACTACTGTTCCGAGAAGAGAACTTCAGTTGCTAGGCATGAGTGCCACACTTATAGCCTCCAAATATGAAGAAATCTGGGCACCTGAGGTAGATAATCATATTGTAAAAGCCTTCTGAAACAATGTTTCCTCACATATATCTAATCCAAATCAATGCAGGTTAATGATCTAGTGTGTATTTCAGACAGAGCTTATTCTCACGAGCAGATACTTATTATGGAGAAAACTATACTGGGAAAGCTGGAATGGACAACTACACACTATGTGTTCCTTGCTGGTTTCATAAAGGCTTCGATTCCCGATGTGAAAGTGAGTGTGATCATATTATGAATAGTTGCTAGCTTCTTGATTATTACAACAGTAACTTAAGGATGGTTTTTTGATTTGTGTAGTTTGAGAATACGGTGTACTTTCTTGCTGAGTTGGGTGTGATGCATTACGAAACTATAACCTTCTGCCCTTCAATGGTGGCTGCCTCAGCAGTTTATGCAGCCAGATGCATTATGAGCAACACCTCTCCGGACAGATACACTTGAGCATCACACTGGCTATTCAGAGTCACAGCTGAAGTGAGCGTTCTTCGTCTTCTTCTTTTTCTCCTCCTAACTCCTAGGAAATTGTTTTGACTCATGTTTTGGTTGCAGAGACTGTGCTGGACTTTTGGCTTTCTACATTCATCAAAAGCTGCAGAAAATAAGCTTCAGACTGTGTTGAAGAGACACTCGAGTCCTCTAAGAGGAGCTGTTGCTATTCTTCCACCAGCGAAATGTCTCCTTTCTGGTGTTGTTATGCAGGGTGGATTAAATTGAAGTCTCTTCAAGTGTGTAGTGTGTATATGGGCAGTTCCTATGGTCTTTTGGCCACCGTTAGAGAGCACCTAGCACCATTTTCACAGCCATAAACATCATTTGTGTATTCTATCTGGACTCGAATTGTTTTGATTTATCTGATAGAATCACTGAGCCTAATTTTAAAGGTATTACAGGCCTGCTTTTCTTTTGGATTCAGAGCGATATGCTTAGAATAAATGTGGATTACATCAATATCTTTTATCAATGTTAATTAAGTGATATTTGTGAAATCTAAATGTTCATGATTAAGATACGAAGATTTATCAGGGAGCCCTCCAACCACCCATTAAACTATTATTAGCTTTTAACTAATTCGTTTGAGTTCAGATCAAAGGATCATGTCTCAATTCGTTTCTATTCATACGAATTGTCGTACGAAAACAGATTACCTGTACCAGTTTTGTTGTTCCAATCTTATTATAATCCATTTCATCAACACATTTATGTGGGTAGGTTAATCTTTTTGTGGTTTAAACCACCCATTAAACTATTAGTAGCTTTTAACTAATTCGTTTCCATTCATACGAATTGTCGTATGCGAACAAATCACCTGTACCAGTTTTGCTATTCCAATTTTATTATAATCCATCTCATCCGCACATTTATGTGAATAGGTTAGTCTTTTGTCACTTTTGAAATTAGAGAGAAAAGAGTGTTTAATAGCAAATGAAATTACCTATTCCAGTTTAACCCACAAAAAATGTGGATGAGATGGATTAGAACAGAGTTGAAACAGCAAAACTGAAACAAGTGATTTGGTTTTCTATTAAACACTCTTTTCTCTAATTTCGAAAGTGAAAAAATACTAATCTTTTTCATAATTATTTAGTGTTTTTTACATTTATTATCACCAACTTTTCTCTTCACGTAAGTGTCATTTATGGGTTAGATAGGAGGCAAGATAATTATGTTATTGGCCATAATTGTAAGAGAATTATGACCTTTTGAGAAGACAAATCTTGAACATATTAGAACATAAGTTGTGAAAATGTTACCACACATAAGCATCATTGAAATTCTTGTTGCCTCACTTGACTTATATGTTTTGAAAGTGACTAATTTTTAGTACCAAAGAATAATTATTAAAAATAGAATTTGTTTAGTGGGTTGAAAATCTTAAATTGATTAATTTTTTTGATTTGGTTTATTTTAATAACCCTTATTATTAAAGATGAATCGATTTATTAATTAATAAATCTTTTTTTAAATTGTCTAGTTTTTATAAATTAATAGTTTTTAATTAAAATTAACATTTTAATATTAAATTCTTCATGTAAGTTTTATAACGGTATAATATATGGCTAAATTTTAAAATTTTTATCTTATTGGTTTAATTTTGATTTTTAAAATATTGCCTAAAAGAGAAGCTATTTATAAAAAGAAGAAAAAATATGAAAAGAAATTAAAGAAATTGGAATTAAATAGAGACAGCTTGGCTTAATCATGGTTAAAGTTGACAAGGTTACACTTAATTAAGTAAGCTGAACCCTACAAATAAGATTATTATGACTAATAATGATTATGAATCAATGGAAAATCTGTTTTTTTTTTTCTTGATATGATCCAAACTGACCTCACGCTTATCTCTATTCGCCAACACATTGCATTTAATTTTTTTTCCTATAAAAATTGAAGACAAGCAGTACAGATCAGCAGCAAATGTGTAGCAGTTGTTACATGGTGAAGTCTAATCAATGTTCATGATGATGGATCGCAGTTAAGACCATTAAAGACCTTGTTCTTGCCTGTGATCCCACCAAAACACATCTCCTTACCCAGCAAACATCCATGGTGGTTCGCACCCTATTGAGTAAATTGGTGGCATAATTCACAATCGTTATTTTCAGAGTTTACAGCAAATTATAACATGAGAATAGGAAGGAGTTCGGTGCAATAAAACCTGCAGAAAAATAATAAATGAAATGAACAAACCGAAGTAGCTTTTCATCAATGTTTTGGTCCTCAGGAGCAGTATACGTCACTGACTGTTCTTCAAAACTTGAGTGACAATATTGCAACACGCTCGTTTGATGGTGCTAGGTCCCATATAACACTTTCTTTTTTCCCCTTAATCTAAACAATGTTAAGCCTATATGTCAAACCTATATATCATTAACGTAATCGAATTACGTGATTGAATTATGCATATCAAACAAACTAATTATCAATATAATCCACGTTAAGTGTTTGAATACATAAGGCAGAAGTTTGAGCTATGCAATAAAGATGATTACTTGGGTCATCTTTCCTTAATCTAGTCAATGTCAAACCTATATAGCATTGTTTAGCTCGATCGAATTAACGCAATTGAATTACGTGATTGGATTATGCCCATCGAACAAACTAATTATCGGACATGATCAGGCATAATCCATGTTAACTGTCCCAACACATATGGCAGATTCTTCTTCTTCTTCTTCTTCTTCTTCTTTTCTTTTTTGTTTTCAATAAGAAGTTTGATTATGGCAATGTGTTTTTGAGCACAGAATGAGAAGTTTGATGTTAGCAGTAATGTTCCAATAATGATAGGACCAGGGACTTTGACCAAAAGCTAGAGGAGAAAGGGAAGAGAGAAAAGAAAGAAAAGGTAAAAACTGCATGATAAAAAGGGAAGAGGCTCTCTTAGTTGCTTGCAATAGCAATAAATTTTCTTTGCCTTAATCATGCTGCGCATGTACTCATTTCATAACCTCGCTGTCCCAATCTCCAGAGGATTTGGTTTTTCTTGCTTCTTGCCATCCAAAAGGCCGTTCCACTCAATTATATTTATACGTATGTATCTTTTTACCCTAATTCACACAACTAGATGTTTCATTCATATATTGTGTCTTGGGGAAGACTCTTCATCTTTTATAACTTTACATACGCATATAACTCATATGCCAAGACCAAGAGTATGAAAAAAAGGAAAGCTTTAGTCTCTTTCTAATCATTTTTAGGAATGATTTTTTGTTTTTAAATGTTATTTTTGGTGTGAAAGCAAATAATAATAAGAGAATTCATTAAAAGAAATTGGGACTATTTCATACTATATATATGAGTTCAAGAAAAAAATATTTCTATTTTTAATTTATTAATTTTCAATATTTTATAGAATATTTTTCTCTCGTGTCTTTCTTTATTTATAATTTGATATTCCGATGTTCTGAAATTAGAAAAAAGCACATTAATTCATCCCAAACATGTACCTCCTTTACTCTAAGGTTAGTTAATTAGATGCTTTCTTAAGAATTTGTAGTTAATCAATTAGTTATATAGCATATAAACCAAGACTAAGAAAAGGGAAAGCTTTAATCTCTGCCTAATCATTTTAGGAAGGAATTTTGGTTTCTTAATGTTAATTTTTGGATGTGAAAGCTTCATTAATGAATGAAAAGATTAATAATATTATTAAATAAAAAAATTAAGACTATTCCATACTATATTGATATATGAATTCGAGAAAAAAATTTAAAATATTAAAATTTCTCTATAAATTGTCTTTTTCTTCGTTAATAATTCAATATTCTGAAGTCCTAAAAATAAAAAAATATACATTAATTTATCTTAAATTTGTAGTTCCTTTACCCTCAGAATAATTAGATGCTTTCTTAAGAATTTGTGATTAGTAAATAATTGAAGGCTATGGTATCAAAAGTCATACAAATTGAGCTACCAAACTACTTGGAGAAAAATTAAGAGTATCAATGAAAGGAGTGGACACTTTGCAGGACATGTTATCAAGATTTATGGGTCACTCCCTTTCTGTTCTATTTGTGTGTGCAAAAAGGGAAATCCAAGTGTCCATGACTTTCATGCATACACCTTTCTTTCTCCTCCAAAAAAAAAAAAAGAATATAAAGCAACTATGAACATCATCATTTCTTCTAAGAAAGTGATGACTACTAGCATTTTGGTATATATTGACCTCCCACCCCTTTATGTCCCACCAAAGTTCTGAGTATAACTTTCTTTTTTTTCTTTTCAATATAGCATCTTCTGAAATTTTCCAAATTGAATACTGTATTTTTCTCTATTGTCCAAAAACTATCAATGAAAGGGTATACTAATCTGTTTTTTTAAATCAAATTTGGTAGTGATCAAAGTGTTACCATTTCTCATATACATAACCAAAGACAAATTTCATCTCCAATGTCAACTCTAAACAACAATTGAACTATGATTTCTTTGTGTCATCCACCAAACTTTGGCTATTAATTTTCCTTTTTTTTTTTACAGAATTTTTGCTGTACTAAGTGAAATCCATCATAACCCACCACAATTGACCTCAAAATTAAAGCTAACACACAAAAATCAGGTTTGAACAATGATATTGGATGGTCATGTTTGTGGGGGGTAACTACATCTTGTAAAGGGTCCACTTGACATCCTAATTAGGTAATGGTTGTCCCTCTTTTCAAATTATGCAACCATGGAGTGCATTATGACCATTGACTAAATTACTTTTGATAAACTTGTTTTTTATTAGCTTGTCAAGGAATTTATTGTCATCACAACTCTAAGAAAATGCAACATTTGCTTGATCAAATTGACATACTTTTCTTACTTTTATGAGTTAATTACTATTGACTAAAAGAACCTTATATTTTAGCCTAGTCCCAATTAATATCACTTAAAAATATTTTTATCATACTTTTATTGTTTCCATGTATATTTGATTAATTTTATTAATGATTTTGTTGATTAATTACTATTTTGATTATTTGAATAATGAAGATTGTTGTCCACAAATATTTAGAAAAAGTTTAAGGTCTACTTGGTTTTATTGTAATCTTTAGTTTTTAGTTTTCAATTTTAAATTCAGTAAAAATTGATTGAGTTTTTATTTTTGTTTTTAATTTTGGTTCCTTTCGGTTTTCATAATATACGAAAACTATAACTTATTTTTGTTTTCTATTTTTATTATATAAAATTGTTTAAATTTTTATAGTTTTTAATATAAAATTTAAAATATATTAAAATTCATAAATTTCAAAATTCTGAGATAGTTATTTATTGAAATAACGTATTCAAAATAATAATATTATTTTTAATAATTTAAAATAAATTAATAAACAATATTAGTTTATAAATAATCTTAATAATTAATTACTTAAAAAATATAATCATTTATTACTATTTACTAGCAAATATTATATAATAAATTTAATTAATTAATTCATAACTTCAATCTATTAGTAATAAAAATGTAACTCCATTAATATTAAGAGATAAGTAAGATCTTAGTTTTATTTTTAAAAAACAATAAGATAAAGTCAAAGGTGAAAATTAATTAAAAACCACAAATGTGAAATCATATTTGTAATACAAATGTGGAATGAACATTTAGTTATACAATTAAAAGTTGGAAGAGTTCAAAAGTAGCATATGAAATTGTGGAACCAACACTTAGTGTTTATTATTTTTCACTCGCATTCCTTATATTTATATTTGGTAATTAATAATTAAGTGATAAATTCCATAAAATACCAAAAATGTTATTTGAGGTACACATTACACAAGTGGTATTGAATTATCCTAAGTCCTAACCTCGAGGCATATTCTCATCACGTACCATTAGCCAATAACTCTATGTAGTAAAACATGAGAACACCCCAAGAAAGTAAGTTGCTCACCAGCCAAACATAGCTAAAAGACATTACTAAAGACCTTAATTAGGTTAGCTTCCATTTTCAAGTTGTGAGAACTTGTAACAACTCTCTCTCTCTCTTTCTAAACCAGAGCACAGAGACTTTGGTTTCTCATCAGAAATCGGGCTCTGAAATCATCAAACATAGAAGCTTCCCAAGGCAAAACTACTCTCTACAAAACCTATGCATTTTGACTCTCACCCTACATTGACTTTCCCTCTTAGATACAACCCCTAGGCTTGTAAGCAATAGAAAGAAACCAAAAAAGCTTGCTCCTTCATATTCCTACTCCATACTATTGCCTCCAACTCCAAAACTCAAGCCAGTGTTTTTGGGAAGAAGAGAGGAGGAGAAAGA
This sequence comes from Erythroxylum pedicellare, assembly GCA_027563575.1. Taxonomy (NCBI): domain Eukaryota; kingdom Viridiplantae; phylum Streptophyta; class Magnoliopsida; order Malpighiales; family Erythroxylaceae; genus Erythroxylum; species Erythroxylum pedicellare. Next base: position 1,811,938 of record JAOQMP010000208.1, read on the forward strand.
GAAGTTTTTCCATATGCCATGAAGTGGTTTAGAAGGAAGAAACAGATGAGTCTTAGCAGAGAACTGGCTTGCTTATGTGTTTTTATTATGTTGATCATATCACAGTTAGGTTCTAGCCCTTGTTATGCTAGTGGGTTTGAAAAGTCCGGTAGATTCAAAGGCGGGTCTGGTTCTGAGATGAGCTTTTCCACCAAGTCTAATGGCAGATTCAAAGACAATGCAGACCAAGGAAATGATGACGTTTTTGGTGCTGAAAAGAGGAAAGTCTATACAGGACCAAACCCTCTACACAACAGATAAGTTCTTAAGAGTTTTCTCTCAGACACTGAACTTCTGTTTCAGCTATGAGATTTTTTTTTCCCTTTCTTTGTTCCCTTTCTCTTTTTCATGTTCATTATCTTCTTCCTTATATATATATATATATATATATTTTCCTCTTTTAACAGGAAACTGTGTTTCGAGCTTATATTAGACATGTAAATGATTGAGAGTTTAGGTTTGGTATTTATTTATTTTAATTTTAAGCAAGAACATGAAACATTATTAATGCCATTAATGCAGTTGTTGGTGATATAAATTCTTGTCTGCTCTGAAAATGGTGGTTGTCGTATTTGCTTCCTGCTGGTTCTTACTCAAACCAAAACGAAAACCAAAAAACATAAACCTGATCAGCTTTGAAGTGTTCGAATCCTGATTTAACCACACTATCTGTTCCAAAAATTGTATGGCAACTACCAACCATAAATTCATGCTCCAGGCACATAATATCAAGGTTTTGCACGGTCATTTGCAGAGTTTTGAAACTATACAGGTACGTATCGGATGATCATATGATACGGAAAAAAGAAATAAACTTATGAACAGAAACTTGAGGTCATTTCCATGGAGGTTTTACCTGATGGAGGGTAGGAAAAAATTACAGGAATTCTGAACATTAGTTTATTTTTAAAACTTTGGAGCTTATGATCAGAAAACCTGTCATCATAAAAATTTAAAGAGAAGAAAAAGATGGGTGAGATTGATTTGTCTACAACCATCCTATCATCTTAATTTCTTTGTCTTGAATGATTATTATGTGACACGACCCCACCTGCAAATTTTTTTTTTTCTGGTATCTGATTCTCCATTTGCCAACCATGTATCCACTATCTTGGTGTTGTTACAAAACAAGAAGAATTATGTCTTCTTGGATTATTAATTAGTGTTATATGCAGTATATTTTCCTTTTCTTAATATTTATTTAACATACCAATAACAAAATTATATTAATTTCAAAAACTATAATATAAGATATGATATGATAAGAAAAAGAAAAGTTAGCTTCTTCTTTTTTTTTTTCTGAAATGGAAAGGAAAAGCAGCTTCATCAAGGTTTCTTCTTGTTCCAAATTGCCTGAACATCCAATATTGGAATTTCACAACCAGAACAAACACCTTCTGATTTTGCAAATGTTTTAAAGCCGGATTGAAAGTTAAACCTATAAAATAAGAGATTTAAGGTTTAAAAGGTTCAATTGATAGATTAAATTTTGAATAAAATTGAAAGATTTAAAATAAGATTGAAAAAAATTGTCTTTAATTTGAAGTTTAATTAAAAAAGGAGACAGTTAAATAAAAATTAATTAATTTATAAAAATCGACCTATTAATTAATAAATTGATTGATTTTTAACAAAAGTTATTAAAGTAAATCGAACAAAAAAGTTAAAAATTGAACCGAAAAATTACGAGGTGTTTTTTTTCATTTTAGTTTTGGTTTTTTTCAAATTTTGTAAAAAAAAGTGTTATTTGAATGAATTTTTAGTTTCGATTTTTGGTTTTATTTTCTTTCATTTTTCAAAAATAATGGAAAGCAGAAAAAAATAGTTTTTATTTCTGTTTTTTATAATATGATTTACTATAATTTTAAATAAAAATTATGAATAATTTAATTCAACATTATATTTACATATTTAATAAATTATAATTAATTATCAATAAAATTATGAATTATTTTATTTTATAA
>JAOQMP010000208.1:1818433-1828969 GCA_027563575.1 Erythroxylum pedicellare
TTAACTTTTTTCTTTAACTCTTCTTTGCGTGAGATTCATTATGTTTCTAACGTTTTAAAAATGAATATAAATTATAATTCTTATTTATAACTAAAATTAGATTAAATTAAATCACTTAGTATTTAATTAAGGAGTTTTACCATTTACTATTAAACATCAACTATAATTAACAAAAATACATCTTTATCAACTAAAATAATAATTTCATATGTTTGAATTACAACTATCCAATTAGTTGTGAAATTTATACTAAAAACCTCTAAATGCTTGATATCTTAGAATTCAATGAGTGTAGATCTTAATGATATTTTTTGGAGCACTTCAGTTCAGCTGGTTGAACTGTACAAATCTTGAACTGTCTAATTTTTTAATTTAATTTTTAGCTTTCTTATTTGATTTACTTTAATAACTTTTGTTGATAAAAATCGATCGATTAAGTAATTAATTGGTAAATTTTTATAAATTAATAGCTTTTTATAAACTAAAATAAATCAATTAAAATATCTTTTTTAATTAAACTTTAATCACAATACAAATTCTTTAATCTTATTTAATTTTTATTTAATTTTATAACAATCTAATACTGATTGAACCTTTCAAATTTTAAATTTATGATCTTACCGGTTTAATTTACGCTATATTTTTTAAAACATTTGCTTTTGTCAAAGTAAATATTTATATTCCATAATAAAAAATCATTACAGAAAAGTGGGGTTTCTATTCAAACAAGGAAATAATATTCAAAGCTCCCATGTGAAATTTTGGCCAGAGAAAGTGTTTTTTTTTTCCCAAGAAAACATCATTACCATCCAAACAATTCCTTTTAGTGGATTTAGTTTCGAAAACATCATTACTTAAGCTTTCCCACCACCATCCCATCATTGATTTTCCTACCTTAATCCATCATTTCTTCTCAGCTTAAGTTGAATCTGTGATTAACTATGGTTGATCATGGAAGAAAAGTTTTTAAGGCTTGAAATCAAGTTTATAGATCAAACATATTTTAATAATAAATTGGTCGAATCCAATTTTTTTTTATACCAAATTTCTGTTCAAAATTGAATCCGATCATGTCTGAAGACCAGAGTCTGAGCTCAAACTTTCCTGCCATGCCTATGTATAACAGCTAAGCTTCGGCCGCTAGTCCAGCTTCTTCAATTGTTTATTAAATCGAGCTCGCCTGAAATAGAATTAAAGGCTGCTTAACGGTATAATCTTGGCATTTTTCCTACAACAATTCATAGTTATCTTGGGGTAGAATTTGGAGGATTCTTCTGAGAGCCAACAACTTTACAGAAAAATCATCACTGTTTGTCTGTCCTGAGGCAATATTTGATCTGTCCTGAAACTTTCCTGATGAGATCTATCATCAGTATTAGTTAGTACAACCTACCTGCATGAATGGAACTGATAACAGTTGTGTATACATATATGCCTGAAATCCTCAGAACGAGACCGGCCTTTTATTTGGAATGTACAAGCACGATGAAGAAACAATGCTAATGGAAAGAATTGGCAGGAAGTTTTTAAGCCTCCATTTGTATTCATTGATCTTAGAAATTACAGTTTAGAAGCATGAGCAGTGGTCTTGCTCGAGGCAATTGCTGCCTTTGAACCAGATGAACGCCCCAGATGCTGGGATATAAACATACCTGCAGAGATGATCTTTTGGAGATCCACGTTGGTCTTCACTCCGAGACCATTAAGCATGTAAACCACATCTTCAGTAGCGACATTCCCAGAAGCACCCTTGGCGTAAGGGCAACCCCCTAGACCGGAGACTGATGAATCGACTGTTTTGATCCCAGCCTGTAAAAGGAAGACGAGCATAGTTTCCAGAGGTATCAAACTATCTATCTATGCGAGTGTTAGGTTTTATTTTATGTCAACTTTCTAAATAGTCCAGCATCGAAGACAATGAAAATTATCCAATTCACTTTGTAACCACTATGCTCTCCAGGCAACATAAGCCATGGCAAATCAATAGTAAGGAAAACACCTCAAACAACATCAGAATAATGGATCAAGTATGGTCATGAAAGATACTGGATTGATGTCGTGACCGGAGATATAACATGCAAGAAGATTACAAGAAATATACAATATAGAACGTCTCAGCGATTGTATAGATTGTTTGGTGCATGAATTAAGCAAACAAAAGGAAAAGAGAAACAAGAACTTACTTGAAGGGACGCCAGAATATTTGTAAGAGCTTGCCCATAAGTGTCATGGAAGTGCACAGCAAGCTTATCCACAGAGACTACGTCCATAACAACTTCAAGCATTGGAATTACGGAACCTGAACAGAAAAATACATTTTTATGATATCTCATTCCAGATAAACAAGTTTGCCACTACCTGTTTCAGAGAGACTCAAAAGAAGTATCAAACCTTTATTCCTATTCCTTCCGGGGTTTGATAATCTAGAATGAAGTAATGCGAATAAACAACCTGGAGAATTTGATTTTGACAAGTCCTTAAGAATTAAAAGTATTCAATCATAGACAATGTTTATCAGATTGGCTAACAACCAGACCAGCTGAATCAGGACATGTACTACACAAAAGTGACACAAATGCCACCAAACTCAACAAAGGTGACTTGATTGTACTAAAGAATGCTGCATAATCTTGCCTCAAAACAAGTAATGAAAGTATTGATAGTCCTGATTTTGCCTACCTATCAAAAGTCGAGGCATAACTTGCTACCTTTATGCAAAGGAAGTATATAAACAGAACGGATAGGTAAGATATGTGCATACCGATTATCCAATCCCATAAATCAGATGACTATACCTTATTCAGCTAAGAATATTACTAAAGGGATCGTCAAGTTTATAAAGTGTTCGCTAAAGGGTGGCTCATCTCTCTTACCAGGAAGCTTCTACTACCTGAGTCCCTCAGAAATTGGTCTGAAGTATGTTCAACTACTCCTTACAGTGGGCCAATTATCAACTGAGGTAACCTCAACTAAGGGGAGGATCATTGTAGAAGCTTTAATAAAAGTATTGATTTAGTCTCTCAATTCAGATATATGAAATAATCCTAGCTAATAACAAGAAGAAAATAACTTTTTAGAGACAAGTAGAAGGCAGCTTCATGCATTACCAGGAGTGCCAACACCAATTGTGTCACCAAGGGAAATTTCATAGCAACCCATATCAGAAAGTTTTTTGGCAACGTATGCAACTTTTGATGGATGTATCACTCCTTCTACTGGACACCCAACAACACATGATATATATCTGAAAAGGAAAAAAAAAAGTTATTAATTTGTGAAATTACCAGAATATTTCACACCACTGTTCAATGGAAATGCAACAAAGTGCTAGTGAAAGAGCAAGATTCAAGAGACCCATGTTCATAGTATTTCTTTCATAATATTTAACTGTTAATGCTTCCACATTTGCATGAAAAATCCGTAGGAGTAGACAATATCAATCCAGAATTTTGGTTCAATAACAGCCTAGCAGCATATATGAACAGAGACTGAAAGATCTTATGTATCTGAAGAACATGAAGATACTTAAGAGTATTTCGGTGGTAGATTCTAGCTCATATGTTCTCCATAACATATAGAGAACATATCTATTCCATTAACTCCTCAATTACATCCCTTTCTGAGCTTCAGACAAACTCCTAACCTCACTCTCATAACTTGATTACTCTTATGACTCCAAATCAATCAGGTAGAGAACCATTTCTAAGTGGCATCTTCAGAAACAAGTCATGACATGCCCGATTGTACTTGTCTTTAAATAATAAAGTTTAATAATAACTGAAAAGTTAAGTAGATGGAAGGGAAACAAACAGAATTCTGCAGAATACTGGACAGAATCCCAATAAACAAATAAATCTGTGAAGGCAACTTCCTATAGGTATGAGTGAGGCTTGATGTTGTTGATGGGTTTACTATAGTCAACCAAATCTGAGATGTGAAAAGAACTTAATATCAAAGAAACCTTCTGAAATTTTGTTGTTATCTTACTTCAAAAACCTCTTTTGCTGTACCTTCTAAACTATATCCACAGAGCAAAATTAATAACTTTCTGGAATTTGAGTATTGCAACCAAACATAAGGGAGCACTTTGTGGTAGACCAAAGGACTTGTGTAGGCAAATTTTGGTTTAATGAATATATGCTTTTCTTGATTAGGACAAATAAAAAGAAATCATAAAAAGAGAACTTTGTAGAAGTCAAAAGGAATGTACCCCCGAACAGGAATTGATAACTTGCTAGCGGCAAGGACGACATCATTATAGCGGACAAGACTATCTGCAATGCTACAATTTATGTTTGATTTTGAAAAAGATTCAGAAGCTGCGGCAAATATAGCCACTTCTTTGGCTCCAGCTGCAACAGCCAGTTCAAAACCCTATGAAGGAAATTTCAGTGTTACTATAACATAGAAGCTCGAACCAATTTTATGATTGGATAAATTACTAATATGTCAGACTTACTTTGAGATTGGGAATTAAAACTGGAAACTGAACACCTTCAAAATCTCTAATTGCTTCCATGACATCTTTTGCATCTGCAAGCTGAGATGAGACTGTAAAATGTTCAATAACATAATTAATCCACCTTCTGAAAGATAATATGACCCTATCAACTTGAAAATGTCAGTCTATCAAACAAATGAACAGTATAATAGATATCCATAACAAATCCAACAGCAGTAAGATATCCTCATAAGATTTTAGTAAAAATCAAGAACAGTGATACTTTTTCTTCTAATCAAATTTTATAAACATGCACAAGGCATACGGAACAAGTTCAGAACAAATGTATGCTACATGGAAAAAGCCAATACACATATTGATGAACTAGGAAAAAGTGTAAACAACCAAAGATAAGAACTCCAGAAAAAGTGCTCTCTGTTGCAATTTATCTTAACAAACCTGTGGTACCCACTTTGGAGATACAAAACTTGTAGCCTCAACAACAGGCAATCCTGAAGAAGCTAACATTTTGATCAACTCAATCTTTACAGCAGTTGGTACAATTTCCTTCTCATTTTGCAAGCCATCCCTTGGACCAACTTCAACTATCTTCACATATTCCGGGATTTTTCCTAAAAGCTGTTATCAACCATCCAATTCATTGAAGTTAACTTTGAAAGGCATCAAACATTTGAAAAAACAAAAACATATCGCAGAGGGTGCAGATTAGACCACGTTAGCAAGGAAATTAAAAACATGATTTCATTTGTTCTCTTCTTTAAGGAAGGATTTAGTCTAAGAGCCTATAAATATCTAACATGTGACTAATAATGAGATTTTCTCGATCCCACTTTTCATGTATGACAAATAGTCAATATATCAGTGCATCAGCTCTTAGGTATGGAACATCCGTATATAAGAAAATAGGTGTTTCCAGAAAATCATTGTTCACCTTACTTGTCAATTCCCTTCTGGGCTTCTCACTGCAATCTGTGCTGTAATCACGGCTTAAGAAGCGCTGAGAATCACAAGGATAATTAACTTCCGCACAGTTCCAGAATAATCTTGTGGTCATATGATTATAACAATCGCTTTGAAACATTCTTCTTCTATGCTGAGTCCAAAACATAGTCTCCCTTGCATCACTTTCCAAAGGAAATGAAAACATTTAAGGTTTATGATCGATGTAATTTCACATTTTAAATTCATCATCGCCAATTAAAATCATTGTAAAGAATGTAACCCTACAAATAGTGTCACCTTGTATTTTTGAAAAAGCATAATTGAACATGCCATCTCGTAGGATTTTACAGATTTGAAAAATACAACAAGAGAAAGGTAACAACAGCACTAGTGTTTGAACAACAACCCCGTAGTTCCATATTTTTTATTCAAAAGATATGGCTAGAGTGCTTCAAGCTCACAGAAACTAGACCACTGCCTCAAGCTTCCCATACAAGAGATGTAGTTAGAACCTCATTGTTTCTATTGGAATTTCAATGTTATCTGAATTAGATGATTCTACTCAATATCACAAGCTTGTAACCACTTTACAAGCTAAAGAAATCTATGAAATTTTCTTTTCAACTCCAAATAAGATTTTCAATACTTCTAATGCTGACATATGAAATCCCCTACCCTCTTTACTACAAATTTGATTTGAACATATCATCTTCACTGCCACTGTAACATCCTAAATCCTAACCTAGCAACAAACTCTGCATCCCAGACCCTACATCACTTTGATTCGGTCAAATTCTTACTAATCAAAATAGAGCCAAAACCCTGAATCATCACAACATAATCCTAAGAAGAACAATTTGTGCTCAGTTAGAAAGCATAGTATATAACTTCATAACATAAGAGCACGTTGACAAAAGCCAGAGAGCTCCTTTTCAGAGAGAGAACAAAATTTTGAATTTTATTTCTCTCGTCGAAGATACGGAAATCTACAAACAAGTGCTTACTTGGAAGCTTTTGAAGAAGCAGTAAATAGAGGACTACCCTTCTCGTTCCCAGGAAACATCCCCAGAAAATTGCTGGAAACTGTCGGACGTCCCGACGAAAACACAGTGTTGTTCTTGGAGACCTTGTGAAAAGCTTTCATGGGTAACATTGGATCGACCATACGAGAGAAAGACTGCTAATTGATATGGCAGAAAGATGCATCAGGGATGACAAATTTGAGAAGAAAAAAAAAAGGAACGGATTGAGTTTCAGATAAGAACAGTGATTTGGATTCACTGGGAAAACAATAAAAAACAAAAAAGATTGAACAAATCCTGGGAGACCCTGATCAGTAACGGAAGCTTATCTATACCCAGTAAAGAAAAACAAATGAAAAGACATGCTAGCACGTTAAAGTATTGGACTTTAGATGGTGAAGCTCAGCTCAATCCAAGTTTCAGAGAGCGAGACAAGATTTACTACTTAAATGCTTTTTGTTTTACTACTTAATTACAAAATTTTAAAAAATCAACTTTTTAAGATTTTTTAATTTAGTGTTAATTTTTAAAAATTTTCAATTTAGCAATTAATCTTTTAAAAATTATATAAGTCAGATTAAAATGTCATTTTTTATGATGTAACATGTTTATTAGTCACATTAACAAAAATATTATTTTCAACTGTTAAGATTTTTAAAGATTGGTTACTCAATTGAAATTTTTTAAAACTTACGTACTAAATTTAAATTTTTTAAAAAGATTTAACAATTTAGGATTAGTTATCTTATTGTTAACCATTAAGATTAATGGTCTGAAATTAACAAATTAATTTCGGGTTAATTAAATGTTTGATGAAATTCAAATTTAAAGGTCGGCCCAAAAATTAATTTGAACTTCTTGAACATTTAAATAGAATCAACATAATTTTATTTAAATTTAATGATTAAAAAATTAAATCGATTCAATTGGTTCAATAATGAAAACTTTAAATTGGTCAACTTTTTAATTTAGTTTTTAATTTTGTGACTCGATTTACTTTAATAATGCTTTTTGTTAAAATCAATCAGTTTATTAATTAATTGGTCGATTTTTGTAAATTAAAATAAATTAAGTAATTATCATTTAATTGTCTTCAGTTTTAATTAAACTTTAAATTCTTCAATAAGTAAGGACAATATTCTTCAATCATATTTCAGTTAAACCGATTTTATGACAGTGTAATAATGGTTGAATCTTTTAAACTTTAAACCTCTTATTTTATCGGTTTAAGTTAAACCGATAAAATAATGTTTTAACCGATTCAACCAAATCTCCAATCAAACTCAAACTGCAACTTAAAGGGTGAACTCCTTATGGCTGAAACATGCCAGGTACAAATCAAAGAGGCTTATGACTTGTATTTATGTTGAAAAGAGTTGATGAAACAATTTTGAATATGCATAGAGCAAATTATTGAAAGAATCAAAGGATGTTTAGTAGAATTGGACATTTTTTTGAATAACATTGACAATAAGTTTGGTCTGGAGACTCTTTTCATATCAGATTCAGATTGAGTATCTCGAAATTGAAATTTATATTCTTCATTGGCATCTCAAACTGGTCAGAAAAGATGCAAAGTTCATCATGTGTATAAAGAACATTGTAACCATAAGATTCAAAGTGAAGAAAATATAGGAACACCAGGAAGGGTAGCCCCTGCATCAACAATGAAAATATTGCCTGTGACATATTCAGATAAGTCGTGGAGTAAGTACCGAACAAGCGATGTCAACGCCGGATCGGAGGTGCCGTAGGTTCTAAGTGGGACGCTTTTTTGAGCAACATTATTCAGCCATTTCTTTTGCATAAGAGCCTGAGTGATCTCTGACTTGAATATTCCAGGTGATATTGAGTTCACCCTGATCTTGTGTGCGCCTAATTCCAGAGCCATGATCTGATATTCCCATCAAGTTAGTCATCAGTAATCCTCTGGTGTTAACCATCAGAAAACCGAATCCAAAAAATCGTAACAAAACTTAAGAACTCGGTAAATATTTAAAAGGATGTCAAAATCAAGTTTAGCAGAAGGATTGTTTACATATCAATAGGGACACTCCACCCCTTGGTAAGATGTTTGAAAGATATCAGAAAGGAAAAGTACAAGGACATGAATTCGTAGCAGACCTGAATATTGGCTGATCAGAGATACTTCTACCTAAGAATGCATCTGATTTCAGGCAAATTGAAGGTAACAAATTACTATATATGAACATAGAATTAGATCTTCCCTTCTTGTCAATGGTGAAAATTCTTTCTCTAATGAACTTCATAAACAGCTAACTAGCCATCAACTTATTCCTGAATTTCTTGTTGAGTTACGCAGATCTATCAACGAAGACGAATTAAGTCTCCATAGATTCTTAATGAACACCTTGTTTCCACATAATCTTTAGATATAATCATGTTCAGAAAGACTAAAAATTAAAGGTTACAACAAAATGTTCAATATCAGCTCCTGCAATTGTATTAGACAGTATCTCTTTCGAATATTTTCAGCTGTTAGAGCCCTTGCTTATTGTATTCACAATTACCAAAAGACCATCCATGATGGATTGGTATCTGCATGTGGTCCATCTTCATTGAAGCTCTTTTTTCATTCTCACTTTATCATTCCACTTAATTATTCCTACTCCTTTATTCCACTCCACCAACTTTTCATCAGAACACATGGTTTTGGTGTGGTTATGTGGTTGCATATTAATCCACCATAACTGTACCAAAATCCTTATTGATTGGATATGCACAGAGCCACCCGCGTATATAAACACTCTGAGATATCTAATTTGGCAACCGGGTTGTAAGCACATAATCAAATTAAAGCAACGTAATTGCAATTGCAACAAACATCATGCCAAATGATATAATAGCATTCAGCAACCAGCAAGCACAACAATCCAAACAAATCAATTGAATTGCTACAGAATCATGTCAAATGATATAATCACCTTTGTCATCGTGTTTAAACCGGCTTTTGAAGAAGCATATGCAACACTTCCAGGCAACTGCCCGCGATTGAGACCAGAAATTGATGAAATGTTAATAACTGACCCTCCAATTTTGGCATTAATCATTCTCGTACAGACATACTTCGACACCAGCCATGATCCTGTTAAATTTGTTCTGAGCACATTGTTCCATTCCTCCTCAGACAAATCCAGGGGGTTTTTCACACTACCTGGAAAAAAACAAATACATTTTGAGAACAACCCCTATACCAATAATGCAGAAACCAGAAAATCTGAATCCCCTATTGAATCACCAGTCTCACATGATCGCCTATAAATGTATTAAGAGAAAGTTTGTACCTAAGAACTTAAAGTTCACTTTTTTACCATAATTCCTTACGCAAATTCACTAAATATTCAAAGTTTCTGGCCAGCAGTAGATATGCTTACACCTTTTAAGAAGAAATCTATCAGCAATGAGATTCTACATGAACACCGAGTCAATATCTTAAAAATGGTAAAAACAAAATCAAACCCAGAAAAAGATACACGATAAAGAGGCAATCTTTAGAAGAATACGTACCTCTAACACCAGCGTTATTAATCAAGGCGTCGATCCTCCCAAACACGTCCCAAGCCTTCTGCACGGAATTATCGATGGTCGGTCCATTGGCGGACACGTCAAGCTCCACCGCAAATGCTCGCTTATCACCAACCTCCCCTTCCGGCGAAGAAGAAGAAAGGCTACCAAGTTGGTTAATTTCGTTGCAGAGCGACATGAGGCGGTCGACGCGGCGAGCGGCAGCCACAATTCTACAGCCGGCCTTGGCCAGGTCAATACAAAACTCGCGGCCTAACCCGGAGGACGCTCCGGTGACGAAAACCACCTTGCCATGAAGATCACACCATGGCTCGAGCTGTGGAGAGCTCTCACTCTCACTCGTCATTCGAACACAACAGTAAGAGAGAAAATTCAAAGAATTAGTTTAAGGATATAAAAGAGAACGTGATTGGTTGAATGAGTTATATAAAACAGTGACACATGTGAACCTTTTTATAGTTTATTTTTATCATTTTAATTTTAATTATACTACTATTAATTTAATAAAAAAATTAAATCAGATTTTAATTTTAATTATCTACTATTAATTTTATAAAAATCCAC
>JAOQMP010000208.1:1861634-1871922 GCA_027563575.1 Erythroxylum pedicellare
CTGTAAGACTTTGTCTTTCTTTTTTCTTCTAGCTTGTTCTTGGGACTAAAAAGATTGAGGCTTTCTATTTCTCATGCGGCTTCCATTCCTACAATTCAGTTTCTGAGTTCTTGAGATGTGCTTCACATGGTCTAGAATTCTCATTTTTGCTAGTTCTTTCTCTTGGTTGGAGTCTGAAGTTTATTCCTAAACCTTTCTGTCAAATTCATTCTTTAGCTACAATTCCGGGAATTTTCTGTCTCAATTTCACAATCTCTGTTGATTCCCTCCAAATGGTCTGGACCTTTTTGCTTTTTCTCTTATTTGCTTGATCGAAGTCATCAACTTTCTTGATTTACCACAAACTTTTTTCATCGTCCGTTATACCTTGTTTGTGTTTCCATGGGAATCTGTCATGGAAGACCAATTGAGCAGCAGCAAGACCTCTCAAATGGCCAAGCACTATCCATTGAAACCGACCCACAAGCACCAAATTCACGCACCAGCAAGACCTCAAACTTCCCTTTTTACAGTCCAAGTCCCTTGCCAAGTCTCTTCAAGAACTCTCCTGCAGTGTCCAGTGTAATCTCCACACCTTTGCGTATTTTCAAGAGGCCTTTTCCTCCACCTTCTCCGGCAAAACACATCCGTGCACTGCTTGCACGAAGGCACGGGTCTGTCAAGCCCAACGAGGCCTCAATCCCAGAGGGAAGTGAGAGTGAGATTGCTTTGGACAAAAGTTTCGGATTCTCGAAGCAGTTCACGAGCCATTATGAGCTTGGGGAAGAGGTGGGTCGTGGTCATTTTGGCTATACTTGTACTGCCAAAGCCAAAAAAGGAAGCTTGAAAGGCCAGGATGTGGCTGTCAAAGTTATTCCAAAATCTAAGGTTTAGTTCTCAGCTTCTTATTGCCTGTGACATTTATTTTCACTATCAATCATTGACATCAATAATTCTAATGAAATAAAGCATCTTTGGGTTACATATTTGGTTAGCTTGGAATTTTACAGATCTGAAATTTTCTATTACTAACAGTTTCACATGTGATAGAATTGCTGTCCTCTGCTCGTATGGTGATTTTCTGATAGAATTGATGTGGTCTTTAACTTCATAGATTCTGGTTATCACTTACAAAAGATGCGAATGTGGTACTCGATTCTCACTTCTTGTCAGGGAAATTTAATTCCACTGGAGGATTCTGTGCCTGCAATTGATTGGAGACCTGGATATTGATGAGGAGTTTCTAGTTGATTACAGGGAATATCATGATTGGGACTTGATCTTAATTGAATGTAGATGCAGAACAAGTTTCTCGCACTGCTAACTTTGATGTCTTTGAGAATTGAGAAAGAATCTTTAGTGCACTCTAGTTTTTGGTTAAATTTTTTTTCCTTTGAAGTGCCAGTACAACCAACTCTGTTGAATTTTTTGTCAACTCTGAGGCCAAGGATTATCTATGTTTATCTCATGAAGATTATAATCCTTTGCAGATGACCACAGCTATTGCTATAGAGGATGTGAGACGAGAAGTGAAGATCCTACGGGCTTTAACCGGACATAAGAACTTGGTACAATTTTATGACGCCTACGAAGATGATGAAAATGTCTATGTTTTGATGGAGTAAGTTTGGTTTTACCAGTTTTTTCTAAAATACATTTATCATCTTTTTGGTAATTGCAGAATTTCTTGTGTTCTGCGAAGCTTTCTAATAACTTAATCTTTTGTGCTTTTTTGTATTTCACATCCAAATATTTTATTTTGATGACTAACTCACTAAGGCTTTTATGGTTGTAAATCTGTATCGACATGACCAACTTTCTTGTGTGTTTACTATATTTATCTTGCGATATCAACAATCTCTGCTTTATGTTTCTTTGCAATTGATGTCTATAATTGATTGAAAAAGATGTATGAACTATTTAAGCTCATGAACTGTTCATGTTATGGAGTTTGCGGATATAGCCATTTGGATCTTACCATTTGTGTATTTTGATGCCTTTTAGGCTGTGCAAAGGTGGCGAGTTACTGGACAGGATACTTTCGAGGTACACTTATTTTAGAGACAGTTCTTCTTATGGTATATGCCTTGCTTGTGCTATGAGATTGGTAATTGGATGAGGTTCAATTTGTGACATATAGGGGAGGAAAGTACTCAGAAGAGGATGCAAAGTCAGTTATGGTTCAGATTCTTAGTGCAGTTGCCTACTGTCATCTCCAGGGTGTGGTTCATCGTGACCTGAAGCCAGAGGTAATTTACTGATAAGAAAGTGGTTGTTTAACTAATATTTTTCGTTGCATCTCTCCTTTTTCACGTGAACAAACAATATGAGAAGTTCGGTAGAAGGAATTTAGGAGTTTGTCTTTTGTCTACAGCTTGCAACATTTGACAATTTTGATTCGGGTAGTGCATTATGTTCTATGTTTGACTTCAGACTCTGATGTACTAATAATGTGCCATGTTGGTGTTTCAGAATTTCCTTTTTACTTCCAAGGAAGAGAATTCCCAATTGAAGGCTATTGATTTTGGACTCTCTGACTATGTAAAACCAGGTAAGACTGCATAAGCTGCTTTTGTGACTTTTCTCCAAAGTTGAAGAAAGTGTTTGACCATTACTTTATTTGCAGATGAGAGGTTAAATGACATCGTCGGAAGTGCATACTATGTAGCTCCAGAAGTTTTACACAGATCATATGGTACTGAAGCAGACATGTGGAGTATTGGTGTGATTGCCTATGTTCTTCTATGTGGTAGCCGACCGTTTTGGGCCCGTACAGAATCTGGAATCTTTCGAGCTGTCCTCAAAACTGATCCTAACTTTGATGAAACTCCTTGGCCTTCTTTGTCCCCAGAAGCTATAGACTTTGTGAAAAGATTGTTGAACAAGGACTACCGAAAGAGACTAACAGCTGCTCAGGCACTATGTAAGTTGGTGAACACCGTCAATATCTTAAAGCCCTTCGTTTAGTCATCCACCTTGTGGTTTATGGAATATCATTTGAATGGTTATGTGATGTACTGCACCTTGGTCATTTTTTATTAGGTCACCCGTGGCTAGCCAATCATCATGACATCAAGATTCCATTGGATATTATAGTATACAAGCTTGTAAAGGCTTATATATGCTCATCTTCTCTACGGAAATCTGCACTGAGAGTAAGGAACATGCTCTCTGATACATGCTGTGTATGAGCAGTTTGCATCCTCATCTTTATTTTTGGAATTCTTCATCATAACTTCTGTTTGTCGATATGGTCTTGACACATAATAGCGATGTCTTGAATTCCTAAGATATTAATTCAGCATCTGCTTCATTTATTGAAGTACTGCATTCTTATTAAGGACTAATAGTTGGTCATTATAGGCAATAGAGAAATATGTAAGTAATGAATGCATAATCTTAATGGTACTAGTGTTGGATTTCTCTGCAACATTGAAGCAAAACTTCATGCCATGGAACTGCAGTATTTTTGTAGCTTTCCCATAACTGTACCATTTGGCGCTTATTTTGAGAGATTAACACACTTCTGTTATCATGACAGGCTTTGGCAAAGACATTAACTTTAGCTCAGCTAGCATACATCCGGGACCAATTCAACTTGTTGGGACCAAACAAAAACGGCTTTGTTTCTATGCAGAACTTTAAGACTGTGAGCCCTTTTTCTAATTGCAACTTTTGGACAAATTTTCAACTTCGCTATATTTCATCATTTGACTAAGATGAATGCCTCAATCAACAGGCAGTAGTAAGGCACTCTACTGATGCAATGAAGGATTCAAGGGTCTTTGACTATGCAAACATGGTAATGCTTATAATCTGTTGATAATTTAATATAATGATGTTGGTTTTAACACTTTCTCAAACTCAATATCTCCTTGGAATGGTGGCTAAGTGACTATCCTTGTTCGGTGCAGATTAGTTCTGTTCAGTACAGAAAGTTAGATTTTGAAGAATATTGTGCAGCTGCCATAAGTGTGCATCAACTAGAAGGAATAGATTGTTGGGAGCAACATGCACGCCATGCATACGAGTTCTTTGAAAAGGATGGAAACAGGCCCATCATGATTGAGGAACTTGCCTCGGTATGGTCTCTCTCTCTTTCTCTCGCACACAAACACAATCATACAGACAAAAAACACATATTTGCTGCATGAACAAACATTCCATTGACAATGATAGACCTTATCTTCAAAAATATAGTTTGGAAGTTCAGAAGAAGTGAGTTTAGTGATGGAATATCAGACAATGTTGATACTGGAGTTATCACGAATGGAATAGGAAAGCCAAAAGTGTAGGTACTGATTCATCATGCTTGAATCTCATTCAACCAATTCCTTCTTTGATAATGATGAAAATTCTGAGAACTGAATAGGCCTATTGACTTGATGCAACTTTTCGTAGTTTATTACTCCCAAGCATTTGGTAAAAAAGTTTAACCAATGACCTTAGTGACTGTCTTGGTACATGGATACAACTTGGCTTTTCGTGATAATCAACAATGCATCTTGTGAAGTGAGCAACATGAAATCGAAGCATGATATTGCACCCAATATATGATTTGGTAGCATAATGTGGCTGCTATTTTAACTTGAGGAGCGCCGTTAGTTTGAAACTGAAATTTTCAGTTCCACTGAAGTTCTCTATCCTGTGAGGACATGAAGTTGAGAGACTAATTACAAGCACAATTCCCACATTTGGAGCAGTTTCAACAGTGCCAGTGCATGCATACTGGCATTTCAGAAAACGGGTGTTCGATAGAGATATTACGAGTCATAGGAAGCCCTTCTGGCGTATGATAAATAAAGCAGGATCGATAACATCAAAGCATGTTTGACCGCAACCTTGAGATGGCCATTTTTTAGGGGATTCAAGCAGAATGTCAGGAGTAACAAATTGTTTTCTGGAAGTGGCAGGAATAGGATCTTGATCTAATCTTGTGTATTTTGCATATATATTGCTTGGTGAACTTGGGAGATTGTTAAACGAGAGTTTTGATGGATTGGAGAAAAGAGGAATTGGTTTTAGCAAAAACTTGATGAGGTAACTCAGAATTGGAGGATGGGACAGCACTATCTTCCATCTGAAATTCCAAAATGGAGATGCAATAATATAATTCAAAGACAAAGAAGAGAAAAAAATAGAAATTTTAGTACTTCACTGAGGCTAATACAGTTTTGTGTTTGCATTTACATGTTTTCTCTTCCAAGTAGATTACAGCAGCAAAACTTTCCGTTATTTTTTGTTTGCAGGAACTTGGACTAAGCCCCTCAGTGCCAGTTCATGTGGTCCTCCAAGACTGGATAAGACATTCTGATGGGAAGCTAAGCTTCTTAGGTTTTGTCAGACTACTCCATGGAGTTTCATCTCGCAACTTCCACAAGGCTTGACACGAAAATCCGACCCATATACTAAAATTTTCCTTTGTTCAACAATCTCAAACCAACTCGTCGACTGAGAAATTGCGGGCCAAATGACGAGCCGAAATTGACGTGAAGAAATCCTGTGCTCTTTCTTGCTAACAGCGAATGGTGCCTGCAGATTAAAAGCCAGCCATTGTGGTATACATTGGTGATTAAACCATTTGTGACAAGGTCTCATGTCAAGAATGTCTTCATGTTTGTTACTTTTTCCCCATTTTTGATAATTTGGATTTAGAGGATTGTACAGATGAGGGTAGAATGGAATGGGAAGGTGTATTTTAGGATCACTGAACAGATAGTGAGTTTATCCCTTGTGTAGTACTTGTTTGCACTGAGTTTTCTAACAAGTTCTTAAACTTGCTACAATGGAAATTTTGATTAGCCCCCATATTTGCAGCAGTCGACATTCCTCATGAAATGAAATAGAAGAGGGAATAAACAATTGCTTTGCACAGGCATATGATCACCTTTTAAATCATTACATTAAATTAATCCAGACATTTAATTGAAAGATAATTATATATATATGCTTTAGTAAATATTGTTAAAAATTCAAAATTAATAATTATATATATATGCTTTAGTAAATATTGTTAAAAATTCACAATTAATCTTAAATAAATTAAATAATGAGAATAAATATAAAACTTAAATCAAAATTTATTAATAAAAATTTTCAATAAATCTACAAATTGACAATTAATAATTTTTTGAATAGCCTAACCCGGTCATGTTTATCTCGAATAATTCGATCCGAACCAACTAAGCTCATTGCCGTAGTTTGTGGCCACGCATGGTTGCATGTGAGCTGGAATTCCATTGTCCCAAGAGTCAAAATATATGCGTATAATGCATAGAAAGCACAACATTTTTCAATTCTGAGGTCTGAGCTGCTGTCTATCTTCTTCCTCTCTTTTTGGTCCTCACACACAGATATAAAGTCAATGCATCGTGAGATATGGATCACTGTTACAACAATTTGGGCAACTCTATTTTTGCTGCCATTCTCAGGAGCTTATAAAATTGTAGCCTTTCCTGGTCAACCAAAAGTCAGTTTCCAACAGTATGGAGGGTACATAACCATTGATGCTCAGCAACAAAGGTCCCTTTTTTACTACTTTGTTGAAGCAGAAACAGAACCTGCTTCAAAGCCTCTTGTGCTTTGGTTAAATGGAGGTAAGAAAAACTGACCCTTTGAGTAGCTCTCCTTGAGTCTGCAAATATATCTGGAAATGATTGAAATCCTCGGTGGGTTTTTGCAGGTCCTGGCTGTTCATCTATAGGAGCTGGAGCTTTCTCTGAGCATGGACCTTTTAGGCCAAGTGGAGATATTTTGGTCAAGAATGATTTTAGTTGGAACAAAGGTTGGTGAAAGATGGCTGCTCTTGTAAATTTAATCTTTTCCAAAGTTGATTCTTGCTCTTTTTGTGCTTGATTCTTTGTTCATTTTGATTGTTGTGTGTGTTGTTTTCTTTTCCTGCAGAAGCAAATATTTTGTACCTCGAATCGCCTGCAGGGGTTGGCTTCTCTTATTCTGCTAATAAATCTTTCTACGCATCCGTTAATGATGACATTACAGGTCTATTCATAAATCATTGTTTCAAGATGGTTCTTTTAAGAACAATAATGGAATTAGTGGTGTTTTGAGTCCATAACTGAGGATTTTGCTTCTCAGATTAAAACTAATCAAGACTTGATTCATTAACAGCACAAGACAATCTTGTATTTCTAGAGCACTGGTTTGAGGAATTCCCTGAATACAAAGACAGAGATTTCTTTATCACTGGTGAGAGCTATGCAGGTAAGTCTCCATTGATGTTTATATAAATGCTTCTCATAACTTGTTTCAGCTAAACAGATTCTTGTGAGTGAAAGTATCTGAGTTTGGTAATATCTGTCTGAGAAAGCTCAAAGAATTAATACTTCTTATCAGGTCACTATGTTCCACAGCTTGTGCTACTTATCATCCGATCCAAAGCGAAATTCAATCTAAAAGGAATAGCAGTGAGTGAATGAAAATGCTCATGATTATGTTAATAGTAATATTAATTATGATAAAGGGAAGGATAAGGAACTTAATCTTTGATCTCTGCAGATAGGGAATCCTCTTCTGGACTTCAACAGTGACCTTAACGCAAGAGCTGAGTACTTATGGTCTCATGGATTAATTTCAGATGCAAGCTTAGAATTATTGATGACAGTCTGTAACTATTCTCAAATTACTAGACAAAGTCAAAATGGCTCTCTGTCCCCAGCTTGTGATCGAGTTAGTAATCAAGTCTCAAGTGAAGTTAGTGACTCTGTGGACAAATATGATGTAACTCTTGATGTTTGCTTGTCACTACTTGAGACACAATCCCGAAAGTTAAATCAATTGGTAAATATTCGTGTTAACCTTCTTATGATTAAGGAACATTTTCTTATGATCCCAAAACTATTTTGTCTGAGGCTAGTTCTGCCTCTATTGGACAGGAACCTGTGCAGGAAATAGATGTATGTGTACAAGATGAGACTGAAAAGTACTTGAGACGAAAAGACGTGCAAAACGCTTTTCATGCTAAACTCGTTGGTGTAGATGAATGGATATTCTGTAGCAGGTACTGTTCTAGACCTTGAGGACATTTATACACAAGAATAAAGCTTCATTCCTTGTGTAGATTTGCAAGGATTCAATATGATTTTATGGTTATGCAGTTAAAATTGTACGCAAGGATTCAATATGCTTTTATGGTTATGCGGTTAAACTTGTATCTTTTTACTTCTATTCTAAAGACAAATCTGATAATTGATTTTCTTTCATTGATCACAGAGTCATTGATTATGAGATGGATAATCTAGAAATACCCATGCTTCCCATTCTTGAACAGCTTGTTCGATCTGGTATCCGGGTTTTGGTCTATAGGTAATCTAGATGCATATGCTAAATCGATTATAGACATTCTAATCAACAGTATGTAGAACTTTTTCAGTTGCTGCTAGACATACTAATCAAGGTTGGAATTGAACAGTGGTGATCAAGATTCTATCGTCCCCTTTACTTCAACAAGGGCACTAGTGTACAGGTTGGCAAAGCAGCTGGAATTGAACACAACTACTGCATACCGAGCCTGGTTTGTGCAGAAACAGGTTAGCTAGAATCTGTTAGTGTACTAAAATTCAGTTAATCCACAGGTTTAATCCAGTTCTTATTCTGCTTATTAATCTTGGTGATACTATCTTGTGAAAATAGACAAAGAATTTCAGTTAAACAATCTCAAAATGTAGTTTCTGGTTGGCAACCTGAATAATCTATTTTCCACAGGTTGGTGGGTGGACACAAGTATATGGAGATTTTCTATCGTTTGCCACCATTAGAGGAGCATCCCACGAAGCTCCATTTTCACAACCGGAAAGATCACTTGCGTTATTCAAGGAATTTTTAAGAGGAAAGCCACTGCCACCAGCTTCTCTGCTTACAAAGAAAATCCGTGATTGATCGATGTAGACGTCTGTTGCCTATTATCCTCAGAGACTATCACCTTTATTTCTTGAGCTCAAAGTTGGTTTTACCATCTGTTCTGAAGCTTCTGTTTAGAGAACACATTTCTGCCAATATCAGGGGCTCTGCAGAAGTTGCTATCGTATGTATGTTTATGCACTGGCAATCATTGACATGTCTAAATTTACCATAGAAGTATTTTAGACTATCTTGATATGAATGTAATAGGGAAAGATACCTGAAGAGACTAATATTGAACATAAACCACAAGATACCATTTTATGCTGAAGACAATGAGGTACATCATTTTGGCTCACAGGTTTGTTCTTGGAAACCAATGTTCATATCAAGTGAATCCTACTGATGTTTGTCATATGTTCTAAGGATTTTGAATAGTCATCTTTTAGAAAAGACAATTTTTGACTGGAGAAAGAATAAAATTATCCTTTAAAATTTAAATTATTCATACAGTATAAATTCATCACTGTTTTGAAATACATAATTAAGATACTAGTAATCATAATAAATACTTATTGTAACCTTTAAGATAATATTATTTGTTTGTGTTTAAAGATGCTTTCATATTGAAGATTGTTCTTCTATTTTTAATATATATCTATTCTTCCTTTTTTGCAGATAAACTTTTTTTTATTTTTTGCATAATTATTTTTATGTTCCTTTTTCTTGATAATTTCTGCTTCTACCTAATGGTTTCTATAGTGATAATAGAATTGTAAATAGAAAATTGAAGATATGAAAGATATCTTTTGTTCATATTATCTTTTTCATCTTAAAGTAAATTTAAGTAATATAGATGTAATGTTTTAATAAATATTAATCCACCAATGGGTCGGTAAACATATTACTGTATGTACAAATATGAAACCTTTAGAGACCCTTTTGGAGTCTATTTGAAACAAATGAAGTTTATGAATATTACATAAGGCCTTTGACAATTATCAGCAACATATAGAATCAAGCCTTGAGAAATTGCAGCAAAGACTCTTCTTTTATTCTTTTCACTCACTTAAGGTTAAGTGCTACTGAGTACAAACCATGTTATTTTGGAAAAACACACTTTTTTCACAATCATGATCATAGCTACTATCAGCCGATTCAAAATATACAGGAAAATCTAAACCCATTACTTCAATTGCAATATAAACTTCAAGAAAGCAACTGAAACTGTTGATCCCGACATGTTTTTTCTATAGAAGAGACTTCCTCTTTACTTCTGTCGTGTATCAATTCAGGGAATTCTCGATATTAATGACAAACCGGTACTTTATGTCTCTCTTTATCAGCCTCTCAAAAGCTTCATTTATACACTGGACAGGAATTACTTCTATCTTGGGGTAAACTTTATGAGCAGCACAAAACTCCAACATTTCTTGTGTTATTCTTGTTCCAC
>JAOQMP010000208.1:1881998-1892602 GCA_027563575.1 Erythroxylum pedicellare
TACCCATTTTAGATTTTGTGGAATCATTTCCAACTGTTTGAATGAGTTTGTTAAGATGGTTCCCGTAAAATAGGAGTTGTTAGTCGATTACCCTCTCATTTAAATAGATAACTATGTTATATACCCGTTTGTATATTGTTATCCTTTTGGATAAATAAGATAATTAGATCAAATAAATTTGAATTTAAAAATTAACTTAATGTTATTGTTAGATATCTTTAAAATTATCAAGTTAGAAGCCTTAAGCTAACAATCTCCCCCTTTTTGATGATGACAAGTAATAATAGATGTATTTAAAAAGATTTAAATAATTGTAAAGAATTTCGAAAAATACATGTAATCTTTATACAAGTCATTACTGATAACTGTAATTAGAAGAGGCCTTTTACTACCAAATAGTAAGAGCCTATTGTTTGTTAAAATGAAGGGGACAAATTCAACTATGAATATTAAGCATCTATTAGCCTATATCAGCCTATCATTGAAAACATTTAATATAAGCATTAAAAGAACATTCAAATATCATCATCTGCATATTCCAAAGCATGTCTCAAAACATTGAAGATATATAAGCATTAATATCAACATGCAGTATATTCCGAAGCTTGTTCAAAATATATCTATCTACTCTCCCCTTTTTGTCATTATTGAAATGGATAGGGAAGAAACTAAACAAGCAAATCAAAATATCTATGCAAGCATAAACAGGAATTTTCAAGTCATCACAAAATATCCAAGATTAAAAATCATTAACATAGAATTTAAAAATAATGTGTTTTTCAAGGAAAGTATCCTTGATCCTTGAGAGTGGTGATGAGGGTCTGGAGTAAGTTCTTCATTTCAGTGACTTGTTCCTGTATTTTGTTCATCTGTACATTCATCTGGTCCTGAGTGAAATTGATACCCCTCAGCTATTATTGGAGTATAAGAGTGTTATCATCTTGAGAGGTAACAGAATTCTGTCTCTCTAGAGAAGGTCCTATAACATCTGCAACTCTTTCAATCTTCTTGTCAACCTATACATTCTCTTTCAGCTTTTACCCAAATTGGAAGGGAATGGAGGAATGTTACTTTGCATGCTCATACCAATCCAAATTGTCAAAAGCAACACTATAATGGGTAAGAATTTTTTTTAAAATCATTCCATAAGGTAAACATCCATTGGTTTTCTTATGACTTTCCTTATCTAACATAAATCTTATGATCATAGCGGGAAGGTTCATTTGGTTACCTTTGAGCAAGTTGTAAATGATAGAAGTGTCCACCTTTCAACAAAGCTGCTTCGTAGGAAATAGATGTGGCAAAG
This sequence comes from Erythroxylum pedicellare, assembly GCA_027563575.1. NCBI lineage: Eukaryota > Viridiplantae > Streptophyta > Magnoliopsida > Malpighiales > Erythroxylaceae > Erythroxylum > Erythroxylum pedicellare. Next base: position 1,883,305 of record JAOQMP010000208.1, read on the forward strand.
AGAGATGCAAGGCATCTTTGTAACAAATCCAACTGTCTACAGCATGTTCTTCCATCTGTGTGTCTTTAATGTAGAGACAGATGAATTGAACAACTTCTGCCATATCTTGATTAGCAACATCCCATTTGTGGCCAGAAAAATCATTTCTTCCAATGGGGGTTGTATTCATCAAATTCCCCAATATCTCTTCAGTTATCAAATTTTCACACTCACAGACCCATAAGATAATTGTTAATTTTCCATCAATAACTTCTTTTCTCATGTGAGTGTAAAATAATATAACTAGCACATCATATATAATTTCATTCAAAATAAGAAAATTATGCCAACCTACCGTAAGAAAGTAGGGAAAGGTGTTGATACCAATATCATCAAATATGAAAGGAGGCCGAATGCATCCAACAACCACCTTTCTTTTTCTATAGTGCATTTTGCATCTAACCTCAACTTCCATCGATTGAAAGGTTTTAGGAGGTTCTGATGACTCTCCTTTCTTTGGTACAGAGGGGTTCTTTCCTTTGGATTTTTTAACAAGAGCTTATGGGGTTTCATCGTAGAGAGGATCTTCTTGAGTTATAAGATCTGTTGTAGGTGCCTCAATGATAGGTGTCTTTCCTCTTCTTATTTCTTCTCTTCTTTTTTGCCTAAGTTTAGGTTTAGCAGACTCATCTTCTTCATCTCTTCTTTTTTTTTTAGAAGATTCTTCTTGTATTTGTTCATCATCTTTTTCAGAGTCGTTTTCCTATTCAGCTAAACTCTTTTTCTCAGCCTGTGTCATGGATGTACTACTTCTTATTCTTGGTTTTCTGACGAGGTGAATAGGTTCCTCTTCAGAGTCATCATTTAAAGAAATAATCCATTGTTCCTCAAGCAAATTTGAGATAGTTGAAGCAATCTTAGGAAGTGGTGACTACCTTTGTGGATAAACTAAAGTAAATGGAATAGACTCGTGCGCTTGTGGTGGTAAAGGTGATGGCATAAATAGTGGAGGAGAATAGGTTCGTGTAACTGGAGATTGAGAGAAAGTACCTATGTTCTTTGATGAAATTAAAGACTCCCCTTTCTAGGTAACTTCTCTATGCTAGTAGACTCTTTTTCACTAACAGGTTCCTCTTTGTCTTTGTGTGAGTTAGGGTCTACTTCGCTAAATTTAGGGCCCTCTTCATCAGAGTGATGTCGAGGATCATTCCTCTGTTTGGTCTTAAATTTATTACGTAGGTCTTCATTAGATGAATCAAAAGTTGTCTTTTTTAGTGACTGAGAGGGTACATTCTTCCTGTTTCGTTCATACCTGTGTAAGGGTTCCATCAATCTTCGTATGAGTAAAGATAATAGCTTTTGAATAGAGGAAGAAACAGTTTGGGTTTTTGGTGATTTCAGTGTGGTTGTCATAGAAGGTTCAAGAATGGAGGATTCAGGTCTTTGGTTATAGTGTAAAACTTCGCCATGGCTCGAAACGGGTCTGAAAGAGTTTAGTTTCTTTTGTTCTTTTCTCTTGATTCATACCATTACAATGAAAGTTGCTGAAATTTCTGAGAACTTTTAGGGTTTGATCAGAAAGAAAGAATCTGATTATAATGAGTGACTTCAAGTGATATCAAAGATAGGTTGAAGTAATGCAGTTATTGTTGAGTATGCCAACAGGTTTCTGATAGTGGGTTTCATAACAAGATGAAAAATTGCACACACACCCAGATGTTTAATAACTTATTATATCTTTTGACATCGTGTACTGAAATAGACAATACTGTGTGCTCTTTTTCAAAACAAGAAGTACATCATTTAGTAACGACAAATTTTGGACAAAGTTACTCTTTCTTTTTAAAATGATAGGAGCCTTCTATGTATCATATTAGAAGGAGCCTGTTAATATATGCAAAAAGAAGTAACATATTTTTCTGAAGATAAAATCTTCAAACAGAGTTAGATATATGATAATCTACACGTACTAAGCTCTTTTCTTAGTAAACAAAATTATCCTTTTAAAGGGGCTTAGTAAAAATGTCAGCTACTTGGTTTTAGTATTGACATGCAATAATTCAATAGTTCTTTTTAAGACATGATATGTAAGAAAGTGATGTTTAACTTCTATATGCTTAGTCCTAGAATGATGCACAGGATTTTTAGATAAATTATTTTCACTTATGCTATCACATAATATAGAAATATGACTAAAGTTTAGAGAAAATCTTAGGGTTGATGCTTCATCTATAAAATCTAAGTACAATAGCTAACGGTTGCTATATATTCGCTTCAGTTGTTGAAAGTGTTGTGCAATTTTGTCTCTTACATGACCAAGGAACTAAACATCCACTAAGGAAATAACAATAGTCACTTGTGCTTTTTCTATCAACCTTATCTCCTACATAATCTGCATCATAGAAGCCAACCATGTTATATGAATCTATTTTTGGATACAATGGTTCCAAGAAGATAACAAAAGATCCTCTTGACTACTTAAAGGTGGCTTTCTTTAGGATTTGATTGAAAACATGCACGAAGACATACGTTAAGCATTATATCTGGTCTTGAACTTGTAAGATATAAGTGAATCAATCATTCCTCTATATTTTGTCTCATCATTAGGCTTGCATACTTCATCCTTATCAAGCTTTATTCCAGTATACTTTGGATCCCGTTGGTTTAGGATTTTCAAACTGATTTTTTTTTATAAGTTCCTTTGTGTACTTGTCTTGACTAATGAAAATCCCTTTTTTTCTGTTTGTTTTATTTGCAACCTAAGGAAGAAGGATAGTTCTCCCCCCCCCCATCATACTCATCTTAAGCTTCCCCTCTATTAAAGCTGAGAATTCTTCACTGAAAGATGGGTTAGTAACACCGAATATTATGTCACTAACATATACTTGAACTATGAGTAAATCATTATCCTTTTTTTTAATAAATAAAGTTTTATCTACCTTTCCTCCTTTAAATTTGTTCTTAAGTCGGAAGTTACTTAACCTATCATACCATACTCGAGGATCCTGTTTTAGATCATACAAGGCTTTTATTAATTTCATCACATAATCTAGATAGTCTACAATCTCAAAACCTGAAGGTCGCTTAACAAACACTTATTCATTAAGATATCCATTTAAGAAATCACTTTTGACATCAATTTGAAATAATTTAAATTTTCTATAACTTGCAAAAGCAAGTTAATTTTTGGTAGATTCTAGTTTAGCAACAAGTGTATAAGTCTCATCAAAATCAATATCTTCCAGTTGGTTATAACCTTAAGCTACAAGTCTAGCTTTATTTCTTACCACCTTACTATTTTTGTCAAGTTTGTTTCTAAATACCTAACAAGTTCGAATGACTGACTTGTTTTGTGGATAGAGTACCAGATTCCAAACCTGGTTCCTATCAAACTAGTTTAGTTCATCTTTCATAGTTACAGTCTAGTTTTCATCAACGAGTGCATCTTTAATAGTCTTTGGTTTTAGTTTTGAAACAAAAGCAACATAATTATTTTTGAAGGAGGCTCTAGTTCTTAGACCTTTTGAAGGGTCTCCTAGAATATACTAAAGTGTATCAAGACCTCTCCATTCTCTCGGTATCTTGAAACTTTTTCTTTGAGCATATGGTGTCCTTTGTTGCATAAGTGGTTGTTGAGGTGTACTCGCAAAATGAGCCTTTATCATCCTAACTTCAAAAGGACCTTCTTAATTTTGCAAATCTGAAGGCACTAATGACACAGTTTGAGTTTTTGGCATATCTTGAGGGACCAAAGGACACTCTTCATCATCTGAATTAGCAGCTGTTACTGAGATCAGTGCCTCATTAAATACAACATGTATTGACTCTTCTATCCTCTTGGTTCTTTTGTTGTAGACTTTAAATACTTTGTTAGTAGTGTTATATCCCAAAAAAATGGCTTCATCAGAACTTGCATCAAATTTGTGAAGGTTGTCCTTACCATTATTCAACACAAAATACTTACAGCAAAAGGCTCGAATGTAGGCAACATTGGGCTTTCTTCCTTCCACAACTCATAAGGATTCTTTTTTAGAATGGGCCTTATAAGGCACCTATTCAAAATGTAATAGGCAGTAGATATAGCTTCTTCCACTTTTACACAACATGGCTCTAGCTATATCAATAAGGGTCATGTTCTTTCTCTCAACAACCTATTCTGTTGAAGAGTCTTTAGATAGGAGAAATTATGAGTTATATCATTATCATCACAAAAATCTTCAAACTTTTTGTTATCAAATTCTCCTTCATGGCCACTCCAAATTGAAGTAATGCAGTATCATTTTTCAATCTAAATTTTCCTATAAAACTTCTCAAAGACTTCAAAAGCATCATCTTTATTTGTTGGGAAATAAACCTATATGAATTTAGAACAATCATCTACTATAACAAAACCATAATATTTACCACCAAAACTTTGAGTTCTAGTAGGACCAAACAAATCCATATGTATAAGCTCAAGTGATTGGTTAGTAGACATAATAATTTTGGGTTGAAAGCTACTTCTAACTTGTTTCTCTTTCAAGCATGCTTTACAAACCTCATTATTCTCAAAAGTTAAATTAGGTAATCCTCTTACTAATTTTCTCAGAGAATTTTGACAAAATGTTCATGCTAACATGTTCAAATCTTCTATGCTAGATTAATGAGTCCTTTTCTAAAGAAACAAAGCACTTAACCTTTTGAGAAGATATGTCTTCAAGTTGATGACAATATATTCTGATTTCTAAGACTAGCAAACACAATGTTATCATTATGATTATCAATTATTTTACAATGAAATGCATAGAATGTGACTCTATATCCCTTATCAAATAACTTACTCACACTCAACAGATTATCTTCCAAACCATCAACAGATAGAACATTATCAATAGAAGTAGAGTTAGAGGCACCAATTTTACCAATTCTAATGACCTTTGCTTTGTTTTTGTCAGCAAAAACAACATTACCTCCATCTTTGCTTTCAATATAGTTGAAGTGTGATATTTCACATATCATATGTTTTGAACAACCACTGTCAACTATCCATTGATTTTCTCTTGTTACTATTCTGAAGCATATCTGTAGAATGTACAATCTTAATTTAGGTACCCAAAATTTTCTGGATACTTTAAGGTTAGTAATCTGACCTTTTGGTCTCCAAACATATATTTTAGATAATGTTATTTTGATTACAGCTACTGTTGATTTTAAGAAAGAAATTCTTTTACTACTTGATATTATTATTTTTACCATATCCTATTCCTATCTTATTAAAGATACTTTTACCATTACCAAGCAATACATCAAGATTATCCTTTCCATCAATAAAATTAGCTAGGTCTTTTTCTAAAGATGTAATTCTTTCAACAAATTTTTGATTTTTAGCTTCTAAGTGACCACATGCAAATTCTAATTCAACAACCTTTTCTTTTAATTATTTTACTTTTTCAAAACCTTTACAATCATTCTCAAGCAATGCATTCTCTAATAAAGTTATTTTTTCTTCCATGAATTCCTTTTCAAATGCCTTTTGCTTATAGTCATTTTGAATCTTAGTAAAAGACACATTCTCAGAAAATAGGCTCTTATTCTTTGATTCTAATGATCTATTTTTATTCTTCAAGTATGCATCATTATTTTTAGACTTCTTAACTTTTTTAACATACTTCACAGTTAATTTCTTATATTGAGAATACAGTTCATGATATGCATCTCTTAGTTCATCAATTTCAATATTAGAGTCAAAACTATATACCTCATTTTCTTCTAAATTGGCCATGAGGAAAACATTGCTTACTTCTTCAGGCTATTCTTCATCAAAATTCCCAAAATCTTCATTAGACCAAGCTTCATTCATAGTTTTCTTTTTAGGTATTCTATTTTCTTTTTTTTTCCTTTTGAAAAAGAAGGGAACATTCTGGTTTGGTGTATTCAGGCTTCTTTTAGTAATAGCATATAATTTGGGTATTCTATTTACTACTAGTGCTACTACTACTTCCTTTAGACATGGACCTACTGTTACCAGTTTTCTTATTTCCTTTTCTTTTCTTCACCAGCTTCTTTTTTGAAAAAACATACATACTTTTTGACCATAAGCTTGAATCCATTATCACCATTTATTTACAATTTAGTGTCGCTTTCATCACCATTTGATTCATCAGCAACTTTTAAAGTCATTCCTTTTTTGTAAAAGGATACTTCATCTCATCTAAGCTCTATCTCATAAATCATCAAGTTTCCTTTTTGCCAATCAAGTGAAATAGTGTATAGATCCTTTACAGTTTTTAGAGCAGTCACTCTGGGTCTCCACTCTTTTGGCAATGACCTTATAATCTTTGTCATGAGCTCATCATTGGTATATATTTTTCCCAAGTTTTTCAAGGCTATGATGATGTTGTTGAATCATCCAAAAAATTTGTCTCTGGTCTCTCCATGTTTCATGCTAATAGTTTCATATTGATGCACTAAATTACTTATCCTATGTTTCTTTACCTCATTTGTTCCTTTAAATGTAACTTGAAGTTTATCCCACATTTCCTTTGTTGAAGAACAGTAGGATATCTTTTCATATTCTTCTGTAAAGAGAGCAAAAATCAGATGATGTCCTGCGTTCACATTTAGTTATGCATTTCTTCTATCAACATCGGTCCACATCTCTACATCGTCATTAGTAGGAAGTGTAGCTCCTAATCTGATAGTTTGCCAGACTTCAATATCTACAAATTGGAAATAAATTGTCATTCTCTCCTTCCAATAGGAATAGTTATTTTTGTTAAAATAAGGAGGCATTGTGACTTATTGTCCTTCAACATTTCTAAAGTTGTTTGCCATGATCTATCACGTGCTATAAAATACAATAAATTTGAAACTTCGCTCTAATACTAAATGATAAAGCAAACATATGCAAGAGGGGGGTGAATTGTGTATAACATTAAATTTTTGCAAGTTACTATTAATCCTAAAAAAGACAAGCAGTTGTTAAAATTTAAAATAAAAAAATCCTCTTGAAATTTGAAAACAAAAGTAGCTATAGTGTGGAAATCTAAAAGCTAAGGAAAGAGAAAGAATGACAAAGTTAATTTATACTAGTTCGACCTATAACTAAGTCTACGTCCAGTTCCCAAGTATCTCATCAAGTATTTCACTAAAATGACCAAGTAGTGATTTGATAAGCCTCTTTAAGCTCATAACTGCATGTAAAAAGATTCTTCAATCTTTCACACTAGTAGTATTTGACAAGCCTTTACAAGCTCTTAATAATTGAAAGTAGGATTTGCTCAATATAAGCTTCAATGGATAATCTCTCACAATATAGTATTTTCACTTTCTAAAGCACATAGGATAAATGAAAATATGACTTTGGATTATAAGTATAACTGCTATTGATATATTTCAAATTGGATGTAGCAGCTATTTCTTAAATAGTAGTTCTCTTCAATGATCCTTTTAAAATTTTCTTCACATATACTAGTTATTGCTTCAATTTCATGATGAACTAACTGATTGAATCGGCTTTGAATTTGTTAAAACATAGTGTCTTTAAATATCTAAACGTTTGGATGAATATTTAATTGTCTTAAAGTCAACTGTCGAATTAAATGAATACAAATTCCTTTGTCCGTACAGAAATGATAAGGAGATATTCCATATTTTATAGAGTTGTTTCTGACTATTTAAATGAGTTTGTTAAGGTGGTTCTTGTAAATTAGGAGTTGTTAGTAGATTATCCTCTTATTGAAACAGATAACTAAGTTTTGTACCCATTTGTATATTGTTATCCTTTGGGATAAATGAGTTAGTTCAGTTAAATAAATTTCAATTTAAAAAGTAACTTAATATTATTGATTGTTTTCATCAAAATTATTAATTTAGTAGCCTTGAGATAACAAGTAGGGTAGAGCTTGATATAGTCGATGACTCTACCTGTGCCACCTAAGTCTGTCAAGATGTTGGCGTTCATAGTGAGTATATAGGCCATAATAAGGAAAGTGGTGGTGTCATCTCAGAGCTTTATGGTGAAGGTGGTACTCATTCGACGAGCTTAAAACTCGAGTTGTTCATCAACCTCAAACCACCAAATTTGTTGAAGATATGCAATTATGCATCAGAGTTGAATTACTTACGAAAAAAGGAACAACTAAATCAATTCTGACTTTTATTTTTTATTTTGCTTTAATTTTTAGTTAAAATATTTATTGTTATGTAACATTAATACACTAAATGATAGCTACATGTTTAATAAATGTGCTAACATAATGTGTCACACCAACACCATTAACTATGGAGTGCACTACTTTTGCAAATATTTGAAAGTATTTTATCATTGCTTAATATTATAAAATTGAATAAACTTTAAAAAAATTTATAGTTGACCCATAATTTTGAGCCTTAAACTAAGTACTAAATCAATAATAATCAAGAAAATTCAATCTAAGTTAAACAATTAAATGAGACTTTGATACTATTATTAGAAAATCAACTATGATCAAATCACAAATACAGTAGAAAAATAATTTTATTTTTTTATTAAATATTTTTAATTAAATAACTTAAATATATACAAATTAGAAATAAAAGGGTAAAATCATACATGATTTAGATTTCTATAATTGCTTCTCGAAGTATTTACTATAAGTTGTTTATATGTGTAGCCTATAATGATGTTCACAAATTAGAGAAAGAAGTCAAACGTTTTGAGAGGAAAAGATAGAAGTATTAGCTACCTAATGTTTCTTTCGTATTTATAGGAAAAAAATTCTACGATTTCTTTTCAATTAAAATTGAACTTTTAATTATAACTAAAGTAATTGTAATTGTATTTACATTTACATTTTAATAAAATCAAATACATGATTCTTAAAGTTTTTCAAACTTCAAAATTAAATTCATCATAACATAAATTTATTTTTAATTTTAAAATATGATTTTTATGTGATTCATTAAGTTTTTAATCTATTGGAGAATTCTAAGTCTAATTCTAATTTACAATTAAAATAATATAAATTAAAACTCCTTTAATTTACCTGTATTTCTCAAATTAAATAATTTATAATCATAGATTAATATTAACTTTAAACAAGATGTCTTGACCATTTAAATATTAAAAATGTCAAAATAATTTGAATTAACATGTTTATGCATAGTTGTAACATATAATTTAATGTTTTCATTGTCTAATATTGAAATCAAATATAGAGTATAAAATTAGTGTCTACTCTATTTAAATCCAATTATATTCTTTCTTGCTAATTAGTAATCAATGTATAATTGATATTTATAAACAAAATTTTCAAATATTAATTCACTATAGCTAGAGTTTTTCTTAAAATACTAATTC
>JAOQMP010000208.1:1935181-1947214 GCA_027563575.1 Erythroxylum pedicellare
AGATCTAGTTAAGCAAATGGCAGATAGTGGATGCCGGATTGGCCCTTTGACATGGGATGCCCTTGTAAAGCTATATGTGGAAGCAGGGGAAGTGGAGAAGGCTGACTCTGTGTTGCATAAAGCAGTTGAGCAAAGCTCAGTTAGGCCAATGTTCAGTTCTTTTATGACTGTTATGGATCAGTATGCAAAGAGAGGTGATGTACGTAATGCCGAAAAAATGTTCCATCGAATGAGACAAGCCGATTATGTGTCTCGAATGAGGCAGTATGAGTCGTTAATACAGACGTATATAAATGCCAAGACTCCAGCATATGGGATGAGAGACAGGATGAAAGCAGATAACATATTCCCACCTAAGAGATTGGCTGCTCTACTGGCTGAGGTCGATCCATTCAGGAAGACTGCAGTGTCCGACTTACTCGACTAACAATTTCTGAGGTTCATTCTCTGCTGATGTCATGAGACTTTTGAATGCTTTCATGTATGCATTAAGTATCCATTCTTGGCAGCCGAAACTTTCTCTCACATGCTCATATATACATACCTACCTCAAGTGTAGTTCTCCTTGTAATTTTTGTTCCAAAGGACCTTACAGGTATGTTGTTTGTAGGCACTTGTAGCGGATTAATTGTATGTTCAATAAGCAAAGCCTGTTTCGTTTACAAATTTAACTCAATTAAGGATGAGAACAGATATTTTACTTTGTGAGATTATTATTAGATAACATTACAAGGCCATGAGTTAAAATTGTGTCCAATTAATAGAAATTATATCCAACTTAGTAATGATTCGTGTGAAATTCTAATTCTACTCTTATGTTTAATAGACTTCTTTTTCTTTTCATTATTGTATTATGCCTCAATTCTTGTAACATGTCCAAATGACAGAATGCAAGCAGTCATATGCAGTTATTTCACATTTAAGTCCTAATTGACAGTGCTGTAATTTTTAGACTTTAATCCACCGAAATAATTGTTGAATATGAGATTAAATTTCACCAGACAAAGGCAATTGAAAAAAGTAAAGGCTATCAACTGAACAGATCTTTTAGGTCATGGATTATCATATCATTATCATTTCACTTAAATGGTGAGAACATCATTCATAGTCTAAAGACTACCAATTTTCACTTAATACTTGTCGAAGTTTGCTTCATATTAATCTTTCTTTGGCATGACAGATCTGCTAATTAAAAGCATAACTTAAAAGGGTATCCTCTGTGATGAAATGATCTACAAGAAAATATCCTTTCTTCTTCATTTTTGAGTGAAGAGTACTAAGTAAAGAATATACCGTATCAGATTGACAATGAGATCTGTCCCGAGCTAAAAACACATGAACCATATTTCCAACTTCAATCCAACTACAACCGGGCTGCTTCTTCAATCCTTTGTCCTTCATTTTCGACCTTATTCTTGCAGCTTCTTTCCATTTGCCACTAGAAGCATATATGTTAGACAATAACAAGTAAGTCCAGGCATTCTCTGGCTCTATATTTAAAAGTTTTCGTGCAGCAGCTTCCCTGTTTTCAGATCTCCATGAACATTACATCCAGCAAGAAGAGCACTCCAAATGGTTGAGGATGTCTTATTCCCAAGCTGTGCAATGAGATTGTAGGCCTCCTTAAGCCTCCCCGCCCTACCACAAAGATCAACCAAACATGCGTAGTGATCTTCCCTTAATTGTATGGACCTGTCTCTCATAAGTTCATTAAAGTAATTTAATCCCTCCTGTAGCAACCCCGCATGGCTACATGCAGAGAGCAAAGCCACATAGCTGACATCGTTAGGCTTAATACCCAAAGACTGCATCTTTTGAAACAGTTCAACTGCCTCACTTCCACATCCATGGTGTGCATAGGCAGCCATCATGCCGTTCCAAGATACCAAATCTTTTGGACTTGTAACTACATCAAACATCTTGCTTGATGATTTCAATTGCCCACATTTTGAGTACATATTTATTAGAGCAGACACGATAAATGGTCTGTCCTGATAAACACTTTTACATATCATCTGATGAACTTGTTGCCCTTCACAAAGACCAGCCAAGTCACTACATGCACCCAAGATACTGACAAAAGTTCCCTCGTTAGGCATCACTACGCCATCCCTTATCATATCCACGAAAATATGCACTGCTGCTTCACTTTCCCCCTCTTGAACATAACCTGTAATCATTGTAGTCCACGAAACAACATTCTTTTCAGGCATCTCGTTGAACAATTTCCTCGCTCGGCTTATCTCCCTATTTTGAATAAACCCTGTGACCATTGTATTCCAAGATGGAAGATCCCTCTCGGACATATGTTCAAACAACTCAAGAGCCTCATGTAACCTCATGTTCTTCGCATACCCAGTGATCATTGCATTCCATGAAACCACATTCCGTTCTGGCATCTTCTCGAAAACCTCCCTTGCCTCGTCAACTCTCCCGTTCCCTGTCAACCCTGTGACCAAAGCCGTCCATGAGATCACATCCCTTTCAGGCATTTCATCAAACAACCTCCTCGCTTCGTCCACCCTCCCACACTCTGCTAACGCAGTGATCACAGTATTCCACGTAACTACATTCCTCTCAGACATTCTCTCAAACAGCTCCAAAGCCTTTGTTACTTGTCCACTTCTCAGATAACCCTCAATCATCGTGTTCCAAGAAACAACATTCTTCGCCGGCATTACCTCGAACAACCTCTCTGCCTCCAAAACTCGGTTCAGTCTCACATACCCACTAAGCATCGCAGTCCATGTGATCACATTCTTCATTGCATCAACTCTATCAAACAACCTCCTAGCTTCCCCAATCAACCCACACTTGATATACCCACTAACCATTCCCGTCCACGTAACCACATCTCTTTCAGCCATTTCATCGAACAACGCACGAGCTTCTTGAATTTTCCCTTCTCTACCCAACTTCGAGATAAGCCAATTGGATCGCGCCACGACTGAATTAGGGCTAACATCTCTAATGGGTGAAGATATTTTCGGTGCAAATGTCCAGTGGTTGAGCGGGCGAAACAGAAGCTTGAGATTGGGCAGTCCCCTGTTAAGCTTGAACATTTCAAAACCTGTTAACTGAAGATTACGCCTACACGTTTCAGGCGGCTCTCTGATATGTTAAAACATTTTATCATCAAGACAACCAAGTTGTCCACAGCTATATACTTACAGCTCCACTGATAACAGTCATTCATCAAGGAAAAGCGGAAGGTTGGACTTGAGGTGAGGGGTTGCAAATTCGTATCCATGCCTCATCTCGATCGATCATTTTAGAAATGACCCAAAACTTTATACTTCTTGATGATGTCTGGGTGCTTACTTGTTACAAGAAATCTTCACTGAAACCATTGAAGCACCCAACTTTGACATCGTTAACTTTTGCCTTGCTTTCTAAGTAATCTATGGTAGATCTTAGGGATAATGAACTTGAAAGTTAAATTTTACTTTAGATTTTTGTTAATCTTTTGTTGACGAGTTTAGAGGATCGTAAATAGTAATATTTTCATAAAATCAATTAAAAATTAAATAAATTTAAAAATTTTGAAATATAATTTAAAACAATTGTTTTTAATATAAAATTTAATAGAAAATAGAGACTTTTAAGTAATAATTACTTTATATTAATTTACAAAAATGGAATATTTAATTATCAAACTGATTAATTTTTAATAACAAAGATTATTTAATTAAATTAAACCAAAAAATTTAAAATTAAATTGAATTTTTGATGAGTTCAAAATTTTCATGATTAAATTGATCAAATAAGTTTATTTTTTAATTATAAATATTTATAAAAATGACAACAAGACGAATCGAACTTGTATAATTCAAACTCGTTTAAATTATCGTAAATAATGTTAATTTTGTATAAGAGTCCGAATCGTTTAGATTTTTTCTGACTTAAAAATTAGTCAATTTAAACTTGATTTATTAATTTATTGTAATTCAAGTTAAACCATACTAAAATCCTTTTATAATCTTTAATTTGTTAAAGAATTTGATAACATTTTCTTTTTAATATAAAATAAATAATCAGATTTTCATAACAATTAATTTCTCTAATGCATAATTGTTAATATATTTATTATAGAAAATTTAAAATTGATGTTAAATAAAATTTTTTTTCATTTTTTAACTCTTCTAAATATAACTTTTTATAATTCTTTTATTAATTACATTAATTATCATATTAAAGATTTTTTTTGAAAATTATTATGTTAAATTTTATTTTTTAATGTGATTTTTTAAATACATAATATAGCATTAAAAAAGAGAAGAAAAAATATACCTTTCCAAGATTTAGGAGAAATCCTTTTTTCACTGAAATTTTATTTTAAATTATTTGCAAGAAGTTTATTTCACAATAACAAAAATTATAATGCCCTTTCTAACATCATCAATTGATACAATAATATTCCTTTCCCACATTTATATTTACATGAGCAAATCATTACCTCAATAAATTCATCATTAATGCAATGGAAAATGAACTCTAGAAATTCCTATTTATTTGATACCGACACGACGAAACCGCTCTTGGGGTGATCTCGTATTTCTTACAGAGATGGAGATGACGGAGTCAATCGTATGGTTGGCTATATTAGCCTGGCCCGACTCGACCCATTGTCAACCCTAGTCGGCCATGGATTGTCTTTCCTTTTGGTGCGTTTTGGAAAAATCAATAGTTTTGATTGATCCCAAACAGAAATCTCAATACCCAAATCAACAAGAAATATACATTCCTGAAACCAGAGATGGTCATGAGCCTAAATTTCCAGACAACAGTTCCCTGTACAGTCTTTCATCAGAACAAAGTTGATTCAATACACCAAACACGAATAAGTTAACAAATCTTATCAGTACATTGCAAAGTATGAACATATACAGATTCTTCTCTTCAGGCACAGTAAGGAGGTGTTAGTCCTAATTTAAGAAAGAAAAACTGGGAAGAACTAGAAATGAAACAGCAATTAGGACCCATAAATCGTAGTACTTAATACTGTCATTAACTATTGAATAATTGAAGTGTCTTCGAAACTGTCAAGTGTAATGCAATGACAAATCCTTGAGAAGACACTCTTCAGACAACATAACATGCAAAAGAAGGCTATCCTTTGTCAGCTACACTTTCAGTCTCATGTAGATCGGAGTCTTCCATGAACCCGGGGTGAGAATTTTGCTGTCAAGTTCTCACAGGATTGATAATGGATCCGAATTAAACTCAGGAAACACTTTCATTTTCAAAGAACATAGGAAATCTCATGTCACTTGGGATCTTCGGTGAACCTCAGCCGGGAATTTTGGGGCGATTGATTAATATGTCTCACTGTAAGTTTCTCACAGGATTGATGATGGATCCTAATTTAAACTCAGAAACTACTTCCATTTTCAAACAACACAGGAAGTCATATCCTTTCAACAAAAACATTAGCTGTAATGAGAAAGCTGAAGTTCACTTGATCAAATCGCAATCACTTTATATCGTTTGATTGTTCACCTTATAATGGATTTGATGTTGAACTCATGGAATAGTCAAGTTTCCAGTAAGTTGAATGCTATAGGTCCTAACAAAGTTTTGTCTAACACACACTCTGTGTCTAATCAGCAAGTGAGGCCGTCACCAGGGATATCTTTTCACATTGAGGATCTGTATTTCTGGCAACCAAAAAACTAATTACATGTCCACAATAACCATGGGATCAAAAAGCTGAAGCTTTTGTTCGTCCTAAGACCCTTATTCTTACATGCATAAGTACGATCTCATATATATGTTCGGATACATGACAAAATAACGAGTACTATGAACTTAAACCTCTTAGGAATGAAAAGACTGGAAGCACAAACTGTATGAACACTTGAATTCTCAATAACAAACCAATAATAGTAAAACAAAGCATGAACTGAAAGATATCCCCAGAATAGAAAATTGCAGATCCAACTGAACCTTAAAACAGAAACAAAATGATACACATTGAACCAAGTCGCACCGATGTTAAAAGAAGAATCGTTAGGGTTTCTAACAATCATGAAGGAAAAAGAAAGACCTAACCACTTGAATCGCACAGAGGAGTACACAACAAAATCATAAGCAATAAATCATGAAGAAAAGAAAAGAAAAAGTTTCAATCTTTTTGAACAATCTGTCCCGAGCACAAACATAAGCAGCGAATCATGATAAAAAAAAAAGCAAAGAATCAATCATAAGGTTTCAATCTTTTCCACGCTTCTGTCGCGAAATACACACACATAATCAATGAATCGGGATAAAGAAAGCAGTATCTTAAGCATAAAGTTTCGATCTTTCTGAAGAATCTGACCTGAAATTCAACAAATTGACAATTACCCAACATGGAAAGGGCCAATATCTCCAGTTCTAAGAGAGCCAGCAATCTCATCAGCAACAGACAAGCATGAAGAGACCCAACCAAGAAGTGCTAGCCATACCATCCTCCCCATCCACAAAGCCATCGCCCATGGCATTGCCATTTTTGCTCTGAGCTCTCTGCTTTACCACCTTCTGTGCTTTAATTGTTCCTTTGAGTCAACCCAACAGATGAACAATCTACAGTTTTAAGTCAATAAATAAACAATTACACGAAACAAAGACCGATCTCCACATTCTATCTGCTTCTGTCGTGTCTGGTCTTGTATGGCTCCACAACATCGTGTCATCGTTTGAATACTGAACATGAATGACAATTATTAAAAGGGGAGACAAAGCTTAAAATCAACTAATAAAACAATAATAATGATTATTTAATAGCTAAATTATTATTTTATAAATAAGAGAAACAAGCAAAATTTTAGATATATGGTTATATACTGATAAAAGATTCAAACCTTCAATAATGGCATTTACACCTATTAATGGTTTCTTGTCTTCTTGATGTCGTCATTGAACTTAATGGATGTGTAGTCCTCAACTGTTAACCTAATCACCACAACATCTTTGGTGTTTAAAATATCCAGGCTTGACGATATGATCCAGCACAGCCCAGCCTAAAGTTAACAGATCATAACCAAATTGATTGTATTTCAGAATCAACCCTCAGATCAAGTTTTTTCAGCGTAATGTGGCTTTAAGTTACCTAGATTTTAATTTGAATAGGTGGTTCGTTTGTGTTCATGTGATTCATATGCTGCAGACGTTGATATTCAAGAACCTAGCATTTCAATGTTGATGATCTTTGAGAATGAGTTTGATCCTTATAATGCAGTAAGCACACCTCTGTACCAAGCGTTTGTATTCAAACAGGTAAATTTTTATCAATTACACCTTTATTTGCATTTCCATTTCATTATTAAAGACAAAAATCCTATGATATTCATGATCTTTCGGTTGCATTCTGAGCTTGAAACCCTCTTGTGATACCTCAAAAGTGAAGAAGAACAAGAACAAAGAAGAATTAGATCGACTGTTTCCTTTAATGTGTGCAAAGAGTGAGATAGTACAAAAGCATAATTGTGTAGTACTAAAAAGAATTAATTGAAGATGTCCAAGAAATTAGTTAAGAGTTCGCATATGAAAAACCCAAGATGGTAAAAATTTTGCAAGCTTTTTTTTTTTTTTTTGTATACCTCTTTAGCATAAAAAGTATCAAAAATTTAAACCTTGTCTATGTGTACGAGGCCCTCACTCAAATTAATATTTTTAAGAAAGTGTTATAGATTTACACAAAGTCACACTTAAGCAACACCCCTCAATTCTTGTAACTATCTATCAATCTCACTTTTCGTAAAAGATTTTCACATTCAATAACACAATCGATTCGTGTTAACCTCGTCAGAGGATTTTTCTAAACTACTTTTAATTAAGCAAAAATTAATAAAAATAACTCAACTAATCAATCAAATAAGAACAGAACAACAATATACTTAAGATAAAAGAAGGACCTCTATAGTTTCAGCTTCTCAAAATACATCTAAATAATTGTCCACTAGTTGAACTAATTCTTCCCAACTTTAGTACCCGACTTCCTAACAATATGTTAATCCAACAAAGTAAGAATCTCAACATTCTTCACTCACGCACATTGTCTAGCTTCAACAACTCCAATTAAACCATATGGGACATTGCACACACCATGCATATTTCACGTACAATCTCAAAAGAACAACTCTTTTGGAGATTAGAAGTTAACCCATGGTGCATATGAAACTAGAACACGCACACCACATAAGAGCAACTCTTTTGAAGTTAACCCATGGTATTTCACACATTAGGAACACATGCACAACACCAGATATATCTTTTTCATAATTCAATTAACTCCACCCTTTTAGTTGATGCAACACACACAGATACCCTAATGGAGACGTGCACAATATTCACAATCAAAAACCCTTTTACCAACACGCAACAACCACTTCTCTTTTTCTTCTGTCCACCAAATCCACAAAATCTAGTAGTACACAATTTAATTTCCAACATGATAATTAAATTCAATATAGTGTAGGATTCTTTCACAACTACAAATGTAACAACCACATCTTTTTGGATCCTACTCTAATTAATATCTTATATGTCTAATTAATAAATAAGATGCCAAAACTAAATAAAAAGATAGATACAATATATCTTAACAATCTCCCCCTTTTTGACATTTTTGTCACAACTCTTAAACTTCCCTTAAATGACGTAATTGGACATATAAATATTGAATCCACAATACTCCCCCTTAATTTAAGATTCAATAAAATATTCAACAACATAAGCATAAGTTAGTCATAAACAACAAAACACAGAAAAGAAAAAAATATAACTTCATTCAAGTAGTCAAAGTCCTATCTCAATTCTCCCCCTTTGAGACAACATATGCCAAAAAGATGAATTCATGAAGCACCGGGAAAGCGTGGAACTCACTGCTTTGAGTTGCGAAGAGCATCAACAGTTACTTGAACAATACCTTCAATCCTCTCAATTTTCGTAAAAAGAGTTGTATGAGGATTAACAGTCGTCCCCATGGCATCCGAGGGACCCGATGTGGTATATGACAAATCCCCCACTCGTGGTTGTCAAAAAATCCTTGTAGAGATATTCATTAAAGCCACCAACTCAAGTATGCTCGACTCTATCCTAGTAACTTCATTGGCATATAAAAATTGTGAGATTAAGCATGGAAAGTATGACAAAGAATGTGACTTACTCTCAATAGCCACCATAGCTTTAATGATAAGACGTCCAAGATTGAATCGCACCCCAGTATCGATAGCATAAATCAATTTGGCCTGTATCAGGTAAACAGAAACAACGTGTGTGCTCGACATCCACTTGACCATAACCAATTTAAAGAGCATAAAATATTTTTGAGTTAGCATGGAAGAACGAAGTACAAAGCTAGATGACCATGCAATCAAATTTCCACCGGTCAGTACCGTAGCAATTAAGTCATTGGACACATTACAATCATCATTATAAAGGAGATCACCAATCAAATTATCAAATCCCAAAAATAGATTTAAATGAGCAGCATCAAAATGGACTATTCAACCCCGCACATATACTACTCCATAAGTCATAGCATTCTCATTCAGAATATCACAAGATAAATTGCAGTAAAATTCTTTTACCATATTGGAATCATAGTGCTTCGGAAGCAGTGAGGTTTGTAGTAAAGATCGCTCCGATAGTAAAATGCTCAGACCATGTTGTTGAAACTCCTCTTAAGTTGATTGGATGATCGAAAATAAGTCACAGTATTGAGAGTCGCCCATTTCTGCTTAGTCGCGGAAGAGTAAAACTTGAAGAAAATTACATCAGCCATCATTAAGCGAAAAGAAGAATGACGTCAAGGTGATCGAATTGTGTTTCGATGTCGCATCTTTGTATGTTTCTGAGGAGCCATAGGAGGCGCAGTTGGTAAAACAAATGTTGCAGGAGTCTTATTGGAATCCAAAGCAGAATCTTTAACTATGGATAATATGACTTGAGTAACATCATAATCGGGATTCGGTACTGTGTTCCGAATGGAGGTAGGTTTGGGAATGTCAATAAGAGCTGCAGAAGATGACATAGCTCCGGTGAAACTCCTACGGGTGTCAGATTCAACATTAATCGACTTAAACGTGGTATTGGAGCTACTGTCTTTTTGTCGAACACCGAAGATAATATCTTCTCTTTGTTCTTTCCCATATTTACTGAAAAGCAGTAAAATCCTAACCACAATCAATCAAATTGAATCAATCTTGAGGGGAAAGGAAATAAAACCAATATGGGTCTTAGTTCATGGTGGAAGAAACTTGAACCTATTTTCGGGTATACCTTGAGATCTTGAGAAAACAATCTAGATGAGTAAAAGAAAATGTTGCAATGGTGATGTGTCTTGAAATGCACCATAAAACTAATGCCCACGAAGAGAATGTCTCCAACGCAATTGTGGGAGTGTATGTCTCTAACGCAGCTGTGAAAGTGTCGTGGTAGAGAAAACCAAAGATGGAGAAGTCTCGATTGTCGCCGGACTCTGGGAAGCCTCCGACGAGGTCTTCTTGCTTGGAGCAGCTGTAGAGAAGTAATGGTAGGCTGAAGGAGCAGAAGCAGGTGCCTTGGTTGCTGATGACGGCGGTTTTGTTTAGAGATGTGTTGGAAAAACATTTAGGGATTTTTAATCCCTTGGATGAAACATTTTTTTAATAATAATTTTTTTAAAAATAAAATACATCAATAATGTAGAGCACAAAGTCCCAAAGCCCCTCAAAGAAGTTCAAACCGTAAGGCATTAAGAGGTTTCATAAAGATATCCGCCAACTGCTTTTCCATAGATACATATGACAAGATGACTATTTTACTTTCCACAGGCTCTCGAACAAAGTAATACCTGAGATCAATATGTTTCTTTCTTGACTGCTGAACTGGATTCTTAGAGATGTCTATGGCACTCTTGTTATCACATAAGATAGTCAACACATTCTGATTAATCCCATAATCTTCTAGCATATGTTTCATCCAAAGAAAGTGTGAACAATAACTACCTGCAGCTGTGTATTTTACCTCAGCGGTTGATAGCGAAATTAAATTATGCTTCTTACTATACTAAGAGATCAAATTGTTTCCTAAGAAGAAACAACCTCCTGAAGTGATTTTGCGATCGACTAAGTTTCCAGCTCAATCTGCATCACTATATTCAGCTATATAAGATGTCGAGTCTGATGTATACCATATCCCAAAATCAAATGTTCCGCTTATATACCTAATAATCAGCTTGATCGTTGTCAGATGTGTTTCTTTCAAGTTGGCTTGATAGCGAGCACATACGCCACAAAAAATTAGAAAGTTTGCGAAACTACTACCACCTTCGATTTTTCAATTGGTATCAGAGTAAGGTCACCGATTTAGAACTTGGTAGCAAGTTAGTGTAGATCTTAGTTTCGCAAACATAGCTACAAGAGATGGTGCATCAATCACCAAACCACTACTGTTGGATGGATCTAACTATCATGCATGAAAATCACGGATGATCATCCAAGCTCAGGGCACAAAAGCTCAGCATTCGGTAGTATATGGTGGACGCATCCGATGATACTAAAGATAAAGGAGAGGTAGTTCAAAAAGATCCATCTGAATGGACAAAAGCTGACCCGAAAGAAAGTTAGCGTATGTGGTCACTATTAAACTGACCCGAAAGAAACACATCTGACAACGGTCAAGAGGATTAGTAGGTATGTAAGCAGAACATCTGATTTTGGGATATGGTATATATCATACTCGACATCTTATCTAGTTGGATATAGTAATGCGGATTGGGCTGGAAACTTAAACGATCACAAAAGCACTTCAGAAGGTTGTTTCTTCTTAGGAAACAATTTGATATCTTGGTATAGCAAGAAGCATAATTTAATTTCGTTATCGATCACTAAGGCAGAATACATGGTTGCAGGTAGTTATTGTTCACAACTTCTTTGGATGAAACAGATGTTAGAAGAATGTGAGATTGATTAGAAAGTGTGGACTTAATGTGATAATGAGAGTGCCATAGGCCTCTCTAAGAATCCAGTTCAACATTCAAGAACGAAACATATTGATCTCAGATATCAC
>JAOQMP010000208.1:1951989-1979516 GCA_027563575.1 Erythroxylum pedicellare
CATGAAAACTCCTTCCTTGTTCTGCTAACCCATCACCGAAACTCCTTCTATGCATGTTATTTTTGTATAACTCTCAGTTGCTAAAGAACTAGATGAAGACTATAAATGTGTGTTGATGTTGGTTGTTAGAGAGGGTTAGAAAATCTGGATTTTTGGGCTGGAATTTTTCTGCATCAAGTAAGTTTTTTTGTTTGTGAATAACATTTGCCGATGTTGTATTGTTCTGTACTTGGGTTCATGCATGAGTGAAATGAAAGAAAGAAATTCAGTAGTGAGAGTGAATAAGTACCAAAATATGGAGAAAAATGCAGAAAAAAGAGGAGTGAATGTGAAGGATATCTATGTTCATGCTTATGTTTAAATCCTGAATTTTTGCATTGATTGTGATGAGATGAGCTGAGATTGGATGAAGGTTTACAAAGATAACTTCAGATAGATGTGGAAAAAGGAGGTTATGGATTCTGTCGAAAAAAAATGTTCATGAAAAAAAAATTCAGGAGTGAGAGAAAGTTGAAAATGCTGAAATATAAGTATGTATCGGTTTTTAGATGTTTAAATTTGATCTTGAGCTATAAGCTGCTTTAGAGTGAGTTGAAGGTAAATGGAAGTGGAAAAGCAAGACACATGTTCTGTTGAGAATTGTTACTGTTCAAAAAAATTGCAGTGGAGAAAGGAGGAAGAAGATGAATTGCGTGTTTGATGTTAGTGGTTGAAATGTAATTAAAAACTAGAGTTTTTCATTGAACAGCCCTCAGTCTTTTGCCTATAACTTTTTCGTCCGAACTCCAAATCACTTGAAACTTAGACCAATGGATTCCTAAGACATTTTTCTTTCTCTACATAAAAATTTAGAGTTATATGAATTGATTTGAAGGTGATTGATAGGATGAAAGTGTGGAAGTCTGTTGGAATGTTCTGAACTGGAAATTTTCATGATCATGCTTCGGTTTTCTAATTATAACTTGAGCTGTAGATTTCTGAATGAGTTTTTTTAATTCATATTAAACTAGAGACATGTTTATACAATTTTTTTGAAGAGGTCGAATTTTAATTCTATCTTTTGTGATTTTCAAAATTGGCATGGAACTGGGTTTTAGCTTAGACTGTAGCACTACCAGGGATAGAAATCATGTCCTATGATTATTGAATAAACTGTCTTGATATGGGCCAAATTAGGTTGAGTTGTCTTCACTAAAGTTGTAGCTTATTCTCTTAGCTTTAAATTTGTATAAAGTTTGTAATTTTTGGATGGCTTAGCTGAAAGATATGAGTTGTACAATCTGAGGGAATGATCATGTTTTAACCAAAAGTTCAAATGTGCACAGTCTGAGGTATTTTGTACATAACTCATTGACTACTGAATCAAATTGGATGATCTTAGAGTCGATAGAAGCTTAAGACACTGTAAAACAAAATTTCAGAAGGAAGTATTGGGTAATTTTGTTATTTACCCTACCAAATTAATTATGCAAATTGACCCGAAATCATATGGGTAGAAAATCTGAAGTGGTCAATTAGGTTATCAAATTGATTTCAAATTGTTTTATTTTGGTCTAAATTATAAGTACCATATGATATTAATGAGGGCTGTGATATCTGATTTGTTTGATGTTGAAAATTACAATAAGATACTCGGAATTGTCATTGAACATGCATTGTGCATACTATATATATATATTCATGTGCATAAAAGAACACTTGTCTATTTATACAAAAACGTGATATTTGTGAACGTGTTATGTATGTTTTAGAAGAGCCAAGTGGATGCCAGACAGACATTGCCGGACCATCCAGGCAATAGTATAATGGAGCATTCTGTGAGTCAACCTAGATGATTTCCTAGGATTGATTTGATTTGAATTTAATTTAATTTATTATACTTCTAATATTATTGAATTGTTTGTGAGTTTTTTCTGGATTCCGGACCTGAGGTCTGAGGAGTTTAGTAGTTGGGCATGTATTGGGAGTGTTTTGATTTGATATGAATTTGACGAATTTAATTTGATTTGTTAAACTTCCAATTATTGAACTGTTTGTGATTGTTTCTGAATTCCGGACTTAAAGTCCGAGGAGTATATATTTGGGACTGCATTAGAAGTATTCTGATTTGTTTGATAATTTTGATTGTATTATGTCACGTAAATTTTCATTGAAAGTTGAATGCCGGACTTAGGTCCGATGACTGTGAAATCTTGCCTGAGCATTTGTATAAGATTGTGATATATGAGATTCTTTTTGAAATTGTTGTACTTCATAAAATATATGCTCAGATAAAGGCGTTGTGACTTGAGTTGTCAGTATTAAGCGCTTGCACGTAGAGCTTTACTATGTGATATATGATTTGGCATATAAAGCTATGCTCCGTGATATATGTTTCTGACTGAGCCCAATAGGCCAGTATTTGTATATGTGATAGGCACTCGGTCAAAACATTAATAACGAATGTGGAATCTCATATGCATCTGCATGTGTATATGTAAGATCTAATTCGCATTAATAAAATGATGTGCCATGACAGTGCGAGTATTTGACTTATTCATGTTCTGCATATAATTTGTGTATGTGAATCCGGTGAAATCATCAATGATGATTCACTCATTGAGTTCGCAAAACTCATAAAAATTACAATGTGGTTTTTCAAGTACGAGACAGGAGACTTAGGGTTTATTCTGGATTAGAAGAATGTTTTGGACTAAGTTATAGCTCAGAGGTCTGTCAGTTGACGTCAGAGAGTTATAATTTTATGTTGTAGTTTTTTATTGAACTTGTATGTGGTTTTGTAAATATTTGTTTAATAGGGACAATGTAAATAGTTGTGAATGAATGCAACAAATGGTTTTAAAGTTTGACGATTTATGATTATGTTAAATGATGCTATGTGTAAGTTGGATATGTTTTTGCTCTAACATGCCATTATCTTAGGATATGTACTTGAATATTCTTGAATGTTTGGGTATGTACCTTGTGGTTGTGGGAAGTTGCATTATCTCTAGATAAAGTGCAAAGATAAAAAGACTTGTGAGTATCATAGCAAGAAGAAAACTCATTCTTCTCAATTCTACCAAAGGAGAACATTCCATAGGAAGAAGGAAAGGTCGAAGCCTTGGAAGCAAACCTTCAAAAAGAAGAACATAAGCAAAAAGCATAAATTTATGAGATTCTTTAAGAACTCATATCAAAATAAGCATCGATGTTTTTTCTGTGGAAGCCCAGATCACTACTCGAATAAGTGTCCTCAAGCAACGAAGAAAGATGTCAAGTTTCTCAATAAAATTGAAAGTCTATTGCCCGTTCATCCTCAAAGCAACATTGAAGAATTACTTGAGGAACAATCTCATGAGGACAGTGATACACAGTTTGTTGTCTCTGTGTCTAAGGAAGAAGAAGAATCATCAAGCTCATCTACCTCATCTGATGATGATTCATTATACATGTTACAGCAGACATGTATGAAGATAGATCATACTCCAGTATAACGACCTTATGTCCAGATCCAGATATTTCAACAGAATAAATATGACAGACCTATTCAAGCCATCGGGTTTATGGATACTGGCTCCAGTCGTACAATCATGAAGCCCAATATCTTATCATCGAAAGCATGGACTTCTCATGAAGAATATTTTACAGTCGCTGATGGTAACTCATTCAAAATTGGGTTAATTACAATAAGACAAATTGGCATTCGCTTCTTTCCTCAGTGTTCAATTTGGACTAAAGTACTTGGAAGCAATCTACCAGGCTCAGATATTCTGATTAGAATGGATACGTACAGTAAAGCCCAACCTTTACTAATCTTACCCACAGGCCTCAGGTATTGAAAAATTTTCATTCCATACACTGACATAAAAAATGTGTTTGAACTTACACAGATTCCTGCACATGACACTAGACTTCGAGATAAATGTTAGAATATTGTCAAGATTCCCATGCATAGTTTACTCATCCATATTCTTTGTGAAAAAATGCTGACTTTTTCATAAGTCTACCTTTCAAGAAAAATGAGGATATTAATCCGAAGAAAGCCACACACCCAGGGATAAACCCTGATGACTTGAAGCTCGCACAAGACAAGTGTGCAATACTGCTGCAGCAAGGATTGATTAAGTCCACAAAGTTAGATTGGGCTTGTCAAGCGTCCTATGTCAATAAACATTCAGAGCATAAACGTAGAAAGAAACGTCTAGTGATAGACTATAAACCTCTGAATGTTTTCCTACAAGATGATAAGTTTCCTCTGCCTAAAGTCAGTACACAGGTACTATTTCTTAAGGAAATTGTTATATTCTCAAAGTTTGATCTGAAAGCACGTTTTTGGCAACTGGGTATTCACCTTAAGGAATGTTATAAGACTATATTCTGCATTCCCAATGCTTAGTACCAATGGACTGTGACGCCATTTGGACTTAAAGTCGCACCATCACTGTTTCAAAAGTCCATTACAAAAATCCATGAGCCTATCCTCAACAGTGCCTTGATCTATATCGATGATTTTCTACTGTTCTCAATGAATCATGAGGAACATTAGGCCCTTTTGAAAAGATTTTTTAATCTTACATAACAATATGTGATCATGCTTTCGACCTCGAAGAGCACTATTAGTACAATAGAAATAAAATTTTTAAGTATGCAATTTAAGAATGGATTCTATCAGCCAGATCCACAAATTGCAAAAAAAAATTATTGCAATTTTTGGATGAATATCTCACTGTAAAACAAATTCAGCGGTTTCTTGGAATTGTTAACTACATCAGAGATTTCATACCACATGTGGCAGCCTATACATCTTGCTTATCTAAGCTCTTACGCAAGAATTCACCATCATGGGGAAAAGAACAAACTACAACTGTCAAGCATCTTAAGCATATTTGTCAAAATCCTCCTCCACTAAAGATTCCTAACCAAGGATAACATGTCTTTCAAATAGATGCTAGTGACACACACTGGGGTGTTGTACTTCTTGAAGAAATCAATGACCAACGCCACTATGACGGACATGCTAGTAGTTCTTTCGGCTCTTTTGAATGTCAATATTATATCTCATATAAGGAGATTCTTGATGTTAAACGAGGTATAGAAAAGTTTACCATCCACCTACTCCTTATCATTTCGTCATTGAAATGGATAACACCTCTCTCCCTAAGATTCTTGAACAAGCTGGGAAAAGGATTCCCAATGGTCAGCTTTTGCGCTGGCAAGAGTGGTTTTCATCCTTTAAATTCAGTGTCCGACACCTGAAAGGTCATAAGAACATCCTTGCAGACTATCTCTCTAGACGTTCAAAATCACTCCGTTTTCTTTCTTCTGCACTTAAACTCCCTATTCCTCTCTTTTGGCTAATGGAGTTTCCTCGTTTTGCTAAATATAAGAAAGATTTTCCACCTTGGTTTTCTCGTCAACATTATACAGTTGAAACTCTTTCTCTAGTTCTCTACTAGAGTTTGTTTCATTACATGCATCTAACTCTTCGTCAACACGACATCATTGCTAAGCCTAGTCATTTTGATATGCTTGCTCCCTTCATTTATCATATTTATGATTTTCTTGATGAGTCTGCACTCTAGCATCTATGGTCTTTAGCTGTCTTATTTACTTGTTCAATAGCCTTGTCTCCTCTTCATGTATATTGCCATTTGTTCGATCCAACCAATGCTAGTTCTATCCTATGGACATTTCTTGAATGGTTTCAACCTCTAGCAAAATGGCGAATTGATATGTCTCTAGAATTAACTCGCCATCGTCTTTAGGATGCAACATTGGAAAACAAAAATGTCTATACGATCTATTTACTGCATCACCCCTATTGTATGACTGATACTAATATGCTTTGCACGATCAGCCATATTCAGTATTGCCGTACCTATGTTGATTGGCCAAATGAAGATTTTGCCACAGAAGCACTTTATACACTTCTTGACCAATACAATCAACATCCACAGACAGATATTTCTCCTTTATGCATATTGCAAGGTCCTTATTTTGGAGAAACAGCT
The DNA here is from genome assembly GCA_027563575.1 of Erythroxylum pedicellare. NCBI lineage: Eukaryota > Viridiplantae > Streptophyta > Magnoliopsida > Malpighiales > Erythroxylaceae > Erythroxylum > Erythroxylum pedicellare. Next base: position 1,957,983 of record JAOQMP010000208.1, read on the forward strand.
CTAAGACATCCGCTTAGAACTCCATCTATGAGTGAATGGACATCTATTCATGATAATTGTATCCACATTCGTGAAGGCCTATTGTGGAATCAAGCCCACAACCAGAAGACTTCAGTGCAATAAGCACCTCTGTTTCTAGCCCATGGCTTTCTGAATGGGCTAATACCAACATCCATGAGCTCATTGAACAAATTGATCGAGCAATGGAGTTGACTGATGATGAAGATGATCTTACTTTACACCTTTAAATTAAGCACAACTTTTGTGACAACTACTGATACGATGAAAGATTGACCCCCATATCATTGTCAACACTGTTGAAGATTACATCTTATCATCTTCATGTTCACCTTTAGACTTTTCTTAAAGTATTACTGTTTACTTTAAGACTTTTGTAAAAGTATATTCCTTTTTTATAAGGTTAGATGAATTATGAGGTTACTTCTGTTAAAGTATAATCATTTTGTCTCTAGGTAGATTTACCTTTCAAACCCTCCCTTCACTTATAAAAACAGGGCTTAGTTTTAGTTGTAAGTACATTTAAATCCATTTGAAAATTGAAGAAGTTAGTTTTCTTCTAATCTCTTCTGATTTTTGAAAACTTCAAACCCTGACAACATGTTTCCTCAATACCTAAAATGTAGGATGAGTATGCTCTACACTCGCCTCTATGGAGGATCTTGTGTATCAGAAAGTCTATGACTGTCTGGAAAATGTTGCTTCTAAATATGTTTGTTTCCTTGAGTCAGAAGCATTAACAGGGAATGATAAGTAAGGGTATGTAAATGAAGTAAGGTTCTTAAAAGGTGAGAGCATTTATGCCCGTGTAAGTCGATGGATAAATGTTGAGGGTTGTTAGCTTTGATATTTGAAACTGCCTATGTAGTGATACATACTTTCAATCCGACTTTGGTTAGTCGATGATGCAACTAATAAGGGTTGTTTGGAGTAAGTGTTAACCATAGGGATAACCAGAGAGGTGTCATAATTTCCCTGTATGCCTGTACTAATACCAAATCAAAGGATTAAAACAAATGGTCAAATATTCATAAAGAAGGTTCAGAAACTACTACTATTGGAGTATGGTGGAATTTGATGGGCCATGAAGGGAATATAGGCAGAGTCGTCGCAGGTCTGCTTGTTAGTGTGAACAAAGCTACAAGAATCAACAAAAGCAAAATCTTAGAGGATCGGAAAAACATTGAAGGCTCGTAAGATGCTTTAAAAATTTACCACCTAACCAGCTCCCTTTCTGCAGTTACGTGTAAAGAGTCATGCTAAGGAGGTACATCATTCAAGTCTCTTGCCTCAGAATCATTGTTGTATTGTAAATTGGCAAACCTCTCTACTATACACCTCAATTGACATGTTAAAACGCGAAACATCTATCAGTCACTCTCTCTGTGTCTCTCTCTCTCTCGGTTATACTTATCAAACGTCAGAAAAAGCAGATATGACAAAGAACGGCTACGTGCTTTAGCTTCATCATTTCTAATATTAGCTTCTTGAAGCTCAATTGCTTTTTCCAGGCTTCCAGCTCTTAAAAATCCAAAGCAGACCCTTTTTGATTTCTAATACATAAAACCCAACAAACCCATGTCATCCATCAGAAGAACAATCCATCAAAATAAAAATAGAGAAGCAAAAACAATCAGAATTCTTAGAATCTTCAAAGTGTTGAACTTTTGACAAGTAACACGAAGAGCTGATAATGTCATACATGAAACTTGTAGGAGCGTTCATCCCATGAAAAACTGCATAAGGTCTTAGAGACCGTTTATCCACAATAGTTTAAGCTGTTATGTGAGGCCAACTTAATTAGTTTTATATATTTACTAACACACCCCCTCAAATAAAACGTCTTTGGGCTTAAAATTTGCACAGACTCATTCTACCTTGTGCTTAATAATAAGTGGTTGGTAGGATTTGAGCTTACGACTACTTGATCACAAAGACTCTAAGATCATGTTAAGAGACCGTTTTATTACAATAACTTAAGCTATTATGTGAGACCAACTTAATTAGTTTTATATATTTACTAACATAAAAAAAATGGTGACTAAAGGGACCAGAGTCTGATAAACCAGATTCTCCAACTTGGTGGCTGGCCATGTAAGACTCTTCTTTAAGACCATGCTTTTCTTTCTCTAAAAAGGAAACTGAAATTGCACTGAGGAAGAAGTGACACAGAGGAATTGGACTATAAATAGTATTCTATAGATTGATTCAAAGCAAAAAAAGTGATCCTTTGTAAAGATTGATTCAAAGTTTAAAAAGTGGTCTTTATTTAAAGATAAAATTTAAGAACATTAAGATATAGTAGTAAAGATAAAATTTGTTATTTGTTAAGGGATAAAATTTTATTTGTTAAGATAAAGTTGTTATCTGTTAGGATTTAAACATTTAAAAATTTTGATTTGTTTACTTAATCTTTATCGAGATATTAGCTAGGTTTGTTATTTCATTGCCTATATATTTAGGCTTTCAGCGTCAATTTAATTTAGCACCCATAAATAAAATTACCACTTGTATTGTCTCTTTTTTATTCTACTATATTTTAGTTAGTTTCTAGTTTTAAAATCTACCATGGTATCAGAGCTTTAGATCTTTGACGGACTGCGAGATTGAGTGAGAAAATGAAAAAAATAAAGTTCCCATGACTGTCAGCAATTCAACAATTATCTCACCCCCAAGTTTCAATGGTAAAAATTACCAAGTATGGGCTGTTAAAATGAAAGCTCATTAAAAAGGTCTTAGCTTGTGGCAGTAGGTAGAAAATGAAAGGGAATTACCACCTCTAGGAAATAATCTAAGGTTGAAGAAGAAACTTTGTTTTGAATTAGTTGAGAGAAGTACTCAACAATGGAAAGATGATGAGAAGTGCATCATACAGTGAAGAAACTCTTTTTTGAATCAGTTGAGAGAAGTGCTCAACAATAGAAAAATAATGAGAAGTGCATCATACAATGAAGAGAAGTATTTTACAAATATGGAGAGAAGTGCTCCATAAAGTTTAAATTTTCTGCAACTTTGAATCAAGGGAGAATGTTGGAAACATTGATTCAAAGTTTAAAATGTAGTCTTTGTTTAAAGATAAAATTTAAGAGTATTAAGATAGAGTCGTAAAAATAAGATCTGTTATTTATTAAAAGATAAAATTTTATTTATCAAAATATTTAAAAGTTTAAATCCTAAGATAACATTTTTTTTGTTATCTATTAGGATTTAAACTTTTAAAAATTTTGATTTGTTTACTTAATCTTTATTATTCCAACTTTCTTAAGTTATTAGTTATACCTACTTATATCAATGATTGTTTGATTTATGATGACATTAGACTACTCTTGGTGGTGATTTTGCTTAAAGTTTATTAGTTTTTTCATATTCAGGCTTAAGGATTGGGCTTCAAGCCCAAAAAAGAAAAAAGAAAAAAATAATTAATAAAACAAATAATTAGTAAATAAACCATGAAATAAGTAATAGCCAATATGTAAAAAGAATAAATAACTAATACTACTGATAATAAATAAATATTTATAACACTAATACTAATAATTAGAAGGAATTCTAATTAATTAAAAACATGAAGAAATTGAAGTCCTAAGCAAGTCCCTTTGGCATGATTACTTTTAAGCTTGCGCTGAACAAGTTCATCTGAAGAAGGCATCAAGGTCATATAATTTTATTAAAATAATATTTTTTTAATAATTCAACTCAAAATTAAGTTAAGCAATTGAACTTCAGCGAAATCACATAGGAAAAAGAAAAAAAAAAGGATGAATCTTTCTGGTTTCCTTCTAATCTGCCATTGTCATTTTCACCATCTATTGATCCCTGACAAAACCCAACTTGTTAAACAATGGATTCCTAGTCAATCACCACCACCACCGTCCGATCTCCCCCACTAGGCCCCACCAATGTTTCAACAACCCAAGTCCTTAGTATGTTCGTATACATCAGCCTAGCAAAAGTTCAGTCTTTACAGGTTTAGACTTTACTCTTTAGAGCATTCTTCCTCCATCCCAACTGCCAAACAGCAACAACATAAACAAAGGCCCTAAAAAAATCTCGCTAAACGCGGGAAGGTCTTCGCAGCCTTACTCCTCCGTCCCAACTATCGATTCCTATAAAGGGTAAGGATTATCTTTGCACTAGTGAATCGAAATTATCCATGTTCAAGTTATCGTTTTTGTCTGAATTCTCATTCTTGTAGAACTCAATTATTCGTGCCCATAAATTTAGTTTTCTCTTTTCATTCTCTAGCTGTCTGTTTCATTTCTTCTACGATATCGACTGACTATATTGTCTGTATGATATCATCTCAGCAGATTAATTATCATTACCATTATTCACATGTACATTATCCAGTCTGTTCTAATCTTTATTTAAGCTTATCACGTAGTTTAGATTGAATCGATCAATAAAATCAGCACACATTGCACAACAATTCACACAGAAATACAATACACCGTTCTTCACATTACTTGTTTTCGAGTGTATGTTTAAAATATTAGTCTACACAGAAATACAATAAAAAGTTCTTCACATTACGTGTTTTTCAGTGTATGTTTAAAATATCATTCTAACATACCACTTTGGTATATTTGTTTGCCAATATACCAAACCGGTATACTAAACCTTCGTCTTATTAGCAGGCATGAGTTCTTCGCTCAGTACAACGGTTACTCCCAGGCTTGCGTTTCCTGCTCTTGCTCTTCTCAATTGTGGAGTAAGTGTTTGAAAGACTTGATCTTTCTGTAATTTTCTGCAAGCATTGCTGTTCCTTTTTTCTGTTTTCCATTTCTTGTCTTGTTTTTGTGGTCTGGTTTAATGGAGTTGCATTTTCTTTCTTGTCATACTGTTCCACCTCTTTCTTGCCATCATGAAACGGAGATCTCTGGTTTCGAATTTTTTATCATCGATTTGAGTCTGTCACGTTTAAAAGGATTAACTTTTGGTTAGAACCGGAGTGAGTCAGCTACAAAATCCATCCTTTAAGATTTTGGAGTAGAAACATTTATGCAATGAGGAAAATATTGAGGAACATGATTGAAATCAAATTGAAGGAAGCCCTCTTTTATTATCTTATCTATATTTTCTCTTTTCATTGGTTCAGATTAGAAAATTTTGTATTAAAGTTAATGTTTCTTGTTTTTGTAAGGTTTACTTATCTTGATCCTTTTTTAGCTGTCTTTTTGGGTGGATGGGGGAGCCAAAACCTTTATTTATTTTGTTTCTCCTTTTTCTTTCTTGGTTTTGGCTTTCCTTTTGATGAAGGAGCTCCAGCTTAGTATCTTGGAGTAATGTAGATTGTTTCTTTTTCTCTGCAAGTTGTAGTTAATGCCGTCCTTTCTCCTTGTTTTTTGTTTTTCCTTAATAGCTTATTCAAGAAAATATGTTCTCATCCGTTTTGCTTGTGCAGGATACAACTTGTGGGAGTTTCCCAACCACTCATTGGGTTAAGCAGGAACTTGATCTGAAAGGAAAGTGTTTGACTTCAGCAAATAAATTTAAATTTAATTGCTTGAAGGACAAAGATATGGATGTTAGCACTTCAGCTTTTGTTGAGAGTGTGGCTGATTGCGTAAACGGTTTGTAGCTTTAAGTTCCCTAGATTTTAATTTGAGCAGGTGGTTCGTTTGTATTCATGTGATTCATATTCTGTAGATGTTGATATTCAAGAACCTAGCATTTCAACAATGTTGATGAACTTTGAGAATGAATTTGATCCTTATAATGCAGTAAGCACGCCTCTGTACCAAACGTCTGTATTTAAACAGGTAATTTTTATCAATTATACCCATATTTGCATTTCCATTTCATTATTAAAGACAAAAATCCAGTGATATTCATGATCTTTCGGTTGCATTCTGCGCTTGAAACCCCTCTTGTGATACCTAAAAAGGGAGGATGAACAAGAAAAAGAAGAATAAGATTTACTTTCTCTTTAGTGTGTGCAAAGAGTGAGGTAGCACAAGAGCATAATTGTGTAATAAAAGAATTAATTGAAGGAGGTCTCCAAGAAATTAGTTAAGAGTTTGCATTTTGACAATCTGAATTTGGTCCTTCTAAAAGTGTTTCTGTTGTTTAGAAGGTGGTTTTTAAAGTCTGAAAGTTGTTAAATTTCAAAACATGATCCATGCAATTCTGTGGGTTAGTTCCATTATTATACAAGATCTGTGTGCATGGTTGATAGTTTCGTACTTTTTATCTTCTGTTCCCTATATTACAGCCATCAGCAACTGAAAATGGTCCATATGATTACACGAGAAGTGGTAATCCTACAAGGGATGCTTTGGAAAGGTATGCTTTCTATGGGTGCACATTCACAATCCTTGGATGAATCAACTTCTTTTTCCTTTAAGTTGATTTTTTTGCATCCTCATTCTGTAGGATTTTGGCTAAGCTTGATAAGGGTCATAGAGCATTTTGCTTTACAAGTGGAATGGCTGCTTTATCCGCTGCTAGCCATCTTGTTGGAACCGGTGCTTTCTCAATCTTCTACTTATTATCCATTATCAACTCTAGTTTGTAATTAAACAGTCATGTGGGCATAAAGATTTTAAGTGTTTTGCCAAGAATGGAAATACATGCTATAGGTGCCGAAAACTTCTGAAAGGATCTTACCATAATTGGATTTGAAAATGACTATCTTGTTGAAAAAAAACCCATGTGTCATAAGTGTTGCATTTTACAAAGACACTAGACATTGATGCAACATAGTTACTGCCAACCCATGAAAACTACTAAAACAAGAATGCAAATAAGGTACATAAGAGCGACGCTATTAAGTCAAGTTGGGAATAAATTTCATTCTTCAGTGCTCTGTAATACTCTGTACCAATTTTTTTGTGTAGCTGACACGTATCCCTATGTCTTGAATCTATATATATATTATAGAAATATGAGGTTACTGCATGTAATATGAGATGTCAGTCATCTCTCATATATTGTGTGTACATATTCGGGTATAATATTATCCGCATACCTTTTATCTTCACAAATTTTCCATTGGATTTTTTCTGGAATTTTTAATATTAATAGAGGCCATTGCAATCTTAGGTGAGGAAATCATTGCTGGCGAAGACATTTATGGTGGTTCTGATAGATTATTGTCACGAGTAATTCCTAAAACTGGAATTATGGTCAAGTTAGTAACATTTTTTAATTCATATTCACCAATGCTTTGGCATGAATGAAGCATTAAATCTTGTTACAATTTGCAGACGAGTAAATACAGCTAATCTAGATGAGGTTGCATCAGCGATTGGCCCCTGGACAAAGCTTGTGTGGCTAGAGAGCCCTACTAACCCTCGTCAACAAATCTCTGACATTCGCGTAAGATGTCCTGGTTTCTCCAAATTTATGAAATTTTGCTTGTTCATAAGTATCTTATTCCTGATTTTTATATTGATTTGACATTTGCAAGCCATGTTGATTGTTCTTAAGTTAGTTCATTTCATGTTTAGAATTGCACATATGTAAAGGTAAACTTGGTTGCATATTGAATTTTTCTTTTTTGTGTATAGTAGGTGGAGGGATGTGGTGATGAAGTAGCAAATTCCCCTCAATTGCATTCTAGTTCTATATTTCGGTTATTGCTTCAGTTGCTGTTTCTTGATGTTATTGTACTCTTCATATCTTGTTATTTAATCTGTGAATCTTCTTGTCAAATTCTCAGAAAATTTCAGAGTTGGCGCATCAACATGGTGCCCTCCTCTTGTTAGATAATAGTATTATGTCTCCTGTCCTATCACAACCTTTGGAGCTTGGAGCAGGTCCGAGCCAATGTGTTTTAAATGTATAATAAATTTAATGTTGTCAGTTGTTGTTCTAGCTTGCTATTGCTGCCAAATTTTATTAGTTCATGCTTCCTGCAGACATTGTGATGCACTCAGCCACAAAGTTTATAGCAGGACACAGTGATGTCATGGCAGGGGTGCTTGTGGTTAAAGATGAAAGGTTTTATACTAAATTCCTGCTTTCATATTATATACACAAGCCACCTTCCTTTTCTTTTCTTTTCTTTTTCTCTTGCCTGTTAATAATATTTTGTCTGGAGTTGCATTTTTGTTAATGCTAACATCTTTGTTCTTCCTGTTCGTTAAATTTGATTGATGCCAACTAACTTCATGGTTGGAACTAATGACCTATCTTGTATTACGTGTTTCTAAACCATTTGAATATAAGCTAGTTCCTAGATTCGTAGTTTTATTCTATCAAACTTTATCTGTAAGATATAAATGCTATGTGTCCTTTGACATCTTCTATATGCTTTTTAACCAGCTTGGCAAGAGATTTGTATTTCCTGCAAAATGCAGAAGGCTCTGGTCTATCTCCATTTGACTGCTGGATTTGTTTGCGTGGAGTCAAGACCATGGCCTTGCGTGTTGAGAAACAACAGGTACTGATTCGAGTTGCTCAAGAGACAGTTTTATCCTTCCGCCTTGTCTTCTTTGGTTTTTCCAAATGTAGATAGACTAATTGCAATACCAGTTGGTTAAAAAAATTGTAAAAGTCTATCTAAGTCCTTTACCATTAAGGTGTTCAAGAAGGATAATTTCATGTAATATTTTCTATACTATACTGTTTTGGACTGCTTTGCTGTGTAGTATTGCACGAATGGGGAGTTAAACAGGTTTAAGTTTCTTCCCGTGCCTTTGGCAGGAAAATGCACAGAAAATTGCAGAGTTCCTGTCATCTCACCCACGGGTGAAGAAAGTTTACTATGCCGGTCTTCCTGGGCATCCCGGACATGATTTACATTATTCTCAGGTGCTGCGTCAGACGGAATTTTGCAGTTAATTTTATGAATATAATTTCTTTTTGTCTAAAACTTTGTGATTTCTTGCAGGCAAGAGGTGCAGGATCTGTGCTTAGCTTTCTAACTGGATCTTTGGCACTTTCAAAACACGTTGTTGAAGCTACCAAGTATTTCAGTATTACTGTCAGTTTCGGTAATAAGACTTCGGGTCAAAGCTCGTTTTTGAATTAAAGAGCATATAGAAAAACATAATTTATGATTTATCATGTACATGCCAAATTGTTAGTTGTGTGCCTGGTGTTCTGTGGTTTAAGGTTTGCTTGATTTGGAACTAGGAAACCTGGAAAAATCCTGGTTTGTTAGTTTTGTGGGACATTGTGTTTTAGCTGCTGGTTTCTTACTGTTTCCTTGAATCTATTATTGTGTATTGTTGCAGGGAGTGTGAAGTCCCTTATTAGCATGCCCTGCTTTATGTCGCACGCCTCCATACCGGCAGCAGATCGAGAGGCAAGAGGTCTGACCGAAGATCTCGTTCGAATCTCCGTAGGCATAGAGGATGTGAATGATCTGATTGCTGATTTGGATCGTGCACTGAGAACTGGTCCATGTTAGGCAGTTGATAAGTCAACCTCATCTTCATTGAATGATTGAAACAGGAAAGTTAGTTGTATCTTGATAACGTTAGTTATTAACTGATTCTATCAGCGGTTAATTATATTGACTAGATGATAACATCAAGTCTTTATTAAAGATATTTGGTAAAATCAGTTAATTAGTATTAACTATTTATGTATAAAATGACTTATAAGGGTAATAATGTCAATGGATCGAGTTGGAACTGAGCCACGAGCTAGGGTGGCTTGTGGACTAATAGGCTAGGATAGGTCAACATATGGCATGGCCCGATGGGCCACGAGCAAGTTAAGCTAACTCGACCCACCTTATATAAAAAAAAGACAAAACTTATGTCCTTTTTGAAGTAACGATCAGGTCAGGCTAGGTCAATTCATGCTTAGCTAGATCTCGACTTATGACTTAGTCAACTTAGGTTAAAATTAGGTCGGTCAGGCTAAAAGTAACATCCTTAAATGAGAGAATAAATTAAAAAATATTTTATTTCATAGTGGGAAAAAGGATATAAAGTAAGTTAATATATATGCATATGTATATGTTTAAGCAGTGAAATATTATTATTTAAAATGTACATTTACAAAATATTATAGTGAAGAAAATACTATTTCTTACTAATTAATATATGATGTAAAAATTTTTAATTTAGTTTGTTATTTAAAAAATTAATCTAATTTAAACAAATTTATGTTTGATTTATTTTAAATTTAGTTTATATTTATTCAAAAAATACACATTTAAAGTTGATTTAAATTTGTTATAAATTTATAATTTATCTTTTTAATGTTAATGTCTAAATTTAGTGAAAATGTGGATATCTTATCTTTATTTTTATATTATTATCTGCTTATTCTTATGTATATAAATAAAGAAATAAATACATAAATATTGTGTTATTTTAAATATGAGTTTTATTTTTTTACTAATAATTTTTATGTTTAAAAAATAAACTCTATTACTTTCCTCTTTTCAATAATAGAAAAAAAAAGATTGTGAAGAGGAATAAAATAATTTAATCTTCAAATTATTTTTCAAAATTAGTTAAATTAAAGAGAAACGGATTTTTTGAAAATTAAAGTTAGAAAAAAATTGGACTAGCATTTCAGGACTTCTCATAGTGAAAAAACCAATTTTAATAGAGCAAAATTAGTTTCTTAAAGTTGAAAAAAGATTGCATATGTTCGTAAAAAAACAGATAAGACAGAGGCTTTATAAAATAATGTCGTTTTGATCCACCTAATTCAACGTTTGAAAAAATATAAATTAATGTATTTTTTATTAAATGAAAATTCATTTAGAGTTTGAAACTCGGACTAAAATTATAAATTAATGTATTTTTTTAATAAATGAAAATTCATTTACTCTAATTATTAGAGATTAATTTTCAAAAAATAATTTGTTAAAAAGATTTTTAATTTCAAAATTAAGTTTGGAAAGATTAAAATATTTAATATTAAACTCGAATTTAAATTCTATTGAGTTTAAATCGAATTAGATTTAAAGTTAAGTTAATTATAATTGACCAACTTAAACTTTAAAGTTGATTTTAGACTAAATTTAAACCCAGGTTTCGTTCAAATAAAGTTTTATTTTTTAATGTTTTAGAAACTCTCTTCTTATTATTTGAAATTCCTGATTTAATAATAATTTGATATAAACATTGATTAAAGAATTCAACCGGTTCGGTTGATTGAATCATAAAAATATTAATTTTTAATTTTTTTGTTTGATTTATTTTAATAATTTTAGATGTTAAAAATTAATAAATTTATTAATTAATGGTCAGCTTTTGTAAATTAATAACTTCTCATAAATTAAAATTAATTAATTAATTTTTATTTAACAATTTTTTTTCAATTAAACTTTAAATTTTTCAGATATTTTTTAATTATATTTTAAATTCTTTAATTTTATGTAATTTTTAATCAACTGCATACTTAAATTTTAGATATGACTCGAATTAAAAAGCCAAATACAAAATTTGGTTCGAACAATTTGATTAATTTTATTAAAATAATGTCATTTTGAATAATTTAAACCAAATTTAATTTCAACAACTTCAAATCGAGTTTGATCCAAGTAGCTCAACCATTGTCAGTCTTATCAAATACTGATAATTAAAAAAATGATGAATATTTATGGTTTCTTCTAATCTACTGATTAGTTGACTAATAAATCTAAATTTAAGTATTTTTAATTGATCCGTCAACTTTATTTTGTTTAGAAAAATTAAGTCTCGAATCAATACGACATACTTAGTAATTTAGACTCGAAATTAATTATAAAAATATTATTTTATTCATTTAGTTTTTAAAAAATTAATTATAAAAAATTAACAAAACTATCCCTAGTGCGTATGTTCACCATGTCTTGATCAGAAGCGAAATCCAATTTGTTAAACAATAATTTTTATGAGCTACTCATCCGAAATTGAACTGTTGCTTATCGCCACATATATCAAGAAGTATTGACTGGCTCATAAATTATGTTACTCGTTATGTACACCTATCGGATGTCATTTTTTCCTTGTAGAGGGTACATCGGACCAACTCCAGAGTTATGTTGTAAGCTATTTTGGCTTTTTCCTTGTTTTAAAAAAAAAAAAACAATAAGGAGTCCTAGTCAATCACCACCACCGCCATCTGATCTCCTCCACTGGGCCCCACCAACGCCACGTGTCAACAACCCACGTCCTTAATACTGTATTTGTATACATCAGCAAAAACCAAGCTTTTTGATCAGTTGAGCTCGAGCAAAAAGGTTCAATATTTGCAAGTTTGGACTTCAGAGATTTCCTCCTCCATCCCAACTCTCGATTCCTATAAAGGGTAAGGATTATCTTTGCACTAGTGAATCGAAATTATCCATGTTCAAGTTATCGTTTTTGTCTGAATTTTTATTCTGGTAGAACTCGATCATTCGTGCCCATAAATTTACTTTTCATTTTTCATTCTCTAGCTGTCTGTTTCATTTCTTCTGCAATATCGACTGACTATATTCCGCCTTATTGGAATACATTCATATGATGTGTGTGTGTGTGCTTTTTTAGAATTCTTATGGTAGTTGTTGATCTCGGTTCGTGAGAGTTTAAATATTTCGATTTTCTTTCTGGAATTCGGTGATCAGGAGGAGATGCTTTTGTTTTTGCGTGTCCTGTTTCGGGCCTTTTCTGTCATGGGAAAGATGATACGATTGTCTTCTTTTTTATTTTCGAACTTCGAAGTTTTATTATCTTCCAAGTTCTTGTTTTTAGAGATATCTAACAGAAATATTACCATAGTTTCATGTTTTTATTTTATTTTATTTCTTGTCTTGTCTTCATGAAACTTTCTAATGACCAGTTTGGTGCACATGTTTTTCTATCCAATCAAGTTGAAACGAAACATTGATGGAGATGGGAATTCTTCTATTGCTTCCTCTCTCTTTTTCTCTCTATTTTCCTTTTAAGAATCATTAACAAACCTGGGCTGTTCGATCAATTGAAGGAAATGAATCATGGAGGTCAGCTTTGAATGGCTTTGTTGAATCTCTGGATTGTTGTATGTGGCAAATACTTTTTTCTGTGAAATAATGCAGTGCGCGTTTTGTAACCTAAAACAATTTGATGTAATTAATATGGATTCTGATTTGGCTTTCAGCACTAGCACGTTATTGTATGTAGGATAGTTGGACCAAATGATGGCTGAAGGATTGAATTTTTAATTGAGTTTTTGTTGTTTCTAAGAGTGCTAAACGAACTTATCTTGTATCCTATTTATCCAAAAGATTAAGAGATGTCAAGTGGACCACCAGGGAGAAGAGTTTCACCAAGAGATATACAAGTGGTAAGCTGTTGAGCTTTCAATGTGGTGAAGTATAAACCTTTCTGTGTAGCTTACTTCACATGTATATGCATTAACATGTGCGTCCTTTCTGTTCCTGAATTCCAGGTGCAAAATCTTATAGAAAGATGTCTTCAGCTGTATATGAACCAGAGGGAAGTTGTGCAAACATTGTTAGCCCAGGCAAAGATAGAGCCTGGTTTTACTGAGCTTGGTTAGTACTGATCTTACTGACACAGACATTTAACACTATATTTTGGCTCATGATTGCGTAGAATGAACACATATCAATCACAGTTTCGTGTATAGTCACTGATCAGCATTCAGGTTGAAAAATTCTGATGGCCTTATAATTATTTATAGTCACAGGCACTGTTACAATGCCCATATAATTTTTTTTTTGTTAATTTTACCGTGGTTATGTCAGTAGAAATTCCACCTTGAAAGTGGCATCATTTTGCTGCTAATCCTTTGTTACTTAACATGGACTACTCGGAAATGCTACCACTTGTTTAGATCATGTTGCTATACTTTTGTATGACCATCCCATTTGTATTTGTGAATTATAGCAACTTACATTTTACTAAGCCCAGAGGTTTAGAAATTCTCTAGGAAAGATATACGGAGTTTCACGAAAAGATTGCCTTGTCCATAGTTCTTGTAGTAATGCTATTATTGAAGTTCTTGTAGTACTGCTATTATTGAAGTCACCTGGGCGTTTTACTTATTCTCCTCCTGTGTAGGCACTTGTTAATATGCCTGTATTTTCTTGGTTCCTTGCATGTGAATGTGTGTCCTCATTATAATTTAGTTACACTGAAGAAGCAAATTTACGTTTACTTTCTTATTTATCATATTTTTCCAACTTTCTTTCACAGTTTGGCAGAAGCTTGAAGAAGAGAATCGTGAATTCTTCAATGCTTATTATCTGAGGCTGATGGTTAAGCAACAAATAAGTGAATTCAACAAACTTCTTGAGCAGCAGGTGGAACTGATGCGTCAGATAAATCCAACTGGTCTTCCTTCTCTACCTACTTCTAATGGATCTCATGTTGCACCAAGTGAGACTTGCTTTAACTAATCAACAAGATGTTGATTATATGAGTGAGACTTCTTTTAACTGATCAACAACATGTTGATTATATGATCTAATCTCTCATGTTCATGCTTTGCATCAGTGGACTATAGTTAATTGGATGTGCTGTTTTCCCTAAGTTTTATTGGTTAAAGATGCAAATGACTGAGAACCTTTTGTATGGAATTATTTGGTTGAAAATGGCTAGGCTATATCATCAATAATTAAAAGTAAAAAGGGAGGGAATCGATTTGCATTTTCTCCTCTGTTCTGTGCTGTTTTCTTGTTATTCACCTTTTGTTCCGTCAGCAGCCCAGAATTCTGCGTGCTATGCCCCAGAACATACAGGATTAGCACTGAAGTCAGAGAACCTGCAACAGCAGATAGCTTCAAGTCTAACTAATGGATTCGCTAACGGTGGATCATTACTCCACCCAATTATGGATCCTACTATCAGCATGTCTGTTCATTCCGACAGACTTGATGCCCCACAAAACATGCTTTCAACACAAAGATCAAACATTGGTCTTATGCAAGGACTTAATGGTGAAGCGATCAAATCGGAATCTGGTTATTTGGGTCCTTCAACTTTTATGTTCGGTGCTGATAGAGTGTTGGAAGCATGCCCACCGAATACAGATGTATCTGTTGCTGCAACTTTCAGAAGTCTGGAGTCCAACTCTGAAACTCTGAATGACCCCATGCTGAATACAGACGATTCTTCTTATGGGTTTCTGGATCAAATTTCTCGAAATCTCAGTCTCACTGATCTGACAATTTTTTCCCGAAGTTCAGGTTTGTTTCATTCCCTACCAAATGTCTGTTCATCTGTATTCATGCGGATGAACGGTCCGCAGTTTGAGTGCTTGCTGCAAGCTCACAGTTGGACTGCCCTTTCATACCTCATCTCTTTCTTATGTGTCTTTCATTCTGGATTATCTTTTCATACATTGATGTTAAAGTGGAACATTAAACCATCTTCTGTATGACTATGACTTGCTAGAACATGCATGTGAAACGAACAATTTTTCTGATTCTAATACACAAATTTTTGGAGTATTAATTAGATAATGCTATTGAGTGTTGGAATTTTATCTAGATTCACTCTCTTGTTTAAAAATTTGCAGATATATTGGAGAACTACTCTAGATCACCCTTTCTAGGACCAGACGATGAAAGCTTTCTAGATTCTCCGGACATAGATCACAAAGGTTAATGTTTATGCACCTTTATAGCTCTTGTGGCGCATTGCAAAACTAGCAAAAAAACCTGATGCTCTAATGTTACAGGTGATGTTAGAAGACTGGACACTATGTCTGAAGGTGTGAATTATGATAATTTCGGGAGTGACTAGCCTGGTCAGTTCTTTGCACTTTCCCGCTGAGGTTCCAATGCTGTTATTGCTTACTAGGCATCATTACCATTCCTTAAAGCTGTTATTCTGTTCTTGTGTTTTCTGCATTAGCGGTCTAATCTTATTTCCATATATTAATTCTTGAATGCCAATTTGTGCTAGCACTTCTACACATTAGAAATAAGTTTGATTATGTACACCATTTGGTCCTAAATAGCTGTGAATAGGAAAATGCAACCTTTTCCATCTATCTATGAGGTTTAAACTATATTTCCCTTATCGTAGCAACGAGGTATTGATGAATTTGTGGTCTGTCCATACTTCGAGATTCATCCGATTCAAGATAATGTTGGAACATTTTATATATGTTAGTAGAGTTCTTATAACTACATTTGTTTATGATTTGATTGCTCTGCATGTGTATATGTGGGAGATAAAATTTTGAGGTCAAACTTGTTTGTCAAACTAATCCTGAACTACGAAACAGGCTCTTCAACGGTGTCATATGTTTCTATCTACCAAATTGATACATTTTGTGTATGTTGAAATTGAGTCTTTGGAAAGATTTTCTTTTTCGACGAGTTCTATGTATGAATTCCTAAGTGTAACAAAGTCATACATTTTCAGAACTATCCAATTGTGGAGTATTTATATATTTTGGTTGGTGCATTATGTGTTGATATATTTTTCAGAAAGCATAGAGCTTATTTCATGACATACTCAGAATTTTGATTTAAAGAGCTCTCATAAGGGAACAGTTTTTGATTCCTTGATAGAATAGTGTTTTTGAGGTGATTTTGTTGATGAAGACAGAAATGTGTAGTTTAGCAATGTTTTTGACATTTTTGAATATGGACCTAAGGTTAGCAATAGGCTAACTTGAGTTCGGGCCTAAAAATGTTTTTAAACTCAAGCCAAAACCAAGCTTGAACTTGAGCCCGAGCTCGAGCCTGGTCAAATTGGTTTGTTTATGGCCAGCATTTTGTCAGGTCTGAGCCTGAGTCCAATCGAACCTGATTTCTCAACCCCAATTTCTTGTATCGTTGATTTTAGGTTCGATATTAAAACTATCAAATGGAAAGGCGAATTTTTATACCTCTTGTTTGATCCTATCTACTATCTTTAACTTAGAAATTTCCTTTATTTTTGTTATTGCAGGTCCTCATAACTTGGGATGAATTTGTGAATATAGCATTTAGAGAGGGAGATGGATGATTTTGTGAATATAGCATTTAGAGAGGGAGATGGTTGTACTAAGAAACAACCTTTCTACTATTTAGGGGTAAGGTTGCGTACTACTAGGCCTCCTCAGACTTTGTGTATGATTGTTTTTGTTGTTTTAGAGAGAGATGATTGCATATAGAACTGGTTGTGTGGATATTTATTGGTGTGTAAAATTTACATCAAATGTGTTTATAATAATCAATGTTTTGTGTAAATTGGCAATGGATTGGGCCATGTCTAAGTTTTCCAAATCTCGATCTTGAGTTTGAAATTTTTTACTTGATTCGTTTACTTCAGAAAAATCCAATCCGATAGTTGAATTTAAAAGAAAGAATTATCTCGAACCTAAAGTTCTTAAAGGCATGTGTATCTTCGAATCTTATTATATGTACATTAAATTTTTAAGCACCATATTAAAAAAAAGGATTTATAATATTGAATAATAATTTGGAACAAGATTATAATACTAAAATTAAAATTTAATTCTAACAAGGGAATAAAAAGTTGAGAAGTCTATTAAAGTTCAAATGAAGAGTGAAAGATGAGAAAATTCAAGGCAAATGCTTCAACCATTCAAGCTGAATGTATCAATTTTTATTTTTTTACTTTTATTATTTTAATATGTATATATTTTATTAAATTTTAATTTACTTTATTAGTTATTTAATTAATTATTTTTTATATATAAGTCTGTCGTGCGTAGAACCTCTTCAAATCCATATTCAATTGAACTTCTATTGGAATGTTATTAATGTTATTATTTATGTAATATACATTATGTTGTTACATTATGGGGTTAACATCGCTAAAACTTAGGTTGGTATCAACGTAAAAATTGAATTATACTAATAGCAAATTAATAAAAGTTAAAAGGGTAAATTGAAAAGAAAATATTCTTATTTTTAGTTAATAATTATTATATTTAAAGAATAAATAGTTTACGTTAATTTTGATAAATTAAAGTATTAAGTGAAAACTTGATTTTTTAAATTTGAATTATAATAAGAAACTCAATTTTAATTTGATAAATAATTATTTTAGACTGTATTAGTTATTAATATATCAACGTAAAAATTGAATTATACTAATAGCAAATTAAAAAAAGTTAAAAAGGGTAAATTGAAAAGAAAATATTCTTATTTTTAGTTAATAATTATTATATTTAAAAAATAAATATTTTATGTTAATTTAGATAAATTAAAGTATTAATTGAAAACTTGATTTTTTAAAATTTGAATTATAATAAGAAATTCAATTTTAATTTGATAAATAATTATTTTAGCCTGTATTAGGTATTAATAAGCACTAATATTGTACTATATCAACATCCATACTTATTAACTTTGTTTAGTGTGCTATTAAGAATGATATTAGGCTGGACAAATTAGTTTTTAACCAAAAACGTATTTATTCTGAGGAGTAAAACCAAAGCAATATTAGTCTTGGGTAACCTGAAAAGACTCCAGGTTGAACCATTTCTTAGTTGGGCCCTTAAGCGGGCCAAGGGCCCGATCTAACCCGGCCTAGTAACAATCCTAGATGATCTAAAGATTGTAAAGAGTGGATGAGTCACCAAAGCAAAAATAGTAAAAAGAAAAGAAAATTGAATTTCTGATCATAAACAGTCATTTATACACACTGTCAACATAACAAGAATCTGTAAAGTTAGCCTTTTTCTGTAGTGCTCTTTTAAATGGAGAAGACATAATCATATATCCTATAGATACAACATTGCCTTTCTCTCTTTTTTGTTGTTTTTGGATTTGACTAATTTACAAAACAAAATTGGAAGGGAACATTCTATTTTTCTACACACTATCCAGCCTGATTGATCTAAATTACACTGTAAGAGAAAAACTTCAGGGAAAAGGGGGGGAAAATAAGACAATTTCAGGATCCTTGATCAATTAGCTCATGGTAGTGATGCCATTGTACCTTGGCCTGGTTCTATCTGGTGAAAGTCCTTCTTCCACAACTTTTCTCTTATTATTGGAAGCTGGTTGTTGTTGTGGTTGTGGCAGCTGTTGTTTTTGTGGTGGTGGAGGTGGAGGAGGAGGAGGTGGTGGTGGTGGTGGTGGCTGTTCTTGGTGCTCTTGTTCTTGGCTCTTGACTTTAGTTTTCATCATATAAGGTATAAGCCTATTCAAATCTGACAATTGTACTGGCTTCAAGAAGAATTCTTCTGCTCCTTCCTCTAAACATCTGTCATCAAAATCACAGTTGCCTTAACGGTCAAATTTTCACGATCCCAAAAACATAATTTTACACCCTCTGAATAGTACAGAACAGGATCAAGAAATTGAAAAAAGCAAGTTCCAAATTATGCTTAAATAATATGATCTTTTTACCTGGTGATTCTTGAAGGGACATTCTCAGATGACATAATAACTACTGGTATGTTTCTCAGGGATGATGATTCCTGGAATAATCATAGAGAAAAGCAAAATAAGGATGTTTCTGTATATAAATGACATGTATATGTACAAAAGGATTAATCTTGGGAGTATCTGAGCCTGATCTGATCTGCTTAGGTACAGGATAGGTGGTAAATATTCTTAAGAGAATCATTTACATTTCCTTAGCAATTGGCGAATGAAGGAAAATTTTGGCAACTAGTAAAAATAATATAACTTCAGGTTTCTAAATCAGGGAAAGAGATTCAAAGGAACCTATCTTGCCATGAATAGAATGGATCTTCATAGGAAAGTTTTAAGAAAGGAGAAGAGAATAGAAACCAAATGCCAAAAGCTGATAATACCTTTACTTTCTTCAGTAAATCATAGCCAGTCATGCCAGGCATACAGTAATCAGTAATGATAAGATTCACTTCCACTTCCTGTAAAATAACAACAAAAGGAAAAGAAAACAAAAGATACAATCAGAAAACCAGACAAGAAAGTTTAGGGACAATCACTAAGGAATATGAGGAATCTCTGACATTACAGAGAAAGGGTAAGGGAAAAAAGGTTTTAAAAAACGGAAACTTGCCTGATGGTTGTTTGGAGAAACAGAAGGTGAATTTGCATTGTTCTGTTCATCTTCATGCAAACCCAGAAATTCCAAAGCTTTGCTTCCAGAATCAACTGTAGTAACTGCTATAACGTAACAGAAATGCATTTCTAATCAGAATCTAATAAATACCAACTAGAATAATTGGCAACTAAAGCCATGAAAGTTAAGCAATACCTTGATAAGATGAGTTTTTTTTTAGGAGTTTTTCAATCAGCTTCCTATCTATGAGGCTGTCATCAACAGCCAAAACATGAAACTCTGACTCTGCTGCTATAGCCATTGCGGCAGATTAAAGATTCAAGACCAGTAAACAAGAAGAATCAAAAGAAGAAGAAGAAGAAGAAGGTAGACCGATTGATTAACGGTGCTCTGCTTTTTTTTTGTTATGAAAGTTGCTGTCTTTAGGTGGTGTGAGTTGGTTTAATGAGAGAAGGAGAGGACAGAAGAAGAGGAGGCCTTTTTTGTATTGATGAAATAAAACCCAACAAAATTCACAGCCCCACAAAGCAAGATCCGACCAGATCTCCTCCCAAATCTTGTAAATGTTGATTTCAGAAATGAATTACAGAGTAAGCAATGCAAATAATGAGAGAAATAGCAAAAACCCCAGTAAGAAGAAAAAACAAAAATACAGAAAAGATCAAATCTTTACAATATTTAAGGGAAAATGGGAGGTGGGATTTCTTTATATATACAACACAACAATGCCCATGGACATATCTTTGAGAGATGGGTGGGTTCTGGATGAAAGCAAAGGAAAAGAGAGGAGGAAAAAACATTTGTGGGGGACCCAACCAAATCCTTCATAGAGATACAGGTGATGTCAGCTGAGGTGCCCTTTTTCTTCCCAACATGAAATCATGTGGCGCTTACCATATCTTGAGCAGGTGGGGGAGTGGAGTGGTGGTGATGGTGTCCAAAGAAAGAAAGTGAGAAAGAAAGATGAGCCCCGTCTTTTTTCTCACTTTGATTCCCTTTTAAGATTTGTTTCCCATGCCCATCCCCATGCCCCCATGGTCATGATGATACATTCTCATTTATTACAATATAATATTTTTTTAAAATTTTATAATTTTATTACTAAATAATATTAAATAATCAAATAATTTTACTTATTTAATAATAAAATTATGCTATAAAAATTAAAATACAAACTTAAAATTACTTCATATGTTATAAAAATAAAATAGTGCCTCCTTCATACATGCATGCATCTACATGTTCATATTTGGTTGGTAATTTCTTACAGCAACCTATCAAAATTGGAATATTAGTAGCTGAGTTGTCCATTTCCTAGATTTGCTCCCCTCAAATCCTGCTGCTTTTAGCACAATTTATGTTGTCTGCAAGAAATTTGCACTTAATTACTGCAGAATGAAGTTAAGTTCATATGAAATTCTATAACTATTTTTCACTTTTGTCCCCATGAATCATGATTGCTTCTCCTAGTGGAATCTTTCTACTCAATGTTATAAGGAATTGGGAAAGTTGATTGACATTGTAGCAACGTTTTAAAGGTTACACCTAAACCTAAATTGATATGACATGAGTTTAAGATTTGGAAGGTTCTATTAGTTTTGATATATCATAAGTTTGGTTAAATATGGACTAAAATTAAATAATTTATAATATAATTTAAAAAATTGATCTTATT
>JAOQMP010000208.1:2004843-2015917 GCA_027563575.1 Erythroxylum pedicellare
GTTTAAAGTTTAAAAGATTTAATCGATATTAAATTATTATCAAATTGGTGAAACATTAAATAAAAGTGAAGAATTTAAAATACGATTGAAAAATTGTCCTTAATTTAAAGTTTAATAGAAACGATAGACTATTAAATGATAATTAATTAGTTTATTTTTGTTTATAGAAATCAATTGAATTATAAAAATTGACTTATTAATTAATAAACTGATTAAGTTATTAAAGTAAATAGAATTAAAAAATTAAAAACTAAACAAAAAAATTAACTGGTTCAAAATTTTTACAATTGATTCGGCGTATCAGTTCGATTTTTTAATCATATCCTTAGAACTTGTTAATATTGATTGGTTTTAATTAATTAGTTAATTTACAATTATTTGTTTGTAAATAAATATTGAAAGGACATAATTTATGATTATTATACACATTCCATCATTTAATTATTGCACTTTGAAACGTAACCAAGTGACTCCACAATCATTAAAAAGGAAAACAATAGGCTTAGATTTAGATCCTATCTGATTTTTTTAAAAATTGAATTTATATCAAAAATGGAAAATATTATAATTATAAATAAATTTTAATTAAATATTTAAAAATATTAATTCTTAAATAAAATATTAATTATTTTAATATAATAAAATAATTTAAAAACCAAACGACCCTAATGTTTCATCATTTACACATCATTGTGTATTGGATAAAATCATTTTGTGGTATTTTGATGAAAAAGGACAGTTCTGCGGTCACTCCTCGTCATCAGGATAAGCCAAACGATGGTCGTTTCATACCCTAGTAGCCCAGGCTTTAATAGAGATGTATATCAAGAAGATACATACAAACCCTTTTTTATACGGTTTTATTAATTTAAAATTATTATTATTTTAAATTTTAGACAAAGACTCATAACATTAAAA
The DNA here is from genome assembly GCA_027563575.1 of Erythroxylum pedicellare. Taxonomy (NCBI): domain Eukaryota; kingdom Viridiplantae; phylum Streptophyta; class Magnoliopsida; order Malpighiales; family Erythroxylaceae; genus Erythroxylum; species Erythroxylum pedicellare. The sequence goes on from JAOQMP010000208.1 coordinate 2,005,762, forward strand.
TCATTAAAAAGAAACTTGTACTAATTCTTTGTTAAAATTAAGTTAAGTTAAGAATAATTTTAAAATTTCTATTTTATATTAAATAATTAATTGCGAGATAATTTATATTATAATAATTCAGTATAAATTTAATAAAAAGGTTTTTTAATATATCTAATATTTTAAAGTAATTTAACATTAATAAAAATATTTTAAAAGTAAAATAATAACATTTTAAAACCTTTTTTCATGAATTATTGTTAGAAACTGAATAATTATTTGTTTGATTAATGTGAATTTCAGGTCAAATTTTTTTAATAGACCCCAATAATTTAAATTAATTCCATTAAATTGTTAAACTAATATTATATTTTATTTAAAAATCAACCAAACTTTAAATTTATGCCAAACAATTCAAACCCGAATTAAATTAAAAAATTGAACTATTTAACTTAAATTCGTATCAAAATAAAAAATTCAACCTAAATTTATATCAGCCCATTATCCTAATAGATTCAAACGTTGTTCCGGCTTTTATTAAAGTAAAAACCATGTTCATATTTTATCTCTTTTTGTTCTTTATAAATATCAAAATTGAGTCATTGTGAAAAACATAACGAGGCAAAATAAGAACAAGTTAAGAATAGATCATATTTAGGTGCCCTTCTTGCCCGTGCTCGTAATAACATCCAAGACTTAGCAAAGATAATCTAAAACTATATATATATATATATATATATTCTATCCTATCCCCAGCAACATAGAATACAGGAATCAAAGGCAGAAGTCCATGCTTGAGCCCGTTGTATTGGCAAATGTGGTCATAACTTATAAAGCTTCCCCACTTATCACTCTATCTTTAGTGTGGCACAAGTTACTTTCAACATTCCTGCCTTATCTTGTAGCAATCACACAGGACATGTAAAGCTCCAAACTCTGTATGCCTTTCAATTTTAGGAAAGCGGGGCCATGTTGGACTTTTGCTAATCTTCCAAAGTCTAGTCCTGACCAAGAACACAGAATCTGTGGTTTGTGCTTCAGCTTCATTTGCATCCTCACATCACTCTTGTGGCTTGAAACTGGCTCTGGACCTGCTTTTTCAAGTCCTTTCTATTTCAGGAAAAGTAGAGATTGACATCAATTGAAGGTTCTAGCAAATGATCATTATCAGAAATAGTCCATTTATTATTACTTCTCGTCTTAAGTCATATATTTAAACATAATAACGCGACCGAGCTCGACAAAATAATATCGTTTTGAGAAAATTATCAAAATAACATCTTTTATAATTAGTGTGTATCAATTTAAAATTGAATTAACCAAATTTAAATTGCTAATTTTAAATAAGGGTTTAACCCTTTTTACTAATTCTACGTAATTAAAAATTAATATAATCCAATGGATAGACTCATTTAAATGTAGTAGATGAAGATAAATTCCAAGTAACTTACAAGATGGTGATTGCTTAAGAATTAAATAGGTTGTTAGGATAAGGAAAAGCCTCTTTGACTTGTTCTTCCTTGGACTTTGGGTGGATGATCACATTCTTGTCATGATCAGTACATTTTTTTATACCCTTTCACAATTTCATGATGTTTGCTTTACTATAATCTGACTTACTTGACAACTCTTTTTGGACTGCAAAATTGACATAAACAAAGTTCAAGTGGCATTTGTTCCCTTTTACCCTAAATAAGAATTAAATACATAAATTTCTTATAATTTTTTTTATTTGAAGGATTATTATTTACTTTTTATAATATTATTTACTTATTGTATAAGTCCCTTCGTTATATTTGTTAGTTATTTATTTATTTTTCTTAAATAAGAAATTGAATTACAACTAAGGTCATTATAAATAACCTAATAATAATAATGAAGAAAAAATACATCATAATTTATGTCTCTTTTCCTAACACTTTATTAGAGTATTCCAAAAATTTTATAACAACAATAATCTAGTAAAAATCTCTAACACAACCGACCGACAAATGTTGGAGAAAACAGTCAATATTGTGAAGAGCGAGATTGAGAGACGAGCATGAACCAAACCACACCAGAGAGTGGAGAAAAAAGATGAGAGCGTGGAAGAGACAATCACTAAACGTGAGTGGGAGCAGACAGATTGTGTTGCTGCGTGAATGAGAGTATCGTGGGAGGAGGAGAGGACGAAGTTGTAATGTTTAATATTTACCTATTTCGGATATGCACAAAATAGGTAAAGACAAGGGTTAATTATCTTTACTTATTTTTAGGAATACCTAATCCACATAATGGTTATTTTGTGGGTTTTTTTAAAACCAAACATGAAATTCTTAATAATTAAGAATAGATGGGTAATAGAATAATTATTACCGTGAACCAAACATACCCTAAGTGGATAGATATTATCAACGACAACCTTTTATTAACTCATATTAGAAAACTAAAATGTCTTCAATTTATTATATGTTTTTTAGATGGGAGCATTATTTTAAAAATCAAATCCATTCACCCAATTTCAGTTCGGTCTAATTTACAAAAATTAATAATTAATCGATAGATTTTTCTAATTAATTAGTTTTTATAAACCAAAACAAACTCGTTAATTTTTATTTAATAATCTTATTTTTAAATAAATTTTAATTTTTTTTATGGATAAAGATATTATTTCTCAAGTATTTTTCAAATTGTTTTCATTTTATCTTTCGCTATCATATAATTATCATATAAAAATTGGAGTTATTAATTATTACAGTTCCTCCATTTTTATTTAAAAATAAAATCATAATTTGGTAATAATATAATTTAATGTCTGAGTGAGACGAAGTGCCATAACTGCTTCCGTTGTATGCCACGCCGCTTCTTTCGTTTGCTTCCCACACAACTTGGGCGATGGAGCCAGCAACAAGGAAAAAAGACAAATATTATTTTATTTTTCCAAAACAAAATTTGCTATTTTCTAATTTATTTTAGTTATATCTAAATAAAAATATAATTGCACGTTATCACAAAATTACTAATTTAACACATAATAATATTGAGATTGCTGAAGTATAAAGGTTCGCAGTTCAATTTGCTTAATTAAATTATATAATTTACCTAATACTATATCAGTATTAATACAAAATTGGATAAATTTAAAATTTTAAAATATGATTGAAAGATATTAATCGAAAAAAGAAATTATTAAATAAAAATTAATTAATTAATTAAATTTATAAAAAATTATTAATTAATAAAAATGATCAACTAATTAATAAATTAATTAATTTTTACCAAAATTATTTAAATAAATTGAATTGAAAAGTTAGAAAGAAATATTATAGAGTAATTAGTTTATTGTTTATTTAATCATAGAGATTGAAATTAGTCAATTAGTCAATTATCACTGTAAATATTATTATATAATCAGTTAATTATTTTAATGAAAAATAAAAAATTAAAGAAATGTAACCGAAGTTAACTTCCATAAATTTATACGTCGTCTCACTTGAATGTGAAGAAAACCAAAGATGGCGACAACAACTAAACTAGCAAGAGCTCTCTCCTCGCTTGTTAACAACGTTAATGGAGCTCGGAGTCTGATGAGATCCGGGTCAATCTCAAATGGGTTGGCGTCATTTTCCTCGTCGACGGCAGCGGCGATAGTGAGGCAGGATGTGGTAGTGGGTGGCTCAAGGGGAGTGGGGTTGGAGATTTTAGGTGTTAAGGATTATGAAGATTACAGAAGGTCCTTGTATGGTGATATCACCCATAAGGCTTTGCTTGTTGATGCTGTTGGTACTCTTGTCGTTCCCTCTCAGCCTATGGCACAGGTAAATGGACATGCAATGTCTATGCTCTCGGGTATTGTGTGTTTCAACTGCCTCCGGTTTTGCATGTTCTGTTTTTTGGGTTTTTTTATGTCTTGGGTTGTGTTTTTATGCATTGATTGATCACTGATGTTGTAAAGTTTATTGCTTTTGCTGAAAAGTTCTGGTTTTGATCAATGAGATAATTTGGAAAGCTGTAAATTTTATTCACTTTTTGGGATCATCTGGTTCATTTAAAGAATTGAAGTAGATGAATTTGTTCTGTAAATGAATGTACTTGATGAATTTTCTACTTCTTCTTTTCTGGGTTATTGATGCAGAAAGTTTACACCTTTTTTTGTGTATTGTAGAATTATAAAACTAAAATTTAGTCAGTCATATTAATTGCTTTCAATTTCTCTTCTTCAGATATATAGACAGATTGGGGAAAAATATGGGGTTGAGTACTCAGAGGATGAGATACTGAACAGATACAGGAGAGCCTATGAGCAGCCCTGGGGCCAATCTCGTCTCAGGTCTGTTACTGCATTTCTCTTTCAATTTGATTCTGTGTTGTAGTGAAATTAAAAGTTCTTCTTTTTCCATGATATTTCTCTGTCATATTTACATGTTCTTGCGATTTCTGATTTTTTTTCTAGACCAGAAAATGAAAATTACGTTCATTTCTTTGTGTTTGGAATCTCAACTTTTAGATTACTTGGTTTTCAGTTCACATGTTTTTCTTGGAATCTGAAATTTTATTGCCCTCTAGTGCTTTACCCTTGAATTATATAAGTTCCTTCTGTGACCTGAGCAGTATGCTTGTGCTGTCTTGAGATGTTAATGAATGAATTACTACTTTTCAATATATAGATTCGATAATGGCAAAGAAAGAAAGAGGATTGAATCAACAGAGTACATTATCTACTCAGATCTATGAAATAAGGGCAAAACAAATTGACTGAACTAGTGTGGGAAGTGATTTGAGAGTGCCTCAAATTGCTTGTCATTCAAATTGTTTGGTCATGTTATACTTCCATAAATTGTTGCAAGTTTCAATGAGAACAAAACGGCGCTAGTTGTTGAATATGTCAATCAAGATCTTCCTCAGATCTGTCAATCTAGCTACACCTTGTAAAAATGTATATTGTCCGTATCGCACCGGACAATTTTGGTGCACGCAAACTTGTTTAAGATTAACTATTTGCTCCAAAGTACTTAAACGTTTGATTTCTGGAGCCATATTTCAAGCAGGAGATATGATAAAAATTTCCAAGCAGCAATTAAAAACTTTTCAGTTCTTCAGTTTTCTTTGATGAGAATTTGTATTTACTGATTAAGATCAGTAGCCATGAAGTCTACTATCTCATACTAGTTTGTTTCAGATATGTGAATGATGGGAGACCCTTCTGGCAATATATTGTTAGTTCCTCCACTGGCTGCTCAGACTCTCAGTACTTTGAAGAACTTTATGACTACTATACCACTGAAAAGGTATGGTTTGATTCTGCACCATGAATAGTCTTCTTTTCTTTAATTTATTGCAGAGTACAAACATTTACTTTGTGTGTATTCTTGTTATGGTAAAGGCTTGGCACCTCTGTGATCCTGATGCCGAAAAAGTATTTACTCTCTTCGAAAAGCAGGTGTAAAATTGGCTGTTGTGTCAAACTTTGACACTCGGCTTAGACCTTTGTTACGGGCTTTAAAATGTGATCATTGGTTTGATGCAGTGGCAGTTTCAGCTGAAGTAAGTCGACTCTTCTACTCTCCTTTGATTGCTACAGCCCCACTTGCAATTCTCACTTTGAATCAAGAGAGTTTTGATTGTTTCGAGTCAAATTAACATAGTCAAAATATGTGCAGCTGTTGTAACTTTCATCTCATTTGATTGATTTATTGATTCATAAGAAGTCTTATTGTCTTGGGACTCATCTGTGCCATAACTTAGAAAGATACTGAAAAATATTCAATTCTAAGTTAGTTTGCTTGCAAAATCATCTTCATCTTTTCCTCTCCCCCTTCCACAGGTTGCAGCTGAGAAGCCAAATCCTACGATATTCCTCAAAGCTTGCGAGCTGTTGGGGGTAAACCCGGAGGATGCTTTACATGTAGGCGATGATAGAAGGAACGATATATGGGGTGCACGTGATGCAGGCTGTGATGCTTGGCTTTGGGGAAGTGATGTTCACTCCTTCCAGGAGGTAATCATTCTATGTTCCAACTGAAAATTTTGAGAATACAAGACATTTTGTGATGAACATTGCTCAGATCAGATTTGTTTCGTAATATTGTCCGGTTTGTTTGTTTTTTCGATCAGGTGGCGCAACGGATAGGTGTCCAGGTCTGAGATGATCTTCAAATGAATAATTCAGAGGTCGCTTTGTATATTTACACTGTTAGCTTAGCTTTCAAGAAGAACTCGTATAGTGTTCTACGTTTATAGTTATGTCTGCACTGGTTTTGCCAAAATGCCAAAAAGATGTACTCCTACTTCCTGCACATGTAGTCCAATCATTAAACGCAAAAAGAGAGGATTACCTCTTAAGTACATGATTCCTTACCTTTACATATCATAGGCTTGGCAATAGCCCGAGCCTGAACTCGAGCTCGAGTCAAATCGAGTTCACGTCAAGTTTGATTAAATATTTTTTTAATTTAAAAATTATATTTTATCCAAGACAATACTATTTTACGTCAAAAATTTTAACTTCAAATTTTGAGCCTAATTTGGCTTGGAAGATCAGGCTTAAGCCTAAACCTGACTAAAAGTTTGAAATTTAAAAGAAAATACAAACAGGGCTCAGGTTGGTAATCTATTGCTCATGTACAGTGCAATAGCTATAGTTTCTGAAGAACAGATTCTCTGTTCCACTTTTCCAATGTCATCCCTGTTCTACTCATTTTTATCCTCATATTTCATTAATTTATTATGAAATGTATGGATGAGAATGGGTGGAATAGCGTTCGCAGATGGAGAGTGGAACAGAGGATCCCCCATCTGCAGGATGGTAAAAGAAAGGTGAAGTCGGAGCCACCACCCTCTGCACGATTTTGGTCATGATGGAATTCGAACAAGGCGACGTAGAAAACGAAATATGCAAGGAAAGCTTTGCGTGAACCTGCTCTAATACCATCAAGAAGACAAGAGAAAATATTATTCTCATTATCATAAGAAAAACCGGATTACAAGGCTCCTCTTGTCCCTAAAATCTTTCCTACCATAATTACAGAATACCCTATTTTACAGTATTGTTCGTGCCCTTTAATCTAATTTGAGTTGCTTGTGCCCCATGTGCGCATGAACAATTAACACGAATGATTTTCCAGTTTCTGAGAGGGATGAAGCTTTCCTCTACCGGATTGAACATAGCAAGCTGTAAACGATCAAACTCTTGTGCCGGACCATTAACCTTGAAACTCCACCCTGTTATATAATGAGCAGACAGGCTTGCTTGACCACAAGTGGATATGCCTATGTACACGTTCTTGGAGATCCTTGGTGTTAGATCTTCTGCTACTGAAAGTAGAGGGCGACTTGGTTTTGGAACACTTAAAGGAGACAGTGTAACATTTAGCATCTTCACTCTTCCATCATACTCTATCCAAACTTGGAATGGTTCACCTTCTGTGAGGTCCACCTTTTGAAGGTATCCATCCATGTCCGAGAAGAAACCCAAAGGAGAGGAACTGATCAAATTTGTATCCTTTTCATTGATCTCCAAAAGGGCGTCATTCGTATCTATAAAGCCTTCAGTATATTTGATTCTTGTGCTAAACACTACCGAGAATATATCGGTAGATTCATAATCTGACGAAGTGGCTAAAGGAAGTGGCTTTTTAGAGGATATAAAGAAAGAGATTCCATCTCTGGACATCACTGGAAAGGGAAAGTTCATTGAAAAAACAAAAGTTGTAGAGAAAGAGACGGAGTTGGTTGAAGGATGCTTGAATTCGAAGGGTAAAGAGTATAAAACTTGACCTGTATGGTGTCCGGGGGCGTTGATACGCCTGACAGTGCCCGTCTCATCAATCTCAGAGACACCATCAAGCTTCAGATGCCTGTGAAAAGTGAATTCTTGATCATGGTAGTAACAGGCTGCTATTTCTGCGAGAAAAAGAAGCATAAAAAATCTCCAAGACATGGCTGAAATTAAAATCAACAATCTAAGATTTAATTGAACTTGAATTTGAATATTCAAATCATATTAATTACAAACATGATCAAAAGAAATTAATGGAATAGCAGTGTGACCCCACCATTGACTGACTTTGCAAAGAAATTATAGAGTGACCACTGGCATGGACATGACCTTTAGACATTGGAGAAATAATTTGATTGCATATTTCCGTTTCTTGTACGAGTAAACGATTTCAAACTAGAAATAGCTTCTGTACGAGTAAACGATTTCTAGTCTAGAAATAGCTTCTGTACGAGTAAACGATTTCAAACTAGAAATAGCTCCTCCTGCGAAATGAATGATGCTTCAATTTCATGTGATATGGAGGCCCAGTAATTCCATTTGGTCCAAGTAACCAATTCGACAACATTTGTGCATCGCGATCAAAAGAAACATATATCAATAAAGTTATTGATAGCTTTTTGTCTTCAGCTAAATTATTTCAAATATTCTAAATTATGAAATACATTTTAACTTTTATTTAATAATATTAAATATTATTATTAAAAAAAATATAGCTTGTGTATTTAAGTAAGCGAAATAACTTAATTACATTAAAATATTATTTTTAGAAAAAACACTTAGAAGTTTGTATAAATATTAATTAAACATAATCTAATATATTTTCCATAAAAGACTGAAAATATTTGATAATTTTTTTACAATTTTTAAAAATCAAATTTGTGAAAATTTTGAGTAAATATTGTTAAGATATATGTTATATATCTAAGTAATTAGTTTTGTCATTCTTTTGGAAGATGATAGCTAACCAATAATCCTTGTTTGACTTGGATTCAAAAAGCTATTTTAGATAATATTCTAGATGTTATAGAATTCTATCTTGAATAGATGTGTATCTTCAGAAGATGTGTGGTGGATTACGTTGATGTGTGGCTGAAGGGCATCGCTAGAATTTCCTTATGAATTAAATGATTTCTGTGAAAAAACTTAGGTGAGCAATTTTTGGGTGTGTGAGACCTACGGCTGATAGCTTTGGTATGTATTGTGAGTGCTTTGAGTGGAATGTGTGTATTGAAGTAAAGTGTGCGCAATCCATATTGTGCGTGGGAGTGAAGACCTCCTGGTGATGTTGGCAACACGAGTTTTGTCGTGTCCTATATAGTTACGTTGACATCTAGATGTGGGCTACATGTTTATGTGTTTTTAGTGATGTGTTCTTTGCTTGACTGATAGTAATTAAAGGTGTGTAGTCTGTGTTTTCTGATTGTGAGATTCATAGTTCTGTATTAATTGTGTGGGGGTTGCTCACGCTGGACAGTCATCCTTTTGGAGTGGCTCACGGTTGAACTAATTGGTGTGTTGCGTGTGACTTCTGTCGTGGGTTATTTGGTGACTATGTAGTCGTAATTTTGTTCAGCATTATTTGTGAATCAACCTGTAGTGTGGGAACAACTTTTAGATCTTTTTTGGAGGAGCTAAACCTATAGGAAAGTTGTTCTGTTTAAATCTCAAGTGTGTTCAAACACTTGTGTCTTTTATTTATTATCTTTCAATTAATAGATTATTGAGATAAATTTTCTGTGGGGGTTAACACGAGTCGGTCGTACTATCGGGTGTGAAAATCTTTCACGGGAAATGAAGTTGAGAGATAGTGTTAATAGTTGAATGGTGTCAGCTCAGTAAAGCCTTGGATAAATCTATTGTACTTTGATGAAAGTGATTAAGCTAGGTGAGGGCTCCATAAACATAGACAAGGTGTGCCGAACTGTGTTAACAAATCTCGGTGTTGATTTATTTTTGGTTCTTTTAATTTTTTTGATTTTTTGTATTTGCTAGAAACAAATCAGAAAGTTTACGAAACAATAATCTCTTCAAATTTTCAATTGGTATCAGAGTGGGTCAATAAATCAAAACTTGATAGCAAGTTGGTGCAGATCCTAATTTCACAAACATGGTTGTAAGAGAGGGTGCATCGATCACCAAACTACCACTATTAGACGATTCTAACTATCCCATATGAAAATTACGGATGAGAGTCTTCATTTAAGCTCAGGGTACAAAAGCTTGACATTCGGTAGTACATGGGTGGACGTATCCAATGATTACTGATAATAAAGGAGAGGCAGTTCAAAAAGATCTATATGAGTAGACAAGAGTCGAAGAAGACAGTGCACTTGGAAACTCACAAGCAATGCATGCAATTTTTAGTGTTGTTGATGAAGGATGCTTCTCAATGATATCAGTTTATGAATCGGCAAAAGA